>JAVHLV010000087.1:0-229780 GCA_036785495.1 Colletotrichum neosansevieriae | reverse complement strand
GCTATCTAGAAATCTCTATATATAGATCTATATATTATTTATGCCTATAAGTGGTTAATATCTATATTATACTATTATACTATAGTTACTACTGCTTTTATATATACTTAGTGTGTTACTATATATACTAAGGGGTTAATTTAATATATCTCTTTAGTTTTAATATAATATAGTATAATATAGTATAATATAGTATAATATAGTATAACTAGCTAAGTTTACCAATTAACTCTAAAGTACTTAAATTTAGTATATTTAAGGTTATCTAAATATATCTATTTAATATAAAGTTATTTAATATTCTATATATTTATTAATAACTTTATAACTCTATTATTTACCTATTTTATAATCCCTTCTTTAGTATTATCTCTTAATACTATCTATAGGTTATTATGAAGTATTTAGGCTCTTAGCCCTTAATTATAGTATTATAACTTAGTCTTTATATTTAATTTAAGGCTTTATAAGCTCTATCTAGAAAGTTAGTAATAATAAACTTATTTAAGTAGTGCTAACTTAAAAATATTATTAGTGAGAGGGATTATTATATAGAGGGAGTATTACTTCTTTTATAGTTATTTATTTTAGCTTAATTTAACTACTTTACTTTATAGAATTACTTATTTATAGTAAGAGGGATTACTACTTTCTATTATTCTTTATTACTATTTATAAAGTATTTTAAGAAGGTATTATTATTAATAGTAAGGTTTTATTAATATATCTTATAAGAGTATTATTAGTTTCTAAGGAGGAGTTATTATATAATAGTGAGAAGGTAAAGAAAATATAATCTTATATAAGTAAAATTTCTAGTAAATTATATACTTAAAGGCTTAAATATTGATATATTACTCTCTCTTTTATATAGATATAATATTATAGTTAGTAATAGATTTAGTAAGTTAATTTAATTAGTATAGTAACTATAAAGTTATTCCTTTAGATTAGATATTAAGCCTATTTAAATCTAGAACTAATATTACTATTAGTATTTTATAACTCCTCTCTCTTTTAGGCTTTTATAATTATTTATAACTTATTAATAAGGCTTAGTTAAGTAATAAATCTTTTATAAAACTGTAATAATAAGGCTTTTATAAGTCTATTTATTATTAATTTAGCTAAAGAAGTATAGATAACCTTAATATACCCTTTTATAACTTCTTACTATAGTTAGTAGTTATAGATATTAATATAGTAGAGTTTTATCTATAGCTAGACTATCTCTTTTATAATAAAGTTTATAGTTTATAGATTATTATACTAGATTATAACCTTTAGTATATTAATAACTATAGAATTAATAAACTTAGGTAGTTTATTATTTAAGAAAGAGATTTATAGAGTAGTAATAAGTTAATTTATAAATAGTTCCTCTTTTACTATTTATAAGAGGGTAAGAAGCTCTATCTCTATAGTTAATATAGTAACTATATTTTGCTTATTTACTCTCTATACTATTATCTCTCTAAAGAGCTTTATTATAAAGGATTAGGAACTTTTATAGTTTAATATATTATTAGTAAAACTAGTATTTAATATAACTTTAAAGCCTTTAGTTAATTTTTTAGGAACTCTATATTCTAGATATAGTCTCTTTATTTATATAAAGTATTAAATAATATAGTTTAATATATATTAATAATAAGGCTTAGAGTGTTAGTTAAAGTAGGTAAGTCTACTAACTATAAATAAAATATTAAGTCTTATTATTACTATAGTATATAGTAATAATCTTACCTTTTACTAATATTTTATAATATTAACCTTTATCACCTCTCCTTTATAGGCTAGAAGTTCTTTTTATATTATTAAGGTTTTATAGTCTCTTATTAATTTACTATTTAGGAGTTTCAATAGCTTCTTAAAGAAGAAGAACTATAAAAGCTATAGTTTATAGTTATATTAATCTTAAATAACCTTAATTTCTAAAAACTACTAAATATCCTTTTCTCCTTTAAGATAATATTATAGTTAAAGTTTACTAATTAGCTATCTTACTTTAATCTCTTTAGAAGAGAGATATATAAATATATAGTTATTAATATAGAAAAAGAATAGGATCTTACTATTATCGCGTAGCCCAGACCTCCTCTAGAGCTCTTAGCGCTACTAACGCTGCGCTCTAAGCGCTATACCCACTGCGCGAGGCTCTATATATAGACCCTTATCTATAGCTACTTCTTTTCTACTATAATAGATAACTTTCTCCTACTTACTCTATATCTATATATATAATAGTTATAAGCCTAGCTTTACTAACTACCTAGTTTACTCCTAACTATTATCTATAGATATAGAAGAGTTAATCTTACACACTTTTTTTATGTCTATATATATTATACTATAAAGATCTATATATTTATAATAATCTCTACCTTTTTTATTATTACCTAAAAGCTTACTTATCTATATAATTAGCCTTACTAAGAGCTTACTCTTTATTAATAAGCTATTTAGTGCTATATTTAGGAATATATTAATCTATTTTCTAATATACTTAATATATTATTACTAAAGCAAATATAACCTTCTATACTTAAAGATACTATAAAGCATTAATAAGCTATTTTATAAACCTATTAGGAGGCTAAGTATTAAATATAGTATATATACTAAACTGTCTACTAGGTTTTTTAAGAGGCTTAAAATAAGCTTTAGTTTATACTAATAGTAGTAGTTTTAAAACTATTAGTTCTTAACCTAATTTAGTAAGAGCTAACTATAGAATTTAGTTAGACTTATATTAAATATATAAATATCTATATAAATACTTTCTAGCTATATATCCTTAAAAAGACCTACTCTAACCTAGATTTTAATATCTTTATTAATTACCTCTTATTCTATATATTTAGATATACTTACTAGTTTCTTTATATATAGTAGAGAGTTCTCTAGTTTAATTCCCTTTTTAATATATTATTACTAAAATCTAGTTTTACTCTTTATTATAATTATAGAGTATTTAATATTAAAATAATTCTTATAAATTAATAAACCCTTTTAGTATTATATCTAGGCTTTAAACTATATTAAAACTTCTATAACTAGTTTATAGTTCTTTTTTATAAGCTTAAATCTAAATAAATATTCTATATATTTATCCTTAATGATTAGTAACTATAATTTACTAAAGTAATATAAACCCTCTAGAAGGTTATATAGATTCTAGCTAATATAATAATATAGATATATAGATTTAGCTTCTAAAATATATTTTAAAATAACCTTCTTAGTATAGATAATAGTATAAGCTTTATATTTAACTTAAGAAGGGACTTTAATTCTCACCCCCTATATATTATTAACTAAGTATATAAGTATATAAGAACTAAGATACCCTAAGCAAAGATACTATAGTATTATATTATCTAATCTATTACTATAAAGCTTATAAGAGGGCTTTTATAGCACTTTTTAAAATTTATCTACTAAGTAAGTTATTACTATAATACTACTTTAGCTTATTAAAATAGAAGAGTAAGAAGAAATAGATTTATATTTAAGAAATATAAAGTTACTTTTATAATCTAGCTTTCTGAGAATAATATTCTAACTAATATTACTAAGATAAAGAGTATGGTTAAGGCTATAATACTATATACCTTTTATACTTAGCTTTACCTCTAAGATAATATTAATATAAAAGTTCTAGATATATATAATATTCTCTAAGATAAGATCCTCTATTCTAAAGCTATTTTTGCTATTTAGAACCTATCTTAAAATATATTATGTCTTACCTAAGATAGATAAAGAAGAGCTTTCTGTTTCTATAAAGTAGCTAAGTAGTAGTAGCTTATATAAGCCTAAAATAAGAAGATTAAGGTTATTAATAAGATAGGTTATACTATAATTATCTAGAACTATATTTATAGAGAGTAGATATTAATTATACTATAGTATTATATAAACTCTATAGTTTAAGTTAATATAATTAGTAATTAGCTTTAGTGAAATTAAAACTATAATAATTATCCTAGGATAGTCCTACTTATTTTATTTTAAATTATTATTAGTTATACCTAAAATAGATTTATATATATTAGATTTAACTTTAAAAGTAGGTTTACTATTTTTTAGCTAACCTTTTTTTTTATATTTAGCCTTAAATACTACTTAGTATAACTTATTTAGATGCTTCTAAATTATAATTAATATATTCTTTAATATATATAAAACCCTCTATTTAGCTTTTTTAGTTAGAGCAAACTCTAACTAGAAATATAGCTTTAGGTCCTAGAGATACTAATTTCTATAGAAGTAATCCTTCTTTATACTATTATTTAAGTTATTTAGAAACTTTCTACTAAATATAGTATAGATACTAAGTACCTTTATTTAAGGTGTTTTACCTATAAATAATCTATAAGTTAGAAGTATTAAAAAGATACTACTAATCTCCTTAATAACTAAAATCTCTTTTTCTAAGTATTTATCTTATTATAGCTTTTATTTCTTATTAAGTGCTTAAATAGGGGTAATTTAATACTTAATTACTAAGAGAAAATTATAGACTATAAGTATATCTTTAATTTTAGAGACTTTCTAGCTTTTTATCTTTAAAAATACTATATACTACTCTATATACTACTTACTTAGATTAGAATTACTATATACCTTTTTAAGTACTATATAATACTCCTTTTAGATAAGGGTTTATACTATAATATCTTTTTAGCTATATTATTACTAAATTATTTAGATAAGTATCTAAACTATAATTATACCCTTTAATTATTTAGATAGAGTTATATTTAATATAATAGTTAGTAAGACTATTTTATCTAAATAAGCTCTAGCTATTTTTAAATTATTAATAAGAGCTACTTTCTAAGCTTTCTAGTTAGTCTAGTCTTTCTATACTATAATATAATCTTATTAAATATTAGCTTAGATAAGCTATTTAGGTTTAGGTAGTTTAGGCTTAGTAAATAATTATTATTTATTTTTAGCTTTAGCTTTCTCAGACTTCTATTTAGCTATCTTAAGTTCCTAGTTTTCTCTTAATTCCTTATTTTACTAATTATAGTATTTTATAATTATTAGAGGTTTATTTATAGTATAACTATAGATTAGTAGGGTATCTCCTATATCTAGATTAGTAAGATACTAAATATCTAATTAGTATATTTACTGTTTAAAAAGTGGATATTAGTTAAACTAATTATTAATACTATAGAAGATAATTAAAAACTTAGATTTAGTTAGAAAAGATATACTAATAAGTATATAGGGTTTTATAGAAAAGGGTAACTTAATAGGGTATAGTTTAGAGATATATATACATTAAAGCAAAAGAGCTAGACTTATAGCTATGTTAGTATATTAGAATACCTATTAAAATATATATAGATTTAATCTTAACCTTCTAACTATAAAGTAGTAAATTAGTATACGTAAAGTATATTCTATAGTATAGGCGCTAAGTTATTATTTACTAGTAGAGAAATATTATTCTGCTAGTGTAGATCTATTCTAGATCCCGTTCTGCAGCGCCTTACTTAAGCATACTAGAACCTAGATTAGCAGCGCCTAATCAGCAGAGTTAGAATTAGTTACGCTCACGTGACTTAGATTGCAATATCTTACTTTAACTTTAATAAGTTTTCTATACTTATCTAGCTTATAGATATATACTTAGTAATAGCTAAGAATTCTATAACCTTATACTATTATATTAAGTACTTTAATCTATAAATTTAATAGTTTATAACTATTTAGATATAATACTTTAGCTTCTCTAAACTTATTCATTAATAACTAATTAGTTAGCTAGCTATAAAATAAAGATAATAATAGTAGATCTCTCTAGTAGGTCTTTTTTTAGATATCTTTTTAATCTATTTTTAGCAGAATCATGAATTACTATTAAACTAAGTAGAGAGCTTCTAGCTTTAAGGCTTAATTTCTAGTTATATTTCTTATTAGTATTAAGTTAGCTAGATCATAGATAGATATAGAGGTTATTTTACTATTTAATTAATTTACTTAGCTTTATACTAGCTAGAAATACTACTTTAAAAAAGATTCTTAAGTTAATTCTAAATTTCTTAGATTTAGTAGTAATAACCCCTCCCCTCTTTACCTTAAGATTCTTTATTACTGAGAAAAATAATAAGGATAGAGATTAAGGTAAAGTAATAAGTTAAAACTAAGCTTAGGAGTAATTAAAGTTATTTTATAGCTAAAGCTTAGTTAGTATATTAAGCTTATTAGTTTCTATTAGATTAATTAGTAGTAACTATTTAGCTTCTTTATTATTCTTAGTATTATCTTAGTTTAGTATCTATTATAGCTTTATTAACTTAATAATATTATTATAGTAGTTATATATCTTCTTTTAGTTTATTTTATAGAGCTTATCCTTCTATTTATTAATATTACTATTAAATTTATTAAACCTAATATCTCTTATAGTAATAACTTCTTACTTTACTAAGTACTATACTTAATAGAAGCTTAATAAGGTATAGTTAATAAGATATCTAATTTAAGCTCTAGAGTTAAAGCACTAGAGGTAGTCTTTATATAGTTAAGCTTATATAGTTAAGGTAAATACTTTATAGCTATATTATTATAGATAGGAGATATTTGGTATAGTAGTATTACTCTTTACAGACTAGTATAGAAGTTTATGTAGAGTTTCTTAGCTTCCTAACTATAATAGAGTATAGTTATATATATAGGTTACTGCTATATAAATCTCTAGCTATAAGTAAGGTAGAAGTTTTAATAATAAATAAAGATATCTAGTCTTTATTTTTATAACTACTATAATTCTCTCTCTTCTCCTATTTTAAGCTTAGATATTTAGTACTAATAGTTTAATTTAAATACTTATTATCTAGATAAGACTCTCTATTTCTAGATACCTTAGGACTTTATTATTATATTTAAATATCTTAATTATAACCTTTAGCTTCCTTTTAACTAAGTTAATAAATCAAGTAAATACTTTTATTAAGATAATAATTAAGCAGTCTTTAAGGTAGTAGTCTTAGGTATAACTTAATAGTTAGTCTATAAAGAGTAGAAAGGTTATAAAGCCTCTATATTCTTATTTAAATAAGTAAAAGTCTAGAGCTATTTATCTCTCTAGTATTAAGGTTATAATAGACTTTATAGATATTTAGTATACTTATTAAATTATGTTTTTTAAACTATATATATTATAGTTTATTATTATTAGGAGTATTCTGCTCTTTACTTTTATACTATATATTACTGTTTCTAGATAATATATTATAGCCTCTTCTATATAGCTAAGTTAAGAATACTAGTTACTATAAATACTCTTTCTTAGCTTTCTTTTTATTAAAGTAGTATAGACTTTATATTATAGAGGGATTAATATAGTATTACTATAAAATACTGCTTAAGGTTTCTTTAATATATACTTAAGAATATATTAATTATAAATATTAAGTACTTTAGTAATAAATATACTATCTTATTATTAAAGGTAGTAGTTATTTAGTTTATTATTTTAGTAGATATCCTTTTTCTTTAAGCTTATATAGAATATAAAATTACTTACTATAATATTATAATAAATAGTATTAAAAAGGTATAGCTTTACTAAATAATCTTTAGGTTTAATAATATTTATAATTATATATCTATACTCTTTACTTAGTATTAGTTTAGATTCTATAAAGATAAAGTCTTTATTATAAATACTATATAAAGTCTTAAAGTATTTAGGGTTATTTAAAATATAGACTATTAAACCTAAATCTAATAATACTAATTTAGATAACTTATATATATAAGTTATAGTAAATACTACCTTCTTAACTCCTGTCTTTTCTCTATATTACTTTAAGAGTTATTAATTCTTTATAAAGATCTTTAAATAGTTAATCTTATTTACTAATTCTCCCTTATATTACTTTTTTATAAAGTTAGTAACTACTTTATTTAGAGTTTAGTTATTAAGAGCTTTATTAATAAAAATATATTAATACTTTAATAGGTAGTAGTAATCTATATATACTCTATACTTACTAACTTTCTTTTTATACTTATCTTATTAATTACTAAACGCTTTATTAAGTTATGTATTTTTTAACTTACTTTAAGGTTAAGGAGTCTTTACTAAGTAAATTAAAAGGTTAGTTATTATTAATCTAAATACTCTACTCTTTATAATATATAACTTTAAGGCTATAGTATTAACTATTTCTAGAACTCTATTTTATATATTCTTAATGAGATTATTAAGCTTTAGAGTTTTATTATTAGCCTTCCTTTTATTAATTAACTTATATATTACTATCTATAATAAGAAAGGGATTTTAGTAAGTAGTATAGATAAAGTTAATAAACTATTCTAACTTCTTAATACTTTTTATTATATTAACTATCCTTAATTTAGATATAGCTAATTTATACTTACTAACCTACTAAGACAGAGCAGTGCAGACAGCCTAGTTTAGAGGGTGCCCAGATAGGTATATTAGTTAGCATAGTATAATAGGACTTTTACCTTATTAAGGGCAGAGAGGGGAATAGAGGAGCATTATTAGTTAGCATTATTATAGTTTATCTTATTATTTAGAAGCTTTTATTACTTTTACTTAATAGATTATATCTATAATAAGGTTATTATACTTAGAGAGATCCTTTTCTTTATTCTAGGGCTTCTAGATATAAAGCTATAATATTATAATATTTCTATATAAATATATAGAAGTATATAGTTTTATTATTTTTATCTTATAGTTCTCAGCCTATTTTAATAATACCTAGAGGTAGATTCTTCTCTCTTAAGACTTCCTCTATAGTACTTAAAAGAGATATACTTCTATACTATATAAATAGGCTTATATTTAATATAAAACTATAATATATTATCCTAACTACTTAATAAAATATTAACTTTATAAACTTAGCAGCTATAATAATAGACTTTATAAAATAATATTTAGAAATCTCTTTATAGATCTAATTTAAAAAAGCACTAAGTATAATAGCTATATAGTTAGAGTTTTTGGATAGAAATACTTAAGATCCTAAAAATCTAGCTATAATAGCTTTAGACTTTACTAGATTAAAAAGTTTTCTCTTTTCTCCTTAATCTTTATAAAAGTAGAGCTAGTATCTATTTTCTATAACCTAAAACCTAATAATTAGTAATAAAGTAATAAATTAATAATACTAATTAAGCTAATAAGCTTAACTAAGAGGATTTAGACTCTATCTTAGTTACTATATAGTTAATATCTATAGAATTAAAGAAATTATAGTATTATATTACTTATAAAAAAGAATAGAAAAAAGTCTATAAACTTATAGATAGAATAGAGGCTATAACTACTTTTAGCTATATTAAAAAGGAGAGCCTATATACTTATAGAAGGAATAGAAGCTATAACTACCCCTAGTCTATAATTTATAACTACTACCTAGAAAGAAAAGGAGGTTAAAGCTCTCTTTCTCTCTATCTACTTAATTATTATAGATTAAATTACTATATAACTTTTCTCTTTTATTATTAAATAATTTAAATATTAATAAACCTTAATATTAATATTAATATTAATATTAAATTATAATAAATTATATTAACTACTTACTATACTATATCTAAGTAATACTCTAACAAATTTAGAAAAGCCCTTAAAGTTAGTATATCTACTTTAAACTCTTCTAGCTCTAAGAACTATATTCTAGATATAGAACCCTTTAAGAAAGCTATATTTAAAAGTATTTAGAAATAAACCCTTTATTCTACTACTATAAATAATAATAGATCTAAGAAGCTTTCACCTTTAAATTTCTAAAACACTAAGATTAGTTACTAGATTTATATTAGTAAGAATATCTATAATAAGTATAAAAACTATAGAGATATAGCTTCTCTTAGATTATAGAGAGTAAGTCTAAGCTAGTAGCTAGATAAGGTTATATCTATAAAGACTATTACTATACCTTTTATAGAAAACTTAGCCTCTTTACTTACTATTAGTATTATAAAAGTAATTAAAAAGTTAGCTAAAACTATATAGAAGTAGTATATAGCTATTCTAATTATCTCTTATAGTCTAGAAGCCTCTAAGTTTATTAATAATAATATTTCTAACTTCTTTAAGGATTATCTATTTTATACTAAGCTCTATAAATAGAATAAGAAGAAGATAATCACTCTAATTAGCTAGTACTATATTAAAGTCTATTAGTAAACCTTTAAAAGTATTTCTACTTAATATAATAATTAGCTCTTCTTTAAGGATAACCTCTATAAGATATATAATATTATAAACCTAAATACTTATCTATACCTTAATAAAGAGCTTTAAAGCCTTATTTATAGCTTAGAGATTAGTAACTTTAGATATATCTCTAAATTTCTTACTAAGGTTAGTAACTTTTAGAATAGAGTAGCTAAGAGGAAACTATCTATACTATCTAATATAGAGATTAACTATATTATCTTCTACTACTTTTCTAAGCAGACTATAAAATATATTTTAAAAATCCTCTATAAAAACTACTAAAATCTCCTTTTAGTCTCTTAGATCTAAATAGAGATTATAATTACTAAATAGGTTTAGTTTTAATAAGTATATATATAACTATAAGATATTAGAGAGAATATCCTAGCTAGTATACTAGTTACTATACTTAAGTATAAGTAATTAAAAGTATTATCTATAAAAGCTAAGCTAAAGAATAAGATAACTAGTATCTCTAACTAGAAGGCCTAAGTAAATAACCTTACTACTTACCTTAAAGATATAGAGATTAAGCAGATTAAAACTAGATATTATACTAATACTTCTTATTATAACTATACTATTAATAAAGTTAGTATATATATTACTAATATAGCTAATACCTAGTCTATATAGAAGTCCTTATAGTATAACTATTATAGTAGTAACTCTTATAACTATAGCTTTATATATAGAGGATATAGCTATATACTCTTTAATTTAAGGAGAGGTAGTTACTTAAGCTTTATAGACCTTAAATCTTACTACTAGTCCAGACCTCTAAGATTTATAGAAACTATTAACTTTAATATCTACTATACTTATAGTGAGAAAGAATATCTAACTAGAGATTATAAAGCTACTAAAGCTTTTTCTAATATAAAGCTATACTTATTTTATAGAGGCTACTAGTAGATTAGCACCCTATAAAGTTCCCTCTATATCTAGGTTCTTAATAAAGAGATTAATAAAGGCTACTAATAGAGCTAGTATAACTTAATAATTATTTCTTTTCTAATTCTTATAGCTAGTATAGATAAAACTAAATAGCTAGAAGCTAGTATTTTTACTCTTTATAGATACTTTCTAAGCTTTTATAAAGTTAAGTTCTAGCTTAAAAGCTATAAGTAGTTTAATAAGTATACTTAGTATACTATATAGAGAACCCTAAGGCTTCTAATTCCCACTTTAGCTATAAAAACTCTTTCTATTAGTATAGTAATCTTAGATATTATCTATAATATTCTTAATATCTATATACTAGCTCTTAGTATTCTAGCTATTATTCTCTCTATAGATATAGATATTAATACTATAACTAGATTATAGACTTAGAATTACTATATAATACCTTATCCTACTATTAAATCTAAGAAGAGAATCTATATTATAGACCTAAATATAACTTATTTTCCCACTCCACTTCTAAGCCTTATATTAAGGAAGTTAAAAATAAGGATAAGGATATTCTAGTTAATAATAGCCTCTTAGAAGCTACTAAGACCCCTTAATCTAAGTCTTTTATTATAATATTAAAAAGCTAAATCCTTACTAAAAACCTATAAGCTAAGTAAGGAGATAAAAAGATTATTATTTCTAAATTCTTTCTTTACTAGGTTTAGTATAACTATAATAATATAGTTTATAAGTATATAAAGCTAGTTATCTAAAACTACCTCTAGCAGAATAATAATTAATATCTAGATATACTTATATCTATAGAGAGAGACCTACTTAGCTATATTATAAAAGCTTCTAGATTAAATAGCTAGCTTATATAGAAAATCAGATATTAGAATAATATATAGGCAGATCTAATTCTTATATTCTAGCATAAAGCACTTTTATAAGCAGAGGTTAGCACTATTAAGGCCTATATTTAAGTCTAAGTTTATAAAGAGAAAGCTATAGCAGTTTAAATACTTTATAAAGCTACTATACTAGACTAAGAGCAGGGTTTAGATATAATTCTCTTTTATCTAGTATTCTACTTAGCCCTCTTTTCTTTAGCTAGTATCTTTCCCCCTTTTATAGATATAATTTATAGTTTTTAAGCTTTTATAAATAGCCTAGTGCTTTCTATTTTTAGTTAACTACCTCTCTATAATATAGTAGGTATTAATATAATAGATATTATCCTATCTAGTACTTAATTTAAGGAGGATCTTAATATACTAGTTGCTTTTCTTAATAATTTAGTAGAATATTTATACTATATTCTAGTTACCTACTAGTGCTAAGTTCTTACTATATAAGACTTTATTATACTATACTTCTAAGTTACTATAAGGATTAGCTAGTCTATATACTTAGAGTAATATAGAATTATTAATATTAGTACTACTATTAATATTATCTCTGAGAAATATATTAGCTATAATAGTATATAGGAGAGTATTAGCTCTATATATCTTAGAGTCTAAGACTTTATAAATACTTAAGCTATAGTAACTTTTAAGAGTATAATAGTTAAGGATATCTATATTAATAGCTATTATATATTTAATATTCTCTTCTTTATTAGCCTATATAATAAGATATCTAAGAATATAATTCTTAGAGCTCTATTTATTATATATATTAGAATAATACTAAAGTACTTACTAACTTAGATAATTAGTATCTTTTAGGCTAGTAATTAGAAGATCTATACTTCTTTAATATTTTATACTTTAAATTCTACTAATTGATTTACTACTATTCTTTCTAACTCTATTAGCTTCTCTTATACTTAGTAAGCCTATTTAATTTCTATAGAGGAGGGAAAATAGAAGCTACTATTACTAATTATAATATAATAACTAGCTTAGTAATTATAGAAATTAATAGATAACTAAATAAAAGTCTATAACTATAGCTTTATAACTAGAAAAGCTAGCCTAGTCTATATATACTAGAGGAGGTAATATTAATAGTAAAAGCTAATTTATTAAAAGGCTTTAACTTTCTAGTTTAAGAGGAATTAGAGAATAATAAGAAGGTTTTAATAATATTTAATAAGAATAGTAATATCTTTTATATAGTACTTAAAGTCTCCCTTAAATAGGCTATTATACTAAGAATAGAAGTAATTATCTAGGCTATTTTAGAATTATAAGAATATGCTTCTAGATAATAATTCTATAAAGATAAGTAGTACCTTAACTATTATAAACCCTTTTTAAAGAAGCTTTATAGATATTATTACTAAAGGAAGAGAAAGAAAGCTAGCTATATAAATTCTAACTATATATCTAGCTATAAAGTAGAGAAGGTTTTAGTACTTCTAACTAATATTCTAAGTAAATCTCTCTTTTTCTAGAAGTAAGATAGAAATAAAGACTAGCTAATCTATTAGTAAAAGGAAAAGCTAATCTCTACTAAGCTATATAATAGTACTAAGCTTATATTATTTAGAATAGCTAAGTATCTTCTTATATATAGTAAGACTATCCTTTTTAGAAACTAGAAGACTACTATTAATATTCTTAATATAAGAGAATCTAAGTATACTAAAGCTCTTAGCTATATAGTTAAGAGATTTAACTCTATTATCTAGAAGTATTATAAGGAGTAAGTAGTATATAAAACTAACTTATTAAAGTTTATAATTAATAAAAAGCTTTAGTAACTTCTCCTTTTTACTAAAATATACTTCTTACTCTTTATAAACCTATTTAACTTAGAATAGAGAATTAGACTTAATATAGCTAATATCTAGATATATTATTAGTTTTATTAAAGAGAGAACCTCTTAGAAAAGGTTTTAATAAGAATCTAAAATAAGCTAAGAACTAATTATATCTATAATAATACTCTATTCTTTATATATAGAAAGATTAATATAATATATAAGATAAAAGATAAAAAAGTCTAGCTAGTTAATAACTTACTTTCTAATAGCTTAGTATTTAAAAAAGACCTAAAGTAGAAATTAAAGGTCTAGATAAAGGTAAAAGAGAATCTTAAATTAGTATTAAGAAATACTTTTATAAACCTTATCTAACTAAAGTTTTTAACTATTTCTAAGAGAGAGTAATATATAGTAAAATAACTTAATAAGATCTTAGTAATAGTAACTACTTTAACCTAAAAGAGAAGAAGCTTCTCTTTAAAGTTCTAAGTAATAGAGAGAAGGCTCTTATATAGAGTTTTAAGTATTATAGATCTATTTATCTATTTATAGCTTCTCTATAAGTAATTAAAGTTATCTCTTATAAAGCTTAATAAGTAAGAAGTATACTAATCTTAAAGATCTTAGAGAGTAATATAATAATAATCTTAAAAAATAGGCTAAAAAAGAGTATTCTTAAGCAAAGTTATATAGCCTATTAAAACTCCTTCTTTTTAGTTAGAAAGAAGAATAGAAAGATATATCTTATTAACTCTATAACTAAGATTAATACTATTACTCTATATAATATAGCTTTACTCCTATTTAGTAATAAGCTTTTAGAAGACTTTATAATATACTAACTTCTCTTATTATTAGATTTCTTCTCTAGGTATAACTAAGTTCTATTAGATCTTTATAACTATAATATTATAACCTTTATAATACTAATTAGTTTCTTTTAGATATATATTCTACCTTAAAGAGCTACTAATTTTATAGCCTAGTTTATAAAAGTTATAATATAAATCCTATATAACCTAATTCTAATCTACTATAAAGCTTTTCTTAATAATATAGCTATTAAGAGCCCTATCTTAAAGTATAATAATAAAGAAGTTTCTAGTTACTCTAAACTATATAGATATATTTTAGAATATATCTAGAATATTAATAAGGTTCTTATTAATAGTAAGTTAGCTAGCTATATTATTACTATTAAGAAATTATAATAGGCCTAGTAATCTATTACTATTATAGAATATATTTATAATATTAATAGCTAAAAGCTAGAGGAGTTAAAGATTATTAAGATTAGGAAATAGAGGGTCTATAATAACCTTACTAATCTTAGATCTTTTCTTAGTATTATAATATTCTATTAGGTTTAGGTTTAGGGATTTTTAGTTATAACTAGACTACTTATAGTGCTTTTAAAGAAGGATACTTTATTTAAATAGAACTAGCCTTAGTAATTAGCTATAAATACTTTTAAAAACTAACTTATCTCTATTTTTATTCTTATTAAGCTTAACTATAGCACTAATATAGGTAAAATCTATCTTATAGTTAATACTAGCAGCCTTAATTAGAGTACTATTCTTAGTTAATATATTAATAATAAGTATATAGTTTCTAGATATAAGAGTAGCTTATAGACTAATATAAAGCTAAACTATAATACTAAGAAGAAGGAGTTAAGGAGTATACTTAAAGTTCTTAAATATATTTACTTTTATCTCTATAGTTATTACTTTATACTAGAAATTAATACTAAGACCCTTATTACTTAGCTTAATAGTACTGCTTATAACCTATTTAAAGCTCTTATTATCTAATAGATCTTATAGATTTATATATTTAACTTTAAGGTTAAGTACCTATCTAGAAGCTAGAACATTATAGCTAATAGATTATTTTATAAACTTAGTAAACTATTAAATAAGCTTAACTAAAACACTAAAGGAGAAATTAATAACTAAATTAATAAGTAAATCTTCTTTATAGATCTAATTACTATCTCTTTCTTTAATAAAGTATAGACAGATAGAGATAGAGTTTATCCTATTAAGATTCTTACTACTAAAGTTAATAATATTCTATAAGAGTTTCTAAGGCTTATAGATATCTCTAATACTATACTAAGTAGCTCCTTATACTAGAATTACTATTTATATTAAATTACCTACTATCTTAGTACCTTAAAATAGCTAAATAGAATAAAGCCTAGTCTATACTATAAGTTTAAGGAGGAGGCTAGAAAATTCTTCCTAAAGAATAAGTTATTATTTATATACTCTAGTATATATAAGCCTACTCTATAATAAGTTATAAATAAAAACAGACCTAAACTAAGCTTATTATAAAAGTATACTAAGAGAGTAAGTATAAAGGATATAATATAGTTATTAAATAGTTAGTAGAGTAGTATTACTAGTATAGTGTCTATTAATAAGTTAGTAAATAAGTCTAAACTTATAAAGATTATTAAAAGTATAAGCCTAAATATATAGATAACTCTTACTATTTCTTAATACTCTTAAAGCTACTATTTACTTATATAATATTAAATATATAAAAGGTTAGTAAATAGAATATAGTTAAAGCCTAATACCTTCTAACTAGATAGATTAAAGCTTAGTAGATATAGTAAGCTAACTCTTACCTTATTACTAAATTTCTATAGGAGGATATTATTTATTACTATAAGCTCTATAATATACTTATTATTAATAGAGACTTTAAAAATAAGGATATAGTTATTAAATTTAACTATAAATATAGACTTAAGTAAAAAGTTACTACTATTTATAATCTATATACTAATAGCACTATTAAAGTTAACTACTAAACTATTATATATACTCTTACTACTTAGATAAAGAATATAGATAAGAACTTCTAGCTATTCTTCTAAGCTATACTATTTATTAATAAAACTTCTATTAAAGCCTTAACTAGCTATAGCTCCTTCTATTTACTCTATAGATATAAAGCTATAACTCTAATAGGGATATTTATACTAATCTAGAAAGTATTAGTATAAAACTAGGTAATAATACCTAAAGAGAAGCTTCTTATATAGATAAGAGCTTTTAAATATCTTAATAAGAACTATACTACTATATAAAAGATAATTATAACCTAGTATAAGTATATTATAGATAGGTTTAATTACTAGAAATATTATATCTTATATAGCTAGGAATTAGAAGTAAGTAACCTTATTTTAGTATTTAATATTAAATAGTATATAAATAAATCCTTAGATACTAAGCTTAACTACTATTAAAAAGACCTCTTTAAGATCTATTTAAAGGCTTCTAATAATACTTTATATTACTTTAAGACCCTTATAGAGAAACCTCTTTATAGATTAACTTATACTAGAAACTACTTAAAGAAGTTTATTAAGACTCTAGAAGGTTTTTAGAAACTAAAAGATATTAACTAATATAGACTTAACCTTATAGACTAACTTAATAAGATTTACCCTATTTATAGTTACTCCTACCTTAATAAAGGTAATAAAAAAGAAGTAGAGAAACCTTTTACTAACTCTAATAATACTAACTCTCTATTAATAAGCAATCTAGATAGTAATATCCTATAGTAGATAATATACTTAATAATATATTTATAAGCTCTAAAAGAGGCTTTAAACTAAATAAGAGTAATATAGAAACTTTATATAAAGTTTTAGCTATTTAATCTAGTTAGAAACAGTTAGTATACTAAAATAAAGAATAACTCTATATAACCTACTAGGATTAGTGCTATTATAGAGAAATAGGCCTTTTTATATCTATAATAGATAAGGCTTATACTCTTAGAGAGAGACTTACTATACTTTCTATCTTAATTACTTAATTATAATTCTCTAGCTTAATATATTTAAACAGACTAGGGGAATAATACTAAGGCTAGCCTACTTATATCTATATTATCCTGCTTACTATTTAAGTTTGCTCTTATACCCTTATAGTTCTAATCTTACTAATAATAGTAATATTAAGTCTAAGTATTATTATTATATTAAAGATTATATTATTAAGGTTACTACTATACTTATAGTAAGTCCTACTATATAGAACCTATTAGAAGTATACTATAACCTTCTTAGTAATTAGTATGCTCTATTTCTCTTTATTACTACTTAGATATTTTACACCTTATTCTAAAAGATTTCTCTTTATAGCTTTCTATCTTAACTAAATAGCCTCCTACTTTAAGTACTAGGTTCTAACTTATTATTACTTAAAAGGTTTTTAAGTTATAGTTTAACTTTAATAGTTTAGCTATATCTATAATACCTAACTAGTTATTTTTATATTATTCCTAGATTAGACTTTTATACTTAGTATTCTAAGAGAGATATATCTCTATATAATATTATATTATTTTATATTATCTATCTACTCTTATTTAGTTTCTACTCCTATAGTAATTACTTATCTACTTTATATTTATAATAATATTCTTACTTTTAAATTAACTCTTTACTTATCCTCTTATATAACTATAGCTTTATATAGATAGTTAGGTTAATAAGTTTTCCTAACTATAAATAGTTATATTACTAAAGAAACTAGAAATAAAGAAACCCTCCTATCTATATTTTAAGATACTCTACTATATTAAAAAAGTATTATTATAGCTAGTTAATTTTACTTAGTTTACTAAGACTTTATATAATTTTTCCTAGCTTTTTCTAATTTCTCTTATATTATTTTATATAGAGTATATATATTAAAGTATTTTAATATTAAATAAGGAGAATTTTATTTATTAATTTATATTTTTAGATCTATAAAAACTACTAAGTATATAGAATATTATATTAGTTCTTTCTTTTTTTCACTCTTCTCCTTTAAATCCTAGTTAGGATTTTAAGCTGCTCTCTCTTATTAGAAATAGAAATATCTAAATTAGCTAGAAAGTAGCTAATAAGAATAAATAGTAACTTAGACTTATACTCCTTTAACTAAGTCTTATAGCACTTTACTATAATTTTAAATTCTAGATAAGTTACTTTAAACTTTATTATAGTCTATTAGTTAATCTAGAACTAGGTAACTACTTTCTTAAATTTACTACTCTATTACTCTAAATTATCTATACTATAAGTAAAAGCCTTATAGTTTCTCTTAGAGTTAAAGAAATACTTAGACTCTTATTTATAGTAAAAATAGTTAGTATAAGTATTACTAAGTATATTTATATACTTAAAGTTAGCTTATAAATCTAAGCTTTAGTAATCTTATTATAGAAAGAGTAAGTATACTACTTATAATTACTATAAGAAACTATATTATAACCTCTATTAATTTAAATATAGAAGCTATAGCTAATCTTAGATCTATTAAAATTAACTATCTTTACTAACTAAAGTCTAAAAGTGTCTATAACTACTAAAGTAATAAAGATATACTTATAGAATAGTAGTTCCTTCTCTATTATACTCTAGTAATAAGAACTAGTATAAACCTCCTAAAACTAATAAATAATAATCTTATAGTTATTTAAAAATAGAACTTTTATATAGAAGTCTACTTTCTAATATAACTAGAAAGGCTCTAAAAGCTTAAATAAGTACTATATAAGGAATATTATAATCTATATAAAAAGGTTAGTAAATATATAAAGTAAAAGCTAAAAAAGTAAGTCTACTTACTATAAAGGAGTTAATAGAGAGCTTAATATATAGAGGGGAGTTATAATCTCTCTTATTAAAAACTAGTTTATTTATAAAAAGCTAGAAAATATACTTTCTTAGCTAAGTTAATATATAAGAATTATTAAAACTTCTAATAGAAGCTATAACTAATAAGTATTAAAGAAAGCTTAAGGTTATACTTTATAGATATAAAAGAGAAATTACTATTTCTATTATATTATAAAAAAAGAAGAAAAAGCTAAAAAGAGCTAGAAGAGGTTTAGTTATATAATCTAGTTACCCTATCTCCTACTAAATTATTTACTTAAAGGGTTAAGCCTTTCTTATAGTTAAGATTAATTAGATAAGAAAAGAAGTTAACTTTTATAACTACCTCCTCTTACTACTTATTCTTATTCTATCTCTTTATTCTAGTTAGTTAATAATTAGTAACTAGTAGTCTACTCCCTTTAACCTATATATAAATAAATACTTTATCCCTCTTAATATAAATAGATTTAACCTATTAATAATTAATTTAGTATTATAGCTTAGCTTAATTTATAATCTAAGCCCTCTTTATAAATACTTAACTATAAGTTTCTACTCTAATCTATACTTACCTATATATAACCCTCTCTTTATAATATTATAAACCTTTATACTTCTATACTATTTATATAACCTTCTCCTCTTACTAAAAGCCTTAATTAAGTCTATAATTATCTCTATTTACTCTATTCTTAATAATATTTTTATCTAAGAGTTTCCTTACTAAGATTACTAATATCTATATTAAAAAAGTATTTCTTATTACTATCTTAGAGAAGTTTTTTTAGAAGTAAGATAAATAGAATAATAAGCTTTTAGAAACTATAGTTATACTGGGATAGGATAAGTGGGACTTAGTGGTGCAATTTCTAAGAGAGCCCTCTTAGTATACAGGTCTGTTATAGAAGAACTATAGTTAAGGAGGGAGGAGGAGCATAGAAGAGAGGAGAACTTATCCTTATTATTATTAATACCTTAATACTTAATTCTTAAGTTTTTCAGGAATTTCTTAGCAAATTTATACTTATTTTTAGTAATCTCTTTTAATTAGATCTGCAAATTACTTTACGTATCTTTTAAGCCTATTTTTATTATTCTAGCCTGTTTATGGGTGGAGTTATATTATTTGCTGTTCTTTCTAGCCCTCACAGTTCCAGCCTTTATTAATACTTACTAACTTTACTCTTTTTAGGAGAACTCTAAATACTCTAGCTATAAGGATTAATAAGTAGTACTTAGCTAGATAGATACTTCTTTCTCACTTCTATTTCCCTTTTATACTAAATAAGAACCTTAAGTATAAAGAGCTTTAGTAGCTTTATTTTAGTATCTCTATAGCTTAACTCTATATTTATCTCTAATAGTCTTAACTTACTAAATCTTAATAACTAGACTAAACTAAAGGAAATAAAAGAAAACTAGCTATTATAGTTAACTTATTTAATCTATAAGAGACTATTTAGACTAAGACTTTCCCTTTAATCTCTAATATAGAGACTAGTTTTTAACTTCTCACTTATAACCTCTCTAATAGAATTAACCTTATTAAATAATACTATATCTCTATTAATACTAAAATTAAAAATAGTAAAGCTACTATATAGAAAAGCTAGCTTACTATACTTATTCTCTAATTACTAACTAAGAAAAGTATTAATAAAGAGGTAGTTTTCTACTCTATCTTACTTATTAACTAACTTTTAGGCTTTTTCTATTTTTATAATAACTTCTAGTATAATAGAAAAGCAGAATTATATTTTAAGATACTAATTAGATCTATAATAGCTATCTATAAGCTCCTTAATAGTATAATATCTATCTTTAAGTACTTTATTAAAGTTATCTATATACTCTAATACTAAAAAGAGTAGCTATAGATATTAAATATACTCTATTTTAAGTAGCTTTAGTACTATATATAACTAGAGTTAGCTAAGTACTAAACTAGTTTTTTCTTTAAAGAGATCTTTAATATATAAATAAATTAAATTACTTCTAAGTTTTATAATAGAGATCTAGAAATATATAGTATAATCTTTCTAACTCTATTAAAAACCACTAATAGAGCTAAGTATATTAAGAAAATTATCTCTTTACTATATAATAAGAAGATTTAGAAGATAATTTATACTTAAAACTCTATAATCTCTAACTCTATATCTATAAATAGATTATCTCTAGTATAGCTCTATTTTAGATATCTTAAAATACTTAACCTTAACCCTAAAATATCTATATCTAATATTTAAGTTATAGAAGCTTTTATATCTATTAATATATCTATTAAGCTTCTTATAAACCTAAATCTAAGTCTATCTAAGAACTATAATACTAGGATAAGAGATATTATTAATAATTACTCTATAGTTAATATTATATAAAACTATATCTATTAAAATAGAATTATTACTGCTATATACTAAGAAAACAAATAGATAGGAGAGAGGGTCTTTAACCTTTATAATAATAAGTCTTCTCTTTATCTAGGTTATAGCTCTTACTTTACTAATAACTCTAGATAACTAATCTATATTAATAATCCTTATAGTAGCTTAAAACCCCTAGTTATAGATTTAGCTAGTAATCTAGAACTACTAAAAAATAAAATAGAGAAAAAGAGAGTATCTAATTAGTATATTAAGTTAAGTTAGAATACTATATTATCTTTATAGATCTAATTCTATTATAGGTTTAATATAACTAGAAGATAAGCTAAATAGCTTCTATTAGTTACCTAATACTACCTTACTTATCTCTATAATATTTAAGGGAAACTAGTAATAGAAACCTATCTTAAAGTAAAAGAGATATATTACCTTATTAAGTTTAATATATATAAGTTAGGTAAATATATATAGACTTTAGGAAAATAAGTTATCTAATAGATAAGAGTAGTACCCTCTCTTAGTAAGTACTAGATCTTAATATAGTTAATTATAGATACCTATTATAACTTACTTACCTAATTAGATATTACTATTTTTTATATTTAGTATAATAGTAATTACTAGGTAATAATAATAGTAAACTAGAAAAGAGAGACTACTTATTATACTAACTTAATTTAGAGTAGAGATTTTAATAAACTATTTATAGAGGCTATAGAAAACCTCTTCTAATACTATAAGCTTCTTAGAACCTCTATTAATATTTATACCCTCCTTTAAAAAAATACTATAGTTAGATTCTAGCTCTAATAGTAGGATTTATAAATATATAATCTTAGAGTAGTAGATTAGATTAGAGCCTATATTTATAAAGATATTATTAATAGCATAGTATTAGCAGTAACTATAGAAGAAATAGTAAAAAGAAATTAATCCTAAATTATTACTTAGTATATCTTAAAGATTACTACTAAGTTTATAAAATGCTTAATACTCTATAATAATAGATCTTTATAGATACTCTAAGTAGATCTCCTTATAGTAAAGTTATATAGTAATATTAATAAGATATAGCTTTTAGTATCTAAAATACTCTCCTTTCTACCTCCTCTTAAAATACTAAGGCTTTTTATATAAACCTTTACCTTATACTATATAAAAGGCTAGATTAGTAAGCTTAATAATAGAGAACCTACTTCTTATTACCCTAATAGAACTAGCTTCTATACTATTATAAACCTAGACTTACTAGCTTTTAGTTCCTATAATACTTTGCTATCTCTTAGTAATAATAACTCTAGCTTTATAAACCTAGATTTAATCCTATCTAACCTTTTTATTTTACTAGCTAAACTATCTAATACTAGATAAGATATAACCTCTTTATATCTCTCTACTCTAGCACTATACTAAACTATTATTACTTAAAAATATCTTATATATCTAGCTTTATCTAATATTCTTAAGCCTATCTATAATAGCTATAAGAACTATATTATAGAGTAAGTTAACTACTAGTAATAGATTAAAGATAATATTTCTAAGAATAACTATAGCTACTACTTTTTATAGCTACCTAGCTAAGATAATTAGAAATAATATAAGTAAGGTTTAGATTAGGATAAGGCTTATAAGCCTATAGAAAATAAGCCTAGATAAAGAAGACTAGAATAGTATAACTATAAAAAGAAGCAATTAGGTCTATAATAATCTAGGAGAAGTAATTAAGTAGTATAGAAATTACCTTTTCCTTTATAAATAGTAGTTTCTATTTATATAATTTTTCTTTAATATATAGTCTTTTTTATAGAATATAAAGGTAAAACTATAAGAGATAATTAAAATAGGGCAGTATAGATAGCCTAGTTTAGAGAGTGCCTAAATAGATATATTAGTTAGTATAGTATAGCAGGACTTTTACCTTATTAAGAGCAGAGAGGAGAACAGAAAAGTATTATTAATTAGTATTATTATAGTTTATCTTATTATTTAGAAGCTTTTATCACTTTTACTTAATAGATTATATCTATAATAAGGTTATTATACTTAGAGAGATCCTTTCCTTTATTCTAGAGCTTCTAAATATAAAGCTATAATATTATAATATTTCTATATAAGTGTGTGAGAGTATATAGTTTTGTTATTTCTATCTTAAGGTTCTTAGCCTGTTTTACTACTCTATAGTAAACTTCTAGGTTATAATCTTTTCTTTATAAAGAATTTAAAGAATCTTTATATAAACTACTCTTACTAACTTAAGTTACTAAATATTATTAATTCTAACTTTTAACTTTAGCTAGATAATAATATTAATAATAAAGTTCTAAAGTATAAAGTAAGTTAATTAATACTCAGGGTTAACTATTTCTTAAATATAGTTTTTAAATTAAACTATAATTATATATAAATCCTTAATATTCTTTATCTTATTCTTATATATAAATAGCTATATTATATATATATATATATTAGTTTTATTTTATTAAGTTATTTAAAAACTATACTAACTTAAATCTTATTAATCTTACTTATCTTAACTCTAGTTAGATTATACTAAATACTAAAGTAGATAATTCTCTTATTTTAGTATTATAGATATTAGTTATTAAGAAGTTAGCTTTTGAGAGATAGTTTTAGAGCTTTAGCTTTCTTAAAAATAATATTTAAAATAGTATTAAGGTTCTCCTTCTCTATATTCTCTAGGTTACTATACTTTTATAGTTTTATTACCTAAAGTTTATATTAGGTTTAATCCTACTATAGAGGCTAATTAGCTAGACTATTAAGTATAGATAAGAAGCTAGAAGCTATAATAATACTAATAGTAAAGAGTTTATTATAAACTTATATATTAATAATATAGAGATAAATTTAATACTATAGATTTATCTAGATAGCTTTAATTAGTATTATTTATAATAATTAGATTATTAATTATTAAATTATATAGTATAGAGTATAGAATAATAGTATATTATATATATAGCTATCTAGAAATCTCTATATATAGATCTATATATTATTTATGCCTAAAAGTGGCTAATATCTATATTATGCTAATGCGCCACAGTTACTGATGCTTTTGTGTGCACTTAGTGTGTTACTATATATGCTAAGGGGTTAATTTACTAGGTATCTCCCTGTGTTATTGCCACACTATGCTACTTAATAGCTCTATATAAAGCGGTCCTTGCTAAGTAGATTAGTAATATAAGAAACTTATACTATATATATCTTACTCTACTATAGTATAGTAACCTAGTAGTATAACTATTTAATTTAATAATCTTAATCTTTTATTATAATCCTACTATTATATATATAGGCGCAGGGCAAGTGGGAGGAAGTTATCTATTATAGCAGAAAAGGAGTGGCTATAGGTGAGGGTCTATATATAGAGCCTTGCATAGTAGGTGTAGCGCTTAGAGGGCAGTGCTAGTAGCACTAAGAGCTCTAGAGGAGGTCTGGGCTATGTAATATACCCCCCTAGAAGTAGCAGAGTGGTTCTGTAAAGGTGGTTCTAAATAAGATAAAAGGAAGCTATTTATAATAGGGAGAGGAGAATATAGGGCCCCCCTCTAGTTATTACTGAGAAGGGGTATTAGCCTATAGGCATAGTCTGTGGTATAAGCACTAGAAGTAATATACTATCTTATAGGTATAGTCTATAATACTATAGTATTAGAAGCTACTACTTAGTGATTTATAGTATTATTACTAGAAGTATTAAATACTAGCCCTTAAGTATAGTTTATAGTATAAATACTAAAAGCTACTACTTAGTAGTTTATAGTATTATTACTAGAAGTATTAGAAGGAAAAATAATAGAAAAATAAATATAGTAAGGTGGGTTTAAAGGGGCTTTTTAGCACTCTATATTTATTAGCAGCTTCTACTAGTTATAGTACTAACTAGTAGCTTAGATATTAGTAGTAAAAGTATACTACTTATCTATTTATATATACTCTTTAATATTTCTAGTATTCTTAGAGTTAATATAGTTATTCCCCTTACTAGTAAGCACTTTTTAGAGCTAGTAACACTTAAATAGAGGCTAGGTATAGTGGAAGTTATAGGAGCACTTCCACTTTAAGTATCTAGGTGGGTGCTAGGAGGACTAGAAGCCCCTATTAGTAGGGCTCTAGCTCTTAGTAGAGCACATAGAAGAGAGTTTAGTGTTATTAGAGCAGCCTATAAGTAAGATATAAACACTATAATCCTTTAAGTGGTTACTAGTAGAGTAGTTATAGTTATAGAAAATAGCTATAAATACCCTTCTATACTTAGTAAGTAGCTAAATAGATATCCTAGCCTGCTTAGCAGCTAGTAATATAAGTTATATATAGTTTGCCTAGTCTAGCAAATAGTATATAGCAGTATTAAGGAATAGCTTAATACTAAGAGTGCTAATAACCTCTAGAGTATTATATATCTTAGCAGTCTATAATATAGTATACTACTTATTATACTAATATATAGGCTATATAGTATATATATAGAGCATTTAAAGGTACTTCTCCTATATAGTAGCCTCTATAAAACTAGTAGCAGGATAGAGGTAGTAGTAGAGAGTCCTTATAAGCTCCTAAATAGATATCTTAGTATTCTTATTATATATAATCTTAAGCTATATAGTAGTAAGTATATTAGAGTTAACTAAAGTAATAATAAAGTTATATATATAGTAATAACTAGTAATAGCCTCCTCCTACTTAGTAGTAGTAAGTTTCCAGTTATAGTAGCATATAATATACTCTTTCTAAATATCCTCTAGAAGTACTAGAAGTAGCAGAGTAAGCTTAGGTAACTTCTTAGTTAATATATATATATTATAGTAGGTGGTTTAGTATATATACTATATCTAATACTTAGCCTCCTAATAGGATTATAAAGTAGCTTATTAATGCTTTATAGTACTTTTAAGTATAGAAAGTTAGGTCTGCTCTAGTAATAGCATATTAGGCATATTAGGAGACGGGTTAATATACTTCTAGATATAGTGCTAAACAGCTTAGTAGTAAAGAGTAAGCTCCTAGTAAGGCTAGTTATATAGGTAAGTAAGCTTCTAAGTAATAATAAAAGAGGTAGAGGTTATTATAAATATATAGGTCTTTAAGGTATAATATATATAGATATAAAAAAAGTATATAAGATTAACTCTCTTATACTCACAAATAATAATTAGGGGTAAACTAGACAGTTAGCAGAGATAGGCTTATAACTATTATATATATAGGCACAGGGCAAGTGGGAGGAAGTTATCTATTATAGCAGAAAAGGAGTGGCTACAGGTAAGGGTCTATATATAGAGCCTTGCACAGTAGGTGCAGCACTTAGAGAGCGGCACCAGTAGCGCTAAGAGCTCTAGAAGAGGTCTAGGCTATGCAACACCTACTATAGTAAAAGCTACTATTAAGATTATAATACTATCTATTTCCCTACTAAATTCCTATTTACTTACTAATTTTCCTAATATTAAACTATCTTATTATTATTCTAGAATATCTATATAACTTTAGAAACCTATTTAATATTACTCCTTATAAATAACTAACTACTACCTCTTTAGTATTAACAACCTTAATAATTTATCTATATTAGCTCTTTTAAAAGCTAGATAACTACTTTATTTCTATTAGATCTTAACTATTTTAGTATAAAAGAAATTACTGATAATAACTAATATTAAGTATTAGTTATTTTGTATTAAGAGGGACTTAATAAGAACTATTATAATAGGTCTAATAGTAAGTTAACTAAACTTAACTTTTCTATTAAGTAGCTTAAAGAAAAATAAGTTATCTAGAGTATCTATACTATAAATACTCTATAATATAAAGAACTACTTTAATAACCTCTAATTTAAAGATATAGTATAAAATACTATCCTATAGTATTTACTATACTAAATTAACTACTATATTCTGGCTCACTAATAACTCTATATTAGTTAGATACCTAGTATAATAAAGGCCTAGAGTACTCCCTACTTATTAATAGCTTATCTAAGTTAATTAATACTCTTAATAAGACTAACTTAAATAACTCCTTATTACTTAGTATAGAGCTAGGAAGAATATTTAATAATAATACTCTACTACCTAGTATACTAATATCTCTACTTATTCTAATAATAGAAATACTAGCTAATATTATACCTTAGATAGTAGTCTCTACTATATTATCTATATAGAATAAATAACTCTAACTTTAAAACTAACTAGTTAACTAAGGTTATAATAACTCCCTAAATATAATACCTATTAAGATAGGGCAGTGCAGATAGCCTAGTTTAGAGAGTGCCTAGATAGGTATATTAGTTAGCATATTATAGCAGGACTTTTGCCTTATTAAGGGCAGAGAGGAGGATAGAGGATTATTATTAATTAGTATCACTATAGTTTATCTTATTATTTAGAAGCTTTTATTACTTTTACTTAATAGATTATATCTATAATAAGGTTATTATATTTAGAGAGATCCTTTTCTTTATTTTAGGGCCTCTAGATATAAAGCTATAATATTATAATATTTCTATATAAGTATATAGAAATATATAGTTTTATTATTTTTATCTTAAGGTTCTTAGTCTATTTTAATAATATCTAGAGATAGATTCTTCTCTCTTAAGACTTTCTCTATAGTACTTAAAAGGGGTATACTTTTATACTATATAAATAGGCTTATATTTATTATAGAACTATAATATATTATTCTAACTACTTAATAAAATATTAACTTTATAAACTTAGTAGCTATAATAATAGACTTTATAATAAGATATTTAGTAAGCTTATTATAGATCTAATTTAAGAAAACACTAGGTATAATAGCTATATAGTTAGAGTTTTTAGATAGAAATACTTAAAACCCTAAAAACCTAGCTATAATAGCTTTAAACTTTACTAAATTAAAAAGTTTTCTTTTTTCTCCTTAATCTTTATAAAAGTAGAGCTAGTATCTACTTTATATAACCTAAAACCTAATAATTAGTAATAAAGTAATAAATTAATAATATTAATTAGGATAATAAGCTTAACTAAGAGGATTTAGACTTTATCTTAGTTACTATATAGTTAATACTTATAGAATTAAGAAAATTATAGTACTATACTACTTATAAAAAAGAATAAAAAAGAGTTTATAAACTTATAAATAGAATAGAAGCTATAACTACTTCTAGCTATATTAAGAAGAAAAGTTTATATATTTATAAAAGAATATAGAGGCTATAACTATTTCTAGCTTATAATTTATAACTACTACTTAGAAAAAAAGGAGGTTAAAGCTCTCTTTCTCTCTATTTACTTAATTATTATAGATTAAATCACTATATAACTTTTCTCTTTTATTATTAGATAATTTAAATATTAATAAACTTTAGTATTAATACTAATATTAAATTATAATAAATTATATTAATTACTTACTATACTATATCTAAGTAATACTTTAAGGAATTTAAAGAAGCTCTTAAAGTTAGTATATTTACTTTAAACTCTTTTAGCCCTAAAATCTATACTCTAGATATAGACCTCTTTAAGAAAGCTATATTTAAGAGTATTTAGGAGTAAGCTCTTTGCTCTTTTACTATAAATAATAATAGATCTAAGAAATCTTTATTTTTATAGTTTTAAAGTATTAAGATTAGTTATTAGGTTTATATTAGTAAGAATATCTATAATAAGTATAAGAACTATAAAGATATAGCTTCTCTTAAGCTATAGAAAGTAGGTTTAAGCTAGTAACTAAATAAAGTTATATCTATAAAGGCTATTACTACACTTTCTATAGAAAACTTAGCCTCTCTACTTACTATTAATATTATAGAGGTAATTAAGGAGTTAGCTAAAGCTATATAAAAGTAGTATATTACTATCCTAATTATCTCTTATAATATAAAGGCTTCTAAGTTTATTAATAATAATATCTCTAACTTCCTTAAAAATTACCTATTTTATACTAAGCTCTATAAATGGGATAAAGAGAAGATAATTATCTTAGTTAGTTAGTACTATATTAAGACTTATTAGTAAATCTTTAAGAGTATTTCTGCTTAATATAATAATTAGCTCTCTTTTAAGAATAACCTCTATAAAATATATAGTATTCTAGAACTAAATACTTAACTAAACCTTAATAAGGAGCTCTAAAGCCTTATTTCTAGCCTAGAGATTAGTAACTTTAGATATATCTCTAAGTTTCTTACTAAAGCTAGTAATTTTTAGGATAGAGTAGCTAAAAAGAAACTATTTATATTACTTAATATAGAAATTAATTATATTATCTTTTATTACTTTTCTAAGTAAACTATAAAATATATTTTAAAGATTTTCTATAAAAACTAATAAAGTTTCCTTTTAGTTTCTTAGATCTAGATAGAGGTTATAATTACTAAATAGGTTTAGTCTTAATAAGTATATATATAACTATAAAGTATTAGAGAAAGTATTCTAGTTAGTATACTAATTACTATACTTAAGTATAAATAATTAAAAGTATTATTTATAAAAGCTAAGCTAAAAAATAAGATATCTAATATTCCTAACTAGAAAGCCTAAGTAGATAACCTTACTATCTGGCTTAAAGATATAGAGATTAAGTAAATTAAAACTAGATACTATATTAATACTCCTTAATATAACTATATTATTAATAAAGTTAGTATATATACTACTAATATAACTAATATCTAGTCTATATAGAAGCTCTTATAGTATAACTATTATAGTAGTAACTTTTATAACTATAGCTCTATATATAGAGAATATAGCTATATACTCTTTAATCTAAGAAAAAGTAGTTACTTAAGCTTTATAAGCCTTAAATCTTACTACTAGCTAAGATCTCTAAGATTTATAGAGACTATTAACTTTAATATCTACTATATCTATAGTGAGAAAGAGTATCTTACTAAAGATTATAAAGCTACTAAATTCTTTACTAATATAAAGCTATACTTATTTTATAGAGGCTATTAGTAAATTAGCACTCTATAAAGTTCTCTCTATATCTAGGTTCTTAATAAGGAGATTAATAAGAACTATTAATAAGGTTAGTATAACTTAATAATTATTTCTTTTCTAATCCTTATAGCTAGTATAGATAAGACTAAGTAGCTAGAAGCTAGTATTTTTACTCTTTATAGATACCTTCTATATCTTTAAGAAGTTAAGTTCTAGCTTAAGAGCTATAAGCAGTTTAATAAATATACCTAATATACTATATAAGAAACTCTAAGGCTCTTAGTTTCTACTTTAGCTATAAAGACCCCTTTTATAAATATAATAACCTTAGATACTATCTATAATATTCTTAATATCTATATACTAGCTTCTAGTATTCTAGCTATAGTTCTCTCTATAAATATAGATATTAATACTATAACTAGATTATAAACTTAGAACTACTATATAATATCTTACTTTATTACTAAATCTAAGAAGAGGATTTATATTATAAACCTAAATATAACTTATTTTTCTACTCTACTTTCTAAGCTTTATATTAAAAAAGTAATAGATAAGGATAAGAATATCCTAGTTAATAATAGCCCCCTAGACGCTACTAAAACCCCTTAATTTAAATCTTTTATTATAATATTAAAGAGCTAAATCCTCACTAAAGATCTATAAGCTAAGTAAGTAGATAGAAAGGTTACTATTTTAGAATTCTTCCTTTACTAAGTTTAGTATAACTATAATAATATAGTTTATAAATATATAAAGCTAGTTATCTAAGACTATCTCTAGTAAAATAGTAACTAGTAGCTAGATATACTTATATTTATAGAGAGAGACCTACTTAGCTATATTATAAAGGTTTCTAGGTTAAGTAGCTAGCTAATATAGAAGATTAGGTATTAAAATAATATATAAGTAAACCTAACTCTTATATTCTAGTATAAAGCACTTTTATAGATAGAGATTAGTACTATTAAGATTTATATTTAAGTTTAAGTTTATAAAGAGGAGGCTATAATAGTTTAGATACTTTATAAAGCTACTATACTAAACTAAGAGCAGGATTTAGATATAATTCTCTTTTACTTAGTACCCTACCTAACCCCCTTTTCTTTAACTAGCCTCTTTTACCTCTTTATAGATATAATCTATAGTTTCTAAGTTTTCTTAAGTAGCTTAATGCTTTCTATTTTTAGTTAACTACCTCTCTATAGTATAGTAAATATTAATATAATAAATATTATTCTATTTAGTACTTAATCTAAGGAGAACCTTAATATACTAATTATTTTCCTTAATAATTTAATAGAGTATCTATTAAGTTTATAGTTATAATATAGCCCCCTATAAAAAAGACTATAATAAATTTACCTAGTTTATAGGTATAATTTAGAAAACACTATAGAGGCACTTTAACCTATACCCTCTACTAGTTAAGGATAATAATACAGAAACCTAATATATTCCTACTAACAAGCAAACCCTCTAAATATCACTATATAAAGTTAGATATATGCTCTAGCTAAATAGACTAGCAGAACAGTAATAGTACAGATAACGCTATGCTATATATAATAGGACTAATTATATCAGGGCTAAATAGGCTACTAAGGCTCTTATAGCCTAGAAAAAACACCTAAAAAGTAAACCTTCTACTAAGGTAAACACTACTATATAAGATATCTAATAACTCCTCACCTAAAGGTTAACCTTCTAGTAAGATATATATAAGAGATAACTCCTTAACCTTCTAAGAGGTTCTTATAGCTAGAAGCATAAAAAGCTCTATAAGTAGGGCTTTATGCCTATCTCTCTTTCTTATTCTTATCCTATAACCTATAATAAGTCCTCTAAGATATTAGCACTAAACCTATCATATTAATATACTAGCTATATATAAGGTATATCTATTAAGGTTAATAATATATAAAAGATTATATAAGATTTTAGTATTAATATAATTAATAAAACACTCTGTTTTATTAAGCAGCCCAGATAACACTAATAGCATATTATTAGTATAGCTATTAGAAGAGCCCTTATTAATACCTCTATAGGGGATAACTAGATATATAATAATATTATATATAAATAAGCAAATATAGTATTAGAAGTTAATTAGGTTATTATATACCCTATATATTAGCCCTTCTTTAAATAGGCCCTCTATAATACTAAGGTTAAGGCAGCCCTATAGGGATTAGTAAGTATAGCTTGCACTAACTGCTTTGAAACAGAGAGAGTATTACTAATAACAGCATAGCTGCTAGCAGATAAAGTAGTAATAGAGATAGTATTAGCAGTATAGATAATAGGTGAGAGGATAAGTTAATAGATATTATTATTAAACTGCAAAGTTAAGGATTATAAGGCTATAAGCTAATAGATAGGTATATATAAGTGCAGCTATAGTTAGGATAGGTGGTTGGCAAGATCATGTAACTAAAGGCTGTGTGTATTATCAGGAGGCGCAGCGTGGAGTTAGAAGGTCTATTACAAAGCAGGTAAAATCACTATATAGTGGCTAGAGGCTATAGAGTATCTATACTATACTATAGTTATCTATTAGTACTAAGTTCTTACTATATAAGAGTTTATTATACTATACTTTTAGGTTACTATAAAGATTAGCTAGTTTATATACTTAGAGCAGTATAGAATTATTAATACTAATATTATTATTATTATTATCTCTAAGAAATATATTAGCTATAATAGTATATAGAAGAGTATTATCTCTATATATTTTAGAGTTTAAGGCTTTATAAATACTTAAGCTATAGTAACTTTTAAGAATATTATAGTTAAGAATATCTATATTAGTAACTATTATATACTTAATATTTCCTTCTTTATTAATCTATATAGTAAGATATCTAAGGATATAATTCTTAGAGTCTAATTTATTATATATATTAGAATAATACTAAAATACTTACTAACTTAGGTAATTAGCGTTTTTTAAGCTAGTAATTAGAAGATTTATATTTCTTTAATATTTTATACTTTAGATTTTATTAATTACTTTACTATTATTCTCTCTAACCCTACTAGCTTTTTCTATACTTAGTAAACTTATTTAATTTCTATAGAAAAGGGAAAATAGAGACTACTATTACTAATCTTAATAAAATAACTAGCTTAGTAATTATAGAAATTAATAAATAACTAAGTAAGAGTATATAGCTATAGCTTTATAATCTAAATAGCTAGCCTAGTTTATATATACTAGAGAAGATAATATTAATAATACGAGCTAATTCACTAAAAACCTTTAACTTCTTAGTTTAAGAAATATTAAAGGAGAATAAGGAGGTTTTAGTAATATTTAATAAAAATAGTAATAGTTTCTATATAATACTTAAAATCTTCCTTAAGTAAGCTATTATACTAAGAATAGAAGTAATTATCTAGGCTATTTTAGAATTATAAAGATATACTTCTAAGCACTAATTTAATAAAGAAAGGCTATACTATAACTATTATACACTTTTTCTAAAGAAGTTTTATAGATATTATTACTAAAGAAAGAGAAAGAAAGCTAACTATATAGATCCTAACTATATATCTAGCTATAATATAGAGAAGGTTTTAGTACTTCTAATTAATATTTTAAGTAAATCTTTCTTTTTTTAGGAGTAGAATAGAGATAGAGACTAGCTAATTTATTAATAAAAGAAAGAGCTAATCTCTATATAATAGCACTAAGCTTATATTATTTAGGATATCTAAGTATCTCCTTATATATAATAGAGCTATTCTTTTTAGAAACTAGAAAACTATTATTAATATCTTTAATATAAGAAAGTCTAAGTATACTAAGGCTTTTAGCTATATAGTTAAGGGATTTAACTCTAATATTTAGAAATATTATAAAAGGTAAGTAATATATAAAACTAACTTACTAAAGTTTATAATTAATAAAAAGCTTTAGTAACTTCTTCTTTTTACTAAAATATATTTCTTACTCTTTATAAATCTATTTAACTTAGAATAGGAAATTAAATTTAATATAGCTAATATCTAAGTATACTATTAGTTCTATTAAGGAGAAAACCTCTTAGAAAAGGTTTTAATAAAAATCTAGAATAAGCTAAGAACTAATTATATCTATAATAATACTTAATTCTTTATATATAAAGAGGTTAATATAATATATAAAATAAAGAATAAGAAAGTCTAGCTAGTTAATAACTTATTTTTAATAGCTTAGTACTTAAAGAAGATCTAAAGTAGAAGTTAAAAGCCTAAATAAGAGTAAAAGAGAACCTTAAATTAGTATTAAAAAATATCTGTTACATAGCCCAGACCTCCTCTAGAGCTCTTAGCGCTACTAGCGCTATTCTCCGAGCGCCGCACCTACTATGCAAGGCTCTATATATAGACCCTTGCCCGTAGCCACTCCTTTTCTACTATAATAGACGACTTCTTCCCACTTGCCCTGTGCCTATATATGTGATAGTTATGAGCCTAGCTCTGTATTACCCTGACTATTACCTGTTATGGGTGCAGGAGAGTCGATCTCACACGCTCTTTACCTCTACTCTCCTTATATGCTGCGTTATGCTGATTTGCGCGCTACGTTACGCTGATTTATATGCTGCGTTATGCCGACTTGCGTGCTGTAATACGCCTGTGTGTGCCCAGCTGAGGGTCCAAACCCTACTACCAGGGGTCCCCTATATGCTGCCCGCTTTGCTGTGCCACGCTATGCCTGCTTTGCTATGCTGCGCTATGCCTGCTTTGCTGCGCCACGCTGCACCTGCTTTGCTGCGCTGTACCCGCTGCGCCATGTCTGCTGCGCCACGCTGCGCCCGCTACGCCTGCTTTGCTGCGCTGCGCTGCACCCGCCCCGCTGCGCCATGTCTTCTACGCTGCGCTGCTGCACTCACTGCGCTGCGCTGCACCCGCTATGCTGTGCTGCGCCTGCTATAACCCCCTCTGTTATGCTTGATTTTTTCTTTTATTACCCCACAATTAACCTATAAGCTGGTGCTGTAGCGCTAAAGACTATATCTGCAGGATAGTATATTTTCCTGAGTATATTATACTGTTAAAGACTATACTTATAGGCTGGTATAATATATATTTGCTAGGCTTATATGCCTAATAAGCCTCTTTAGTGATAACTAGAGGTAGCTCCCTGTTATATTACTAATATCTTGCTATATACTATAAGTGTTATATATACCCTATTATAGATAGCTTCTTTTCTGTTTAGAACTAGCTTTGCAGAGACTGCTCTACTAGCCTGCTCTGCTATTTCTGGGAGGGTGTGTTGCATAGCCTAGACCTCCTCTAGAGCTCTTAGTGCTACTAGTGCTATTCTCTGAGCGCTATACCCACTATATAAGGCTCTATATATAGACCCTTGCCTATAGCTACTCCTTTTCTGCTATAATAGACGACTTCTTCCCACTTGCCCTGTGCCTATATATGTGATAATATCTTTATAAACTTTATTTAACTAAAGTTTTTAACTATTTCTAAGAGAGAGTAACTTATAATAGAGCAGCTTAGTAAGATCTTAGTAATAATAAACTATTTTAATCTAAAAGAGAAGAAACTTCTCTCTAAAGTTCTAAGTAATAGAGAGAAAGCTCTTATATAGAGTTTTAAATATTATAGATCTATTTATCTATCTATAGCTCCTCTATAAGTAATTAGAGTTATCCTTTATAAAATTTAGTAAGTAAGAAATATACTAATCCTAAAAGCCTTAGAGAGTAATATAATAATAATTCTAAAAAATAAACTAAAGAAGGATATTTTTAAGTAAAGTTATATAGCTTACTAAACCCCCTTCTTTCTAATTAAGAAAAAGGATATAAAGATATATCTTATTAACTCTATAACTAAAATTAATACTATTACTCTATATAATATAGCTTTACTCTCTTTTAGTAATAAGTTCTTAAAAAACTTTATAATATATTAACTTCTCTTATTATTAGAATTCTTTTCTAGGTATAACTAAGTTCTACTAGATCTATATAGCTATAATATTATGATCTTTATAATACTAGTTAGCCTCCTTTAGATATATATCTTATCTTAAGAAGCTACTAATTTAATAGCTTAGTTTATAAAAGTTATAATATAAATTCTATATAACCTAATTCTAACTTACTATAAAGCTTTTCTTAATAATATAGCTATTAAGAACTCTATCTTAAAATATAATAATAAAGAAGTTTCTAGCTACTCTAAACTATATAAATATATTTTAAAGTATATCTAGAATATTAATAAGGTTCTTATTAATATTATATTAGCTAGCTATATTATTACTATTAAGAAATTATAATAGATTTAGTAATCTATTACTATTATAGAATATATCTATAATACTAATAGCTAAAAGCTAGAAAAGTTAAAGATTATTAAGATTAGGAAATAGGGAGTTTATAATAACCTTACTAACTTTAGATCTTTTCTTAATATTATAATATTCTATTAGGTTTAGGTTTAGGGATTTTTAGCTATAACTAAGCTACTTATAGTACTCCTAAAAAAGAATACTCTATTTAAATAGAACTAGCCTTAATAATTAGCTATAAATACTCTTAAGGACTAACTTATCTCTATTTATATTCTTATTAAGCTTAACTATAGTATTAATATAAATAAAATCTACTTTATAGTTAATATTAATAGCTTTAGTTAGAGCACTATTCTTAGTTAATATATTAATAGTAAGTATATAGTTTCTAAATATAAGAGTAGCTTATAGATTAGTATAAAGCTAAACTATAATACTAAGAAGAAGGAGTTAAGAGATATACTTAAGATCCTTTAATAAGTCTACTTTTATCTCTATAGTTATTACTTTATATTAAAAATAGATACTAAGACCCTTATTACTTAGCTTAATAGTGCTATCTCTAACCTATTTAAAGCTTTTATTATTTAATAGATCTTATAGATTTATATATTTAACTTTAAAGTTAAGTATCTATCTAGAAACTAAAATACTATAGTTAATAGATTATATTATAAACTTAATAAACTATTAAATAAGCTTAACTAAGATACTAAAGGAGAAATTAATAACTAGATTAATAAGTAAATCTTCTTTATAGACCTAATTACTATCTCTTTCTTTAATAAAGTATAGATAGACAGAGATAGAGTTTATACTACTAAAATCCTCACTCTTAAAGTTAATAATATTCTATAAAAGTCTCTAAGGCTTATATATATCCCTAATACTATACTAAATAGCTCTTTATACTAGGATTACTACTTATACTAAATTACTTACTATCTTAGTACCTTAAGATAGCTAGATAGAATTAAGCCTAGTCTATATTATAAGTTTAAGAAAGAGGCTAGAAAGTTCTTCCTAAAGAATAAGTTATTATTAATATATCTTAGTATATATAAGCTTACTTTATAATAAGTTATAGATAGTTTATAGACCTAAATTAAGCTTATTATAAAAGCATACTAAGAGAGTAGGTATAGAGAATATAATATAGTTATTAAGTAGTTAGTAAAGCAGTATCACTAATATAGTCTCTATTAATAGGTTAGTAAATAAGTCTATACTTATAAAGATTATCAGAAATATAGACCTAGGTATATAGATAACCCTTACTATTTCTTAGTATTCTAGAGTTACTATTTATTTATATAGTATTAGATATATAGAAGGTTAGTAAATAGGATATAGTTAAAGCTTAATACCTCTTAATAGAATAGGTAGAAGCTTAGTAAATATAATAAGCTAACTCTCACTTTATTACTAAGTCTATATAAAAGAATATTATTTATTACTATAAACTCTATAGTATACTTATTATTAATAGAGACTTAGAGCATAAAAGCATAGTTATTAAATTTAACTATAAGTATAGACTTAAGCAAAAAGTTACTACTATCTATAACCTATATATTAATAGCACTATTAAAGTTAGCTACTAAACTATTATATATACTTTTACTACTTAGATAAAGAATATAGATTAGAATTTCTAGCTATTTTTTAAGCTATACTATTTACTAATAAAACTTCTATTAAAGCCCTAACTAGCTATAGCTCCTTCTATTTACTCTATAGATATAAAGCTATAATCTTAATAGAAACCTTTATACTAACCTAAAACGTACTAATATAAAACTAAGTAATAATACCTAAAGAGAAGCTCCTTATATAGATAAGAGCTTTTAAATAGCTTAATAAGAACTATACTACTATATAGAAAATAATTATAGCTTAATATAAGTATATTATAAATAGATTTAATTACTAAAAATACTATATCTTATATAGCTAGAAATTAGAAATAGGTAACTTTATCTTAGTATTTAATATTAAATAGTATATAGATAAGTCTTTAGATACTAAGCTTAACTACTATTAAAAAAGCCCCTCTTTGCAGCCTCTTACTTTAACTAAATAGCTTCTTACTTTAAGCACTAAGTTCTAACATTATTACTTAAAGGATCTTTAAGTTATAGTTTAACTTTAATAATTTAGCTATATCTATAATATCTAGCTAATTATTCTTATACTACTTCTAAATTAAACTTCTATACTTAGTATTCTAAAGGGAGTATATTTCTATATAGTGCTATATTACTTTATATTATCTATCTACTTTTCTTTAGTTTTTGCTTCTATAGTAATTACTTATTTATTTTTTATTTATAATAATATTCTTACTTTTAAATTAACTCTTTACGTATCCTCTTATATAACTATCGCTTTATATAAATAGTTAAGTTAGTAAGTTTCCCTAGCTATAAATAGTTATATTATTAAAGAAACTAGAAATAAAAAAACTCTCCTATCTATATTTTAAGATATTCTACTATATTACAAAAGTATTATTATAGTTAGTTAGTTTTACCTAATTTATTAAGACTTTATATAATATTTTTTAATATTTCCTAATTTCTTCTATATTATTTTATATAAAGTATATATATTAAAGTATTTTAAGGTTAAATAAGGAGGATTTTATTTATTAATTTATATTTTTAGGTTTATAAAGACTACTAAGTATATAGAATATTATATTAGTTCTTTCTTTTTTCTACTCTTCTTCTTTAAACTTTAATTAGGATTTTAAGCTACTCTCTCTTATTAAAAATAGAGATATCTAAATTAGCTAGAGAGTAATTAGTAAAGATAAATAGTAATCTAAACTTATACTCCTTTAGCTAAGTTTTATAATACTTTACTATAGTTTTAAACTCTAAATAAGTTACTCTAAACCTTACTATAGTTTACTAGTTAATTTAGAATTAGGTAACTATCTTCTTAAATTTACTACTCTATTACTCTAGATTATTTATACTATAGCTAAAAGCTTTATAGTTTGCCTTAGAGTTAAAAATATACTTAGAATCTTATTTATAGTAAAGATAGTTAGTATAAGTATTACTAAATATACTTATATACTTAGAGTATAACTTATAAATCTAAGCTTTTGTAGCTTTATTATAGAGAGAGTAAGGCCTCTAGCTACTATATAGTGATTTTACCTGCTTTATAACAGACCTTCTAACTCTATGCTACGCCTCCTAATAATATATATAGCCTTTAGTTATGTAATTATAACTATTCTAACTATAGCTATACTTATATATACCTATCTATAGCCTTATAATCCTTAACTTCACAGTTTAATAATAATATCTATTAACTTATCCTCTTACCTATTACCTATACTGCTAATACTATTTCTATTACTGCTTTGTTCACTAGTCCCCTTATTTAATTAGGCTAGCTAACACCTTTATAGTAGCTTTGCTATTATTAGCAATGCTCTCTCTATTAGTTAGCGCAAGCTATACTTATTAATATCCCCCTAAAGGGCTGCCTCTGCCTTAGTATTATAGAGGGTCTGTTTAAAAAAGGGCTATTCTATAGAGTGCTTAATAACCTATCTAACCTCTACTACTAAGTCTACTTATTTCTATATAATAAGTTAGTGTGTCTATAAGTTTCTTATAGAGATATTAATAAGAGCTCTCTTAAGAGCTATACTAATACTATACTCTTAGTGTTATATAGGCTGCTTAATAAAATAGAGAGCCTTATTAATTATATTAATACTAAACTATTATATAATATTTTATATATTATTAATATTAACAGGTATACTTTATATATAGCTAGTATATTAATATGCTAGGTTTAATACTAATATCTTAGAGGACTTATTATAGATTATAGAATAAGAATAAGGAAGAGAGATAGGTATAAAGCTCTACTTATAGAGCTTTTTATGCTTCTAGCTATAAGAACCTCTTAGAAGGTTAAGAAGTTATCTCTTATATATACCTTACTAAAAGGTTTACCTTTTAGGCGTTTTTTATAGCACCTCACTAAAAGGTTTAGTAAAGGCAATTCTAGGCTATAAGAGCCTTAGTAGCCTACTCAGCTCTAATATAATTAGCTCTATTATATATAGCATAGCATTACCCACACTATTACTATTCTACTAGTCAATTTAGCTAGAGCATATATCTAACTTTATATAAGGGTTTGCTTACTAGCAGAAATATATCAGGTTCCTATATTATTATCCTTAACTAGTAGAGAGTATAGATTAAAGTGTCTCTATAGTGTTTCCCAAAATATACCTATAAACTGGGTAAATTTATTATAGTCTTTTTTACGAGAAGCTGCCTTATAACTATAAACTTAATAGAGAGAGTAAGTATATTATTTATAATTACTATAAGAAACTATATTATAACCTTTATTAGCTTAAATATAGAAGCTATAGCTAATCTTAGATTTATTAAAATTAATTATCTTTACTAACTAAAGTCTAAAAGTATCTATAATTACTAAGGTAATAAAGATATATATATAAAATAGTAGTTTCTTCTCTATTATACTTTAGTAATAAAAACTAATATAAGCTTTCTAAAATTAATAGGTAATAATTTTATAGTTATCTAAAGATAGAACTTTTATATAGAAATCTACTTTATAATATAGCTAGAAAGGCTTTAAAAGCTTAAGTAAGGACTATATAAGAAATACTATAATCTATATAAAAAGGTTAGTAATATATAAAGTAGGAGCTAAAGAGGTAAGCTTACTTACTATAAAGAAGTTAATAGAGAGCTTAATATATAGAGAAGAGTTATAGTTTCTCTTATTAAAAACTAGTTTATTTATAAAAAGCTAGAAAATATGCTTTTTTAGCTAAGTTAGTATATAAGGATTATTAAAATTCTTAATAAAAGCTAAAATTAATAAGTACTAAAGAAGGCTTAAGGTTATACTTTATAGATATAAAAAAAAGAATTATTATTTCTATTATATTATAAAGGAGAAAGAAAAAGCTAGAGAGAGCTAAAGAAGATCTAGTTATATAACTTAGTTACTTTATCTCTTACTGAATTATTTACTTAAAAGGTTAAGCCTTTTTTATAGTTAAGATTAATTAGATAAGAAAAGGAGTTAACCTTTATAACTACCTCCTCTTACTATCTATTTTTATTTTATATCTTTATTTTAGTTAGTTAATAATTAGTAACTAGTAGCTTACTTTCTTTAATCTATATATAAATAAATGTTTTATCTCTCTTAATATAAATAGATTTAACTTATTAATAATTAATTTAGTATTATAGCTTAACTTAATTTATATTCTAAGCTCTTTTTATAAATATTTAAGTATAAATTTCTACTCTAATCTATACTTAGTTATATATAACTCTTTTTTATAATATTATAAATCTTTACTTTTTTATATTATTTATATACTTTTCTCTTCTTACTAAAAGCTTTAATTAAGTTTATAATTATCTCTATTTACTTTATTCTTAATAATATCTTTACCTAAGAGTTTCTCTATTAAGATTATTAATATTTAGGTAAAGAAAGTATTTCTTATTACTGCTTTAGAGAAGTTGTTTTAGAAGTAAGATAAATAAAATAGTAAGTTCTTAGAAACTATAGTTATACTTACTAACTTTACTTTCTTTAAGAAAACTTTAAATATTCTAGCTATAAGGATTAATAAGTAATACTTAGCTAAGTAAATACTTTCTTTTTATTTTTAATTTTCTCTTAAGCTAAATAAGAACCTTAAGTATAAAGAACTTTAGTAACTTTATTTTAATATCTCTATAGCTTAACTTTATATTTATCTCTAATAGCTTTAACTTACTAAGTTTTAATAGCTAGACTAAACTAAAGAGAATAAAAGAGAACTAGCTACTATAGTTAACTTATTTAATCTATAAAACACTATTTAGACTAAGACTTCTCCTTTAGCCTATAATATAGAGATTAGTTTCTAACTTCTTATTTATAACCTTTTTAATAGAATTAGCTTTATTAAATAATATTATATCTTTACTAAGATTAAAGATAGTAAAGCTACTATATAAAAAAGCTAGCTTACTATACTTATTCGCTAATTACTAACTAAAAAAAGTATTAGTAAAGAGATAGTTTTCTACTCTATCTTACTTATTAACTAACTTTTAGGCTTTTTCTATTTCTATAATAACCTTTAGTATAATAGAAAAGCAGAATTATATCTTAAAACACTAATTAGATCTATAATAACTATTTATAAGCTTTTTAATAGTATAATATCTATTTTTAAGTATTTAGTTTAAGTTATTTAAGTACTCTAACTTTAAAAAGAATAGCTATAGATATTAAGTATACTCTACCTTAAGTAGCTTTATTATTATATATAACTAAGATTAGCTAAGTATTAAATTAATTCTTTTTTTAAAGAGATCTTTAATATATAGATAAATTAAATTACTTTTAAGTTTTTTAATAGAAATCTTGAAATAAATAGTATAGTCTTTCTAACTTTATTCAGAATTACTAATAGAGCTAAGTATATTAAAAGGATTATCTCTCTACTATATAATAAAAAGATTTAAAAGATAATTTATACTTAAAACTTTATAGTCTCTAACTCTATATCTATAGATAGATTATTTTTAGTATAGCTCTATCTTAAATATCTTAAAATACTTAACCTTAACTCTAAAATATCTATACTTAATATTTAAGTTATAAAAGCTTTTATACCTATTAATATATCTATTAAGCTCTTTATAAACCTAAATCTAAGTCTATTTAAGAACTATAATACTAAGATAAGAGATATTATTAATAATTACTCTATAGTTAATACTATATAGAACTATATTTATTAAAATAAGATTATTACTGCTATATACTAAGAGAATAAATAGATAGAGGAGAGAACCTTTAACCTTTATAATAATAAGCCTTTTTTTTATCTAGGTCTTAGCTCTTACTATATTAATAACTCTAGATAACTAATCTATATTAATAACCTTTATAGTAGCTTAAAACTTCTAGTTATAGATTTAGCTAGTAATCTAGAACTACTAAAGAATAAGATAGAGAAAAAGAAAATACCTAACTAATATATTAAGTTAAGTTAGAATACTATACTATCTTTATAAACCTAATTCCACTATAGATTTAATATAACTAGAAAATAGACTAAGTAGTCTCTATTAATTACTTAATATTACCTTATCTATCACTATAATATTTAAGGAAAACTAGTAATAGAAACCTATCTTAAGATAGAAGAGATATATTACCTTACTAAGTTTAATATATATAGATTAGGTAAATATATATAGATCTTAAAAAGATAAGTTACTTAATAAATAAGAGTAATACTCTCTCTTAGTAAGCACTAAGTCTTTATATAGTTAATTATAGATACTTATTATAACTTACTTACTTAATTAGATATTACTATTTTTTATATTTAGTATAGTAATAACTACTAAGTAATAATAGTAGTAAACTAGAAAAGAGAAACTACTTACTATACTAACTTAATTTAAAATAGAGATTTTAATAAACTATTTATATAAACTATAGAGAATCTTTCTTAATACTATAAGCTTCTTAAAGCCTTTATTAATATTTATATTCTCCTTTAGAAAAATACTATAGTAAGATCCTAGCTCTAATAGTAGGATTTATAAATATATAGCCTTAGAATAGTAAATTAGGTTAGAGTCTATATTTATAAAAGTATTATTAATAATATAGTATTAGTAGTAACTAGAAAAGTAGTAGTAAAAGGGAATTAATCTTAAATTATTACTTAGTATATCTTAAAGATTACTACTAAGTTTATAAAATACTCTATACTTTATAGTAATAGATCTTTATAGATACCTTAAATAGATCTCTTTATAGTAGAGTTATATAGTAATATTAATAAGATATAGCTTCTAAAATCTAGAATACTCTTCTTTCTATCTCTTTTTAAAATACTAAGGCTTTTTATAAAGACTTTTACTTTATACTATATTAAAAGCTAGATTAGTAAGCTTAATAATAAGAAACCTACTTCTTATTACTTTAATAAAGCTAGCTTCTATACTATTATAGATCTAGACTTACTAGCTTTTAGTCTTTATAGTACTTTACTATCTCTTAGTAATAATAACTCTAGCTTTATAAATCTAGGTTTAACTTTATCTAACCTTTTTATTTTACTAGCTAGACTATTTAATACTAAATAAGATATAACTTCTTTATATCTCTTTACTTTAGTACTATACTAAACTATTATTACTAGGGAATATTCTCTATATTTAGCTTTATTTAATATTCTTAAGCCTATCTATAATAGCTATAAGAACTTTATTATACAATAAGTTAACTATTAGTAATAGATTAAAGATAATATCTCTAAGAGTAACTATAGTTACTACTTTTTATAGCTATCTAGCTAGTATAGTTAGAGATAATATAAGTAAGGTTTAGATTAAGATAAGGCTTATAAATCTATAGAGAATAAGCCTAGATAAAGAAGGCTAGAATAATATAACTATAAAAAGAAGTAATTAGGCCTATAATAGTCTAGGAGGAGTAATTAAGTAGTATAGAGAATACCTTTTCCTTTATAAATAGTAATTTTTATATATATAATTTTTCTTTAGTATATAGTTTTCTTTATAAAGTATTAAGATAAGACTATAGGGGATAATTAAGATAGAGTAGTATAGATAGCTTAGTTTAGAGAGTGCCTAAATAGGTATATTAGTTAGTATATTATAGTAGGACCTTTTGTCAGATTATAGGGTCCGGAACGCGCAGTGCGAGTTAGGCGCGATATTAGTCCGGCTCTATGTGCAGGCCTGAAGCGGCCCAGGCGCGCTAACTATAACTGGGATATATATAGGAAAAAGGGGTTAGAATATGCCTAAATAAGAAAAATGCATAGAATTATATATATACTATAGTATTATAAATATATATATAATTATGTCTAATTTAATAATTAATAGTCTAATATATACTATATTACTATAAATACTACTCTAAAACCTTAATTATAAGATAATAACTACTATAACTACCTTTTAGCTATATAGATATAGTAACTAGATCTTCTAGATTAACCTCCTATATATAAAGGTATCTAGCTTTAAGCTATAGGATAGTATTAACCTATATATTACTATTCTAAATATAGATAGTATACTTTAAAGCTGCTTTAGAGGTAAGGTTATAGAGCTAATAGTTCTAGATATCTCTAACTACTCTATAGGTAGCATAGCAAATAGCATAGCAGTTATGCTACTAAGTAATAATATAACTACTATATATACTAATATAATTATAGATCTATTAAAGGCAAATTATAAGCTATACTAGGCTTACTAAGCAGACTATATATTTAGAGATAAGTGCTATAAAGCATATAAGAAGCAATAATATATACTTTAAAACTAGATCTATAATAATATCTACCTAGATCTTCTATACCTATACTATACTATAAATAAGAGTATTAACTACTAGATATATATACTCTATAAGAGTATTAGTATTAATACTTATAAGTATAAAGCTATAACTAGAAGCAGTTATACTATAATCCTAAACCTCCTAGTATATAAGAAGCTACTTATAAAGCATAATATAGAGGAATAGCTTATAAAGTGGGAGAAAGCTATTACTAAAGTGTAAGCTAGTAGCCTTATATAAGCAAAGAAGCCTAACTAGTAGTTTACAGACTTTATAATAGCTCTTAGTAATAGCAGTTTAGATATCTAGATCTATATATACTAAATAATAGTATAATTATATATAAATACTAGCTTTCTTACTATAGGAGATATACTAAAAAATATCTAAGTTACTCTTAATATATTTAAAATAGCTAACCTATATACTAAAACAGGCTAAGAAGCATTTAGCTTTACTATACTAGGAGATAATAAGAATACTATATCTAAGAATAACTTAGAAGCATCTAAGAAGCAAAGACCTATTATATACTAAGTATATAGAAGAGAGTAACCTATAGTATCTAAAAGCTATAAAAGAGCACCTATAACTATATAAATAACTAATAAAAAGGGCCTCTATCTAGCCTGCTATAGCTACTATCTCTTAGCTAAGTACTAGATTTTATTTAAAGAACTATACCTAGAGTACCTTTAGAGAAGCAAATCCCTTTACTACTTAGTAAAAGAGCATATTAATAATAATAAAGAGCTTATAAAGTATATTTATAAGCTTAAACTAAGCAGTAAATAGTATATAGAGAATAAATAACTATATAGCTACTATAGAGGAACCTTTAAGTCTATATTTTATATATAGCTAAATAACTACTAATTCTATAACTTTGCTATTCTAGATTTTAGAGTAATAGTATATATATTTAATAATACCTTATAGTTTACTATACTTACTAGAGCAGCCTCTAGTAACTTCCTATAAGCAGGTATATACCAGGTTTCTATTAAGGAATATAGTATAGTTAATATTAAGGTAAAGGGGTATAATAGAAGCATAACACACCTATAACTATATAATATAGCACTCTACTATAAGTTTATAAGTAACCTTATATTACTTAGAAAGCTATACTAGTATAATATCTAGTAGAATATAAGCCTATAAAATAACTATCTTTAAAGATTAGATTATACCTACCTCTATATACTAGATAAGAAGTATTACTAGTAGGTCTTTAAGTATAGGGAGACTATAGAGAGTACCCTGCTATATAGTAAAAGGGATAAGATAGGCACTATATTCCTTATAAGCACTTAGTAAACTTTAGCTAAGTGCTATATATATATATATAATATAATAATAAAGTAATAACCTATTTATAGAAGTATTATAATATAGCACTAGTATCTTAGATACCTAGACCTAGAAGCTATCTAATATCTCTTAAATAGTATAAGAGAAGTCCACCTTACCTAAAGGGGTAAGCCTATTATAATAATTAACTATAATACCTATAATATAGGCAAGGTTTACTGCTAAGTATAATAAATACTATAAGAGTCTATTAAGTATATAAAGCTAGATAAGTATATTATCCTAGACTTCTATAACTATAATAAAGGCTATAAAGGGTATTACTTAGTACTACTTATAATAGATTAATCTATAGTATATATCTAGAACTTCTACCTTATATAATAAGGTATAGATAAGCTTCTTATAGTAATTAAGAACTACTTAATAATACTCTTAATATAATATAGAGTATATATAAAGGTAATTAAAATAAACCTTAAGCTTATAAAACACCTATATATTATTACTACTATTAAGGTATAAGATATCTACTTTAAGCTATCTATTACTAACACTTAAGTATAGAATAGCAGAGTAGAATAAGTTAGTGCTATAATTAAGGAGTATATAAGAGCTATAGTAATAGGTATAAAGCTACTAGATATACTATAGTCTAAGATAATAAAGTTATATACCTATTTATATAACTATATATCTATAGCAGTAAGAGGCTAGTAAACACTCTATAAGCTATTCTATAAGTACTTCTAGGTAAGTAAGTCTGCTAACTATATATACTCTAACCTCTCATACCTATATACCTATAGCTATAAAGTATTTACTATAATAAAGAAAGCTTAACTTAAGTAATAATACTATAAGAGGCTTATACTATATATATTTATTAGCTTTCTAGTAAGCTATATATCTAGTAACTCCTTTTATATATAGAACCTGCTATATACTAAAATATTTACTATATATAATATAATATTTAATAAGAAGAAGTTTTTTAATAGTAACTTAAAAGAGCTTATAGAAGAGTTCTAGTATATAAACCTCACTATAATATAAGAGCAGATTAACTAGCTAATTAGTAAAAGCTATATATAAGCTGCTCTATAAGATACTAATAAGGAGATAGATAAGGTAGTTAAGTATAATAACTATACTAATAAGTATATAAAAGATCTAAAAGCTATAGTACTAAAGAATATAAATATAGCTATATTATTACTACTATAGAGCCTAGCAGCTCTAGCTACTACTACTATACTAGAAATAAATAATACTCCTACCTATATAAATGCTTATTTTAAACTAATAACCGCTCTAGAGACCCTACTAATAGTATTTTTTATAGCTTTATAAAGTATACTTATAAGTATAAGAGGGTATAGAGAAAGGTATAACTACCCTTTAAAATATATAAATAAAAATAAATAATATAAATTATCACTACTCTAGTATTATTATATACTATAAACCTTATTTAAAGCTACCTTTCTAGCAGGCTATATATAGCTATACTAGAAGTATAAGACTATATAATTAGAAGATAGCTCTATAGCTTAGAGTATCTAGACTAATTACCTACTAAGTATATATATAGAGTAGAATACCTCTAAAACTTTAATAGGAGTAGATTATACTCTTAAAGCAGCTATAGATAAAATAAATCTATAATAGTAAGTATCTACTATAGCTAAAAAATAAAGACTAGAGAGTATAGAGCACTATAAGAGTACTATAGTATATAGCAGTCTAAGTAAATTAGATAAAATAGTTACTCTATTAGGTTACTTTTAGTCTAAGTTACCTCCTCTACCTATATCTTATAATTAGTTAGCACTATATAATAGGCTTATAAAACTATACCTATTTATAAAGGAATTTCTAGAGGCTGAGAAATCTTATCTAAAGGGATATAAAGTATTATAGTTCTAGCATAAAGTAGCAAAATAGGAGGCTTATAGTTACTAAGTGCTCAGCTACTACTAAGTTTATATATATAAACTTAATAAATATAGGCAGCTAGCAAAGTTTAAAGTAAGATTTATAATCTAAAATAACTAATAAGTAAAAGATATATAGGATATATATATAGTAATACTTATAGATATATCTTTCTAAGTGCTAATAGCTATAGCTATTTATTTTAATATAGAGCTATTATAATATAATACTATAAATATATTTATATATATATCTATTAATAAAATAGTATTTATAAATATATTACTAGGCTACTACTATAATAGTAAGGTTCTATACCTATAAAAGGTGCTTTATAAACTATACTACTTACTGCTATTTTAGTAAAAGTATTTAGAAGCTAGCCTTATAGTACTAATAAAGGCTGGGACTGTGAGGGCTAGAAAGGACAGCAAACAACATAACTCCACCCACAAACGGGCTAGAATAACAAAAATAGGCTTAAAAGATACATAAAGTAATTCGCAGATCTAATCAAAAGAGATTATTAAAAAAGAGTATAAATTTGCTGAGAAAATCTGAAAAACTTGAGAATTAAGTATTAAGGTATTTATAATAATTCTGATAAGTCCTCCCCCCTCTATGCTCCTCCTCCCTCCTTAACTATAGTCCTTCTATAACAGACCTATATACTAAGAGGGCTCTCTTAGAAATTATACTGCTAAGTCCCACTTATCCTATTCTAATTATCCCCTTAAGACTCTTTATAATATTATAAAGGAGAGTCTTAACAGATAAATAAATCTACTTATATAAAAATATATAAAATCCTATTTGCAGACCCTTCTATTTAATAGTTTCTTCTTAGCAGGTAATTTTACTATTAAAAAGGTCCTTTAGGTGCTATTATCTTCTATTATAAACTATACCTTAATAATAGCCTTATAACTTCCTCTTTCTTATTATATTTCTTATCCTATTTTAAACCCTGATATAGCTAAAACTATCCTCCCTACTAAGGCGGGTATAAGAAATTATAGTGATATAATCTTTTAGGAGTATTCTGCTCTATTTATTCCTATTAATTAACCCTCTATTAGATATAGTCTTCTCTGTTATAGTTATATTTATCTAAAATATTAGGATATTTAGGATAAGGTAGTATATCTGCAATTATAACTTATAATTAAGGTTTAGCACTTATACTTTAACCTAGTATCTAGAGGACTTATATTTAAAGTTAGCATTCTAGATAATTAAGTTTACTATCTGATATATCAGATAAAGCTAACCCTGGCAAATCTCTTAGAGGGGGAATTACAGGCTTATTATTATCTCTAAAGTCCCCTATATTATTATCTGGGAGTGAGGGCTAGCTAGGTTTAGGTGTAAAGAGTTATATAGGGAAAAAAGGATTTTTTTTAAAGTCTTATTAGCTATATAGGGTGTCTTATAGAGCAAAGCTAATATTAATAGGTATATTATAGAATTCTATAGTAATAGTAGAAATATATTAGTTAACTAAAGGGATTTCTGTATTAGCAAAAAGCTCTATATCTCTCCTAGCTATATAGCTGAATTATAGTAATAAGATGCCCTCTTAAAGAAATACTTAGACCTATTTAATATATCTAAGTCTATATATAAATCTGTCTCTTTATTAGGTTAAATTAACTATATAATAACTAGTTAATAGAATTATTCTAAGATATACTAGGGCCTCTATCTTATAATACTATCTATTAAGATTATTTATAGTATTTATAAATTATTAGTTACTTTTTAAATCCTATATAGAGTCTTAGTAAAAGTAATTACTATTTACTTAGTCTATAATAATTATTACCTAATAACTATTACTATAATTAAGTAATAAGAAGGCAGCTATAGTATTCTAAAAGTTACTTATACCTCCTCTTATTATACTAACTATATCTGCTATAATCTCTGTTCCAGGTAACTAAGATAGCTTTTAAGGTGGGATATAGATAGAAAGCAGAAACTCTCTAATTATAAGTCTAAGAAGGCTTATAACTTTAAAGTTATCTAAGTTTTCTTATCTTATTAGTATCTCTTATATATTATAGAGGTTAGAAAGATATTCTACCTTCTCTATACTGTTAATAACTAATCCTCACCTATATCTAGTTATTAGGTAATCTGCTAACTGCTAGTTATTTTATATATACTAAGGGATTGCTAGAACAGGTTAATTATTATTTAGCATAGAGTTAGCAGGCCTTATATAGTTAAAAACTACTAAGTTATTATAGAATTTAAAGATAACTTATTCTACTAAAAAGGGAGCAAAGTAAGATGATATTAATAGTTTCACAGACCTAGAATAATTATAATACTTTAACAAATCAATTAGTTACTACTAATTATTTACCCTTTTATACTTCTTAATCTTATCTCTTATCACTATATTTTAAATAGTTAGGTACTCTAATAATCCTTTATTACTTCTCAAAGCCTTAGTATTAGATATACTAGCAGGTTAGGTCTGCAAATAAATATCCTTAAATATAGGTGGGTTAAAACTTATCCTATTAGGTAAGGAGGGCTTTAGGTCTGTAAATCGCAGAATATACTTATCCTTCTAGTCTTTTATCACTTCTAGTACTATCTGCTCCAGTATCCTCTTCCTGTCTTTAAAGACCTAGTCTTAAATAGTCCTATCTAGCTTTAAAGAGACCTAATACCTTTTAATTAGCTTTTTATTTATAAAAGTTACTAATAGTTAGTTAATCCAGGTCCTTTTTCTTACTTATAGAGGCTATTTTAGCAGTGCTAGGCTTCCAGATTATATAAAGGATCTAAACCAGTTAACTAGGTATAGGCTAGAAGCCTATAACAGAGGTTTAGTATAGTAAAAGTTAATTAGGTGCAGTTATCTTAATAAAACTTTAGTTATAATAGCTAGGGCTCTAGATAAGACTCTAGTTATAATATATATTAGAGTCTATAATCTTTCCTCTACTCTCTTTTCTAACCACTAATTATTATAAAACCAGTTTTATCTATTATATAAGTTAATTAGCAGCCCTGAAAAGACCACTCTATTTAATTTAGGCGCTTATAGGTGGATAAATAGTATATCTAGAGCTTCCTTCTTAAGCTAGGCAGTCATACTCTCCCTCAGGCTTCTATTATTAAAGTTATCTTCTATACCTCTAATTGCACAGTACTAAAGGGGTTATCCAGCTTTAATAGGTCTTATAAGATAACACACAATTACTGTGATATCTGCAAAGCATATTAGAGTCTTAGTCTCTAATATCCCAATAGCATTATATAGGCTAGTAATAATATATTACAGTTTAGAAGGAGGAAATAACTCCTGCACTATATCCAGAGTTTTGCTCTAGCATTTAATAAGCATATATTTTATTAGTAAATTAGAGGGATATATCTAGCTAGTTATATCTTAGTATTATAGAGGTAAAGTCTTATATTTAATTATTAGCAGCTAATATCTCAGTTTCCCTACAAGTTTAAAGCCTAATATATCCCTAATAATCTAGTCTTACACCTAAAATCAGCTCTTACTTAGTCTATTAGGTATAAGATCTGTTAGTTATCTAATATCAGGAGCAGAAAGCTTTAAGGACCTTAGCTCCTAAATATAGTTATCTAGAGCATTGCTATTATTAAAAATAATCTTTCCTATTATAATATTTTTAAAAAGAAAGTAGGTAAAAGGAAAGAGCAAGTAATTTACAGACTAAACAGATAGATTAAATAAGAGTAATTATAAAATCCAAAAATATTATAGCATAGCAGTTAATATTAAACATCTCCTATCTAAGAGAACAGGTTAGGTAGTATATATAAATATAGATAAAAAAGAGAAGATCTTAGAGACTAGAAGGGTTAATAATACCCTCTTATACCTACTAATTACCTCAAAGTGCTAGTAATTTATTAATATCTTATAGAAGAAATAATTAACTTCTTTCTCTCTTAGCTCTCTTAGCTCTAATAAAGGTAAAGTAAACTTAAAATAAAAAATCCAATAATATATCTAACAGTAAATCAGAGTAGTTATTTATAGGGAAAGAATAAAGGAAATAGCAGCTATTAGTAGCTATTAAAGTAAGGGATCTAGTTATAAAACCAGGCAAACACCCTCCTCTATTCTCTAATATTAACTTCTCTTCCTCTAATAGTTAGCTTCCTCTCTATCCCTTAATCTTAACTTAACTCCTCTAAATTTTTCTTCTTATATCTGCAAATTACCTTCTCTTACTATAGCTAACTATAACTTCCTTATATCAGGCATTAAGAACACTAATTAGCCTTATTCTTATTATCTTCCTCTAAAAGCCACCCTCTAGATACTTAGTTCTAATATCCCTATACCTCAAATAAAGCAGAATAATATACCTCTTTTTATCTAATACTCTAATAACTAGCTTCAGATAATCCTCTTTTCCTTACACTCCTTATTACTTAACTAATATCTATTATCTTTTTAAGCTACTATAAGTCTTACTTAGCTCTATCTTAATATTCCTAGTAATAAATATTTAGAAGTAGCCTTTATCCTGCAAGTGTTTTCTAATAAGACTATTAATATAATAAGACTAGCTTTTTAGAAAGTTTATCTTAGTAAGTAAGACTTTAATTAAATATTTAAGGTAACTAAGAGGACTAGTAACTTTCACTATTAAGTCTTTATTTACACCTTTACTACCTTCCTATCTAGCTTATAGCAGATAAAGGTTTTTCAGTATATAGCAGCTACTTATAGCTTATTTATCTAATTCTAAGATAGTTATAATATAATACCCTATATCTATTACAAGGAGCACACCTATACTATAAGGAACCCTATAACTAGCATTTTTATCTACAAACTATACTTTAAATATATTTCTATGCTAGGTACTCCTTATACTAACTGCTTCTTCTATAAAACCCAAGAGAATTACTCTTATAATAACCTAAGCATTTATAAGCGCTACAGATATAAAATTAAGTGTAATAATAAAGCAAAAAAGAGCAGAAAATTTAATAGTATTATAACAATTCTGCAGTTCCAAATCCTAGCTAATACTACTATATCAGCTATATCTAAATTTAACTTTTTAATCCTCTAAAACACTCTTTATCCTTAATAGATTTAAGAGTATTACCTAGAAGCTAGATTTACCTACTCTTAGCACCCTTTTATACTAGAGCTACTTCTAAACTTTAACCTTATAGAGATTACTAACTACTTAGAGCTTTATATTATAAGTTAAAAGAAGGAAGATAGAATAACTAAATATATCTTTATAGAATAGAGGAAAAGGAAAGAAATAATAGAAATATTATCTAATAGTAATAAGAATATAAAGAAAATATCCTCTAAATAGGTCTATAAAACTAACTTTAAACCCTATCTAAGTATAAAATTAATAAGATCTCCTTTATAAATATCCTTCTTCTTCTCACTAGTAATAGCATTATATAGCTGCTTTTAGCGTTAATAGCTTTATTACTATATTCTCAGTTATCTAGATACCAGTATCCTTTTTTTTTTATAGGCTAGCAACTACACTTTAATACTCTCTTTTCTTTTCTTCTCTTCTATCTATCCTTAAACTATTAGCTCTCTTATTTATTCAGTTTAGCAATAGCTATATCTAGGAGGGGGGGTTTTAGTATTATTATTAAAAAGCTATAGATCTCTAATATCTTATACTTAGTATAGATATTAAAGTTATTAGCAGATAGATTACTATTATATTAAAAGATAGTTAGTAGTAGAGTAGCATATTTTAATAAATTAATATTATCTCTTATCCTTATCCCTAAAGTTTAGGAATATTATCCCCAGAATCTCAAACTTTTAAAATATAAAAGATAAAGGAAGGAAGACCCTATAAATAAGTGTAAATAGGTCTGCAAATTATTAAACTAAGCGTCTAAGAATAAAAGAAAGATTATAAGTCCTTCAGATCCTTTATTTTAATATACTCCCTCTCTTTCTCTTTTAATATCTATAGGATTTCCACTACTAGTTACTATTTAGCCTTTAATACTTTAATTGCTATTTCTAAGTCCTTTAGATACTATCTTAATCTTATTACAGATTATAATATATCCTCCTCTTTATTCCTAATTATTTCCCCAGATACTATTAGCTCTTTATCTTCTTCTTCTAGTATATAGTTATTATACTCTTTATTTCCTAGCACTAGGAAGACTTTTACTAGGTTTCTCTCCAAATCAGATCTGCAAATATCTATATCACTTAGTTCCTAATATCCTTCAGGTACTTAAATAAATTTCTAAAGTTAATTTCCACTAAACGTTCTGCCTATAATCTCTTCTCCTGCTAATATTACTAGTCAATATAACAGGGTGTTAGGGGCGCATAATAAGATATAAAAGGGGCCTTGCTACTAGTAGTTAAGCTTCTTAATAGAAGATTTATTAATAGATCCTTTAACGTTAAATACTAGAACTAAATTGCCCACTTTTAGCCTCTCTTTTCTTATTATTTGCTTATATTAATTATTACTATACTCTGCAATCTTCTTATATTAACTCTTAATTATCTTTTCAGCTTGCTTTCTATCTTTATTAAGTTACAGAAAGGCTTACAGATATATCTAAACTTTCTCCTCCTATATAGTTACTAAATTCTAATTAAGAACCCTCTAGGTTAGCATTAGGGTCTTATTAGATATAATAGGTTTAAATCTATATAAAAGATAGAAAGGGCTAAAGCTAGTTAAAGTGTGAACGCTTAATTAGTCTGCAAATAGAGCAGCAGGTAAATATAGTTAAGAGTTAATATCCTTCCTTCCTCTAGTCTATATTAATAAAGAATAAGTAATAGGCTAATAACTAGTCTTAATTGCTCTATTAGCTCTCAGATTATAGGCTAATATTACTTTCCTCCTTATACTATACCTTTTATTAAACTTAATAATAACGCTCTTATTTTCCAGACCTCTATTAATAATAATTTCACTATACAGCCTATATTAATAGACAACCTCCTCCCAAATAAACTTTGTAATCTTAGCTGCAGTTGCTTATCTAAGCTAGCATACTTTAAGCTATCTAGTAAACAGGTTCTAAGCTTCTATAAAGTACTACTTACCCACTCTCTATATATCTAATAAAATCCTTATAAAGAGTAATCCCTTTAGCAAACTATAGGTCCTTATATTATCTATATATTAAGCTCTCCTCTTCTAGTAATTAGAATAACTTTTTAGAAACTCTTTAACTTCTAAATATATATTACCCTATATATAACAGTCAGATAATCTCCTTACCACAGCTTACTTACCTCTATAACTGCTTTCCTTATAGGCTTTAGCAATCAGCTCCTTCCTCTATTCAGGGTTATCTATAATTTATCTTAGTATTAGCTTCTAATTTATTAGTCTAGTAAAAAGCAGACAGTTTTAAATATAGTAGTCCAGGGCTCTAACTTTAAAATTATAGTACCTAATAGGTTAAATCCCTAGAAGGCGCCTTTATATTATTAAATAGTAGGTAATCTATTAAGAATACACTAAATAGGCCTGCAAATTATTAAGAAGAGTATCTAGAATAGTTATTATACTACTAATAATTTCCTATATATCTCCTATAAGAACCTCCTCTATTTATTATATATTACTATATTATTATACTTAATTAAAGAAGGAACTAGCCTTAATATTAGTAAAGAAGATCTATAAATTAATCTAAGAATTAATTTCTCCTTCTACTTCTTTATTAATTATATCTAAAGAGCCTTAGAGTTTCTATAAGAGGCTATCTGCTACTATATTCTGCGTGCCACAGATATATTATACTTTAAAGTTAAATATTTAAATCTATATAATCTATTAAATAATAAGAGCTCCTGGGAGGTCTATAGCTGCTCTATTTAGTTATATAACTAAGGTCTAGATATCTATCTCTAGAATAAAGTGTCTTCTATAGAGGTAATTGCATACCCTTTTTAAAGCCTTTAAAATGCTGCACAGTTCCTTCTTTCCAGTATTATAGGATAGTTCTAGTCCTAACTAAGTGCTACTCTTAAAGTGAGAGACTGTATATTAGTTATTAATAAATTAGCCTAGAACTCTATTCTATCCTATATTACTAGCATTAACTATAAGGTATATATCTCCTCCTCTAGGACTATAATCCAAGGTAATAAGGATCAGAGCTTTAGTAAGTATTAACTTTAAGATATCTATTACTATCTTATACTTCTCTTCCTAATAAAAAGAGGTATCCTTCTTAAGCAAATTAGTAAGCAGCTTTATAATAGTTAAATAGTCCTTTATCTAGGATCTATAAAATGTTATAATTTCCAGGAAAGCTCTTAACTCTGTTAAGTTAGTATAAGTAACCTATTTATAAATCTTAACTATCTTTGCTTCCTCTAGATAATATCTATTAGTGCTGCAAATATAGCTAATAATTATCACTACTACCTAGGCCTATTAAGACTTAACCACTACTACTATACACTCTACTAGCTCTAAATTAACTAGGACCTTATTAATATTTTATAAATATTCTAAAATAAATCTGCAAATCCCTAAATAAGACTTAATCTCTTCTTTATTATAGCATAAAGTTAGTCCTTTAATAGTAATATTATTAAGAAAGGCCTTATAATAACTAGGTATAAGGTTATATAGAATTCTAATTATAACCCTTATAAATTACATAACTGAATTTATTGCTCCTTAAGATAAGGTATATATATATAGTAGTCTAATAGATAAGGTAAATATAGTTAAGTCCCTGCTTATAGGGTCTAAGAGGACTTAGTTATATTCTAAGAAGAAGTCTAAAAGGGATAATAACTAGTATATAGCAAAATCCTCTAAAAAGTTATTTATAGAGGGGGGCAGCGCTGCGTCTCAAATTATAACTATATTTATCTTTATTATAGAGTTAATAAGTCTTATCTTGCTGTCTTTCTTATATATAAGAAAGAATAGATTACAATATACTATATAACTCTGCTCCAGGATTCCCTTCTCTAGTCTGTCCTTTAAAATCATAATAATATCCTGTTCTAACCCTCTTAATATTAGGATTCCTTTTACTTGCCACGCTTTATGTAGGATTATCTATATTATCTGTGAGGGGATAATAGAAGGGTGAACAGAGCTATAATAAGCAAATTTCCAGGCCAAAGCTTCCTCTCTTACTATTAGAATAGCTGCAAGAAGCTTCTTTTTTTCAGGTTATAGGTAATTAATAGTTTTTAGAACAGCCTCTAGCTAGATCTTTATAAGTCTTATTCCTAGCTTAATACTTAAAAACTTTAGTGTAATTAGGCTAGCAAATAGGGTATTAAGATCCAGCTTTATATTCTTTTCTGCTCTTACCTATACTTTTAGCTTCCACTCTAGGTTACTATCTAGAGTTAAACTATCTAATATAGTATTATTAATAGGTTAAATCTTCTTATCTTTTATCTTATATAGCATATTAATATCTTCTATTAGTAATATAGGTATTATCTATATAGGTATATATTAATAATAAGAAAAAATAGTATCTATAGCTATAATAACTTTAATTCCTTTCTAATATATTAATTTGCACTTTCTCCTAAGCACTCTCTTTTTCACTACTTTCTTTTTAGGTCTGTAAATATAATACTAACAGTTAACACTATAACTATTATATCTTTTAATATATCTAGTGCTTGCAATTGCTTTGCAGATATTATTAAGCTTAGAGGTAACTTCTTCTCAGATTATAGTACCTAGGATTTTATTAAAAATCAATTCAAATTCTTCAAAAACAGCAATAACTTCCTCATCTAGCTCTATCTATTACTTAACTTCCTCTAGCAGGTTATATAAGCCCTTAAATACTTACTAAATCACTTTAATATTCTAATATGCCTTTATACTATTTAGCATTATATCTAACTCTTCCTTATCTTTAACTTTATTAACTTGCTAATTATTTCCTATAAACTCTAAGCCTACTACTATATCAGGTCTATTAGTAGTAGCCTCTATTTCCCCTCCTCTATAGGAGATATAAGAGTATATTAATATTATAAAGAGATAAAGCAGTCTATCTTAGTAATAATTTCTAGAAAGCAAGCAGTTAAGTCTCCTATATAGAATAATAATAGAATATTAATCTTAATATTCCCAGACTAAAGAACTCTAATAATCTAGTTCTATATATAATCTAAGGTTATCCTAGTCTTTAAGATAAAAGGGGCTCCCAGCACTAAGTCCTTATTATAGGCATTTTCTAGGAAGACAAAGAAGCTAATATCTTAAATTATATTACTTCTAATATAGATATTATCTATAATTATACCTGTAAATTAGGTCCTCTACTCCTTATTAGTAATTCCACAGATTCCCATATTAGTCCTAACTATATTACTCTATAAGCCTAGACATCTAATATATCCTTTACTAATAAGATTAATTACTAAGCTACTATTAATAATTCCCTTAATTAGTATATTTACAGAGCTATAAAGGGTAATTATAATCCACTAGTAGGTTATAACAAAGTCCAGGATAGTAATATGCCTTAATAGTAAAAGAAGTATAGAATCCTATTTCTCAGTTATAGTACCTATTTTAAAGATAGGATTAATTATATAGCAGTTAAACTATACTTACTTAGTCTATAAATTCTTAGATAAGATCATAGAAATAGCAGCTAAAGTTACTTAGCCTTTAAAATAGTTTTTATTATTATTCTATTAGTCTATCTGCTCTTATAGCTCCTTATTACTAGCTCCTATCTTATTAAATTAATCTAGAAGTATAATATTAGCAGAAATAAAGACCTCCTATACCTTTAAATTATATCTATTCTTATACTTATTAATTATCACTTTAATAGTATTATAAACTATTCTATCCTAGTCTAGCTAGTTCTAATAAAGAAAGGCTTCAGGAACAGCTACCTTCCTATTTACTCTCTTACTATATAGCTCTAGTATAAGTATATAGCTAGTCTGCAAATTGCTATATTAAATCTGAGACTTATCTTGCTCTTCTTATCCCTATTATTTAACTGGCTTTTCTAGGGCATCCTATAATATAATATTATCTATGTCTTCTTTATTATTAGGAAGTTTAGTAACTTACTAGGTAATTTAAATTAGAGGATCTTAGATTATAAGTAGGTCTGCTATTTAGGAGGCCTATTAAATATAAGTATTATAAGGTTTTAAGTAATAGCTTCTAGCCTTAACCTATTCTATAGCAGCAATATCTTTAACCAGATTAATATACTAGTTTCTAGGCTTAAAGCTAAAGAACGTTACGTTAATAAAGTTATATAACTGTATTATATCCTTTTCTTAATCTGTAAAGCTAATAGATTGCTTAGAGTATAGCCTGTTATAACTAATAACTTATATAATCTCTTCTATTAGTTTTAGCTACCACTTCTCTACTATTCTGCTAGCAGCTACTATATAGTTTGTAAAGCTGTCTTTATTAATAAGAATATACCTTAAAATTATCTAGCTATCTATTCTCCTAGCTATGCAGCCTTTATTAATAATATCTGCTTTAACTTAGATATTAGAATTAAGGGTGCTAATAAAGTAGAAAGGTACTATATAGTAGCAGACTCCCCTCTAGCTAGCTTTAAGGTATTTAATATAGCTAATAATAATATAAGCTACTACTCTGCAAAACTAGTAGTATCTAAAAGCCTAAAAAGATATATATTACTATAGTCTCTCTTACTAAAAGCCTCTATAGTCTCCTCTTTCTCTGCCTCTTCTAAACTCTTAATATTATTAGTAGCTGCTTTAGTAGTTACTATAACTAGCTTATAGGTAATAATACTGCTATTACTAATATTAAGCCTATATATTATTCTAAGATTATTATTTATAAGGTTTAGTAGCTTTTATAGCATTTAAGTTAAAAGTGTTATCTCTTTAGCTAGTAACTCTCTTAATAAGACTTAGAATATCTATCTTATAGTTAGCTCTATTAATATTAAGAGTTCCAAAGTTCTCTATAAAAGAGTTAATAATTAAGCTTATAGTTTATACTATAAAAGGTTCCTTAGCCTTAGCCTTCTACCTTATTAGAATTATCTTTATAGGAACTTAAAGCATAGTTATTAGTTCAGGCTTAATAAGGCCTAACAGTTACTAAAGTTTCTGCTAAGTAGTAGACTATTTAATCAGAGTATCTTTAACTATAACCTATTACTTTAAAATAACTTTAATAGGTTAGCAGTTAAGACTTTAAGCTATAGCTCTTATTACCCTCTCTAAAAAGTAATAGTAGGCAATATAAATAAGTTTAGTATCTATAAGTTCCAGATCTCTATATAGAATAGCTCTCTATTAAAGCTAGTAAATAGTAGTAATTAATACTATAACCTATAAAGGGTTATTATCTTTAATATAAAAACCTATAACCAGGTTCTGAAGATCCTTATTAGGGTTCTATTAACACTTCAGGTCTGCAAATCCAAATTAGTAAAGAAGTTTCTCCTTAGCTTCCTTCCAGGTCTTAGCCTTATTAATATAGGATTATACTATATCTTAATAGTTACTAGAGCTATATATATAGACCTTATTCTTTATATCCTTATTAGTTTTATAGCAAAGCTTAGAAAGGCTCTTATAGTCTATAATAAAGTCTAAGATATTAGTTCTAATAAACTTAGATACCCTAGTTAAATAGGAAGTTATTACAGCCACAGTAAGATATCTTATTAGAAGGTTAGCTAGAACTGTAATATCTTAATTAGTATATATCCTCTCAGATAAATAATAAGAACTAGAGGATAACACCCCTATTCCTAGAGAGAGATTTGCAGACCTATCTATACTATCTTTAGAAGCTAGCTATCCTATAGCTTATAGCTATATCTTGCTAAATAAAGTTTCTATAAACCTTTCCTCAGGCTACTTTCCCTTATTAGAAGAGGATCTAGTATCTAAGTTATTATTTAAATAAGAAGAAGATATAATACTTATAGAGTTATAAATATTAGGTTTATTATTATATAGTTAAAGTAATAAAGCTTTCTAAGTAGAAAAGTGAATTTATTATTATAATATCTTCTAAATAGAAAGATAAAGTAGGCAATTATAACTTCTTTAAATAATAAAAAAGGAAAAACAATATAAACTAAATAAATATAGAAAGGTCTCTTAACCTTAATCTTACTACTCTAAGCTTTTATAGATCCACCTTAAGTCTTATTACTTAATATAGAAGGGTCTCCCTAATAACGCTCCTATCTTAGAAGACTTCATAGCTTTACTATATCAGAATATCTCAAATATCAGCATTCTTTGCTCTTAGCACTTAAGGCCACACTAGTAAGGGGTTTATTAGTATTTATTTACTAATCTAGTTAATCTTGCTATACTTATTAGCTTAGTAAGACTGCTAATTACTATATTAGTCTTAAATATAGCTATCTCAGCTACTCTAGCTATAACTTGCTAGTTAAATAATAGTAGTATTAAAAGTATGTAAGGGAGGGGAAAAGGGAGTATATTTGCTAGAACCTGCTAATAGCATATAGAAGGGAGTATATCAGGGTCTTTATTATTCCCACCTTAATTCTAAGAGAACATATAGCTATTGCTATTCTTATAAACTAAGATAGGCCTGCAAATATCTTCTTCTATCCTTCTATATTAGCTGTTAATTATATTATCGTTCTTTATTATTTATAGATTTTTTTCAGGCATATTATCATATTCAAAGTAGATCAGTTATATATATATATATATTAATAGCAGGGACATACAGACATAATAAAGGCACCCTACTCTCTGAGAAGCCTTTAAAGGCTGTTAAAAAGAGCAAAAGAATCTGCCTCTAGGCACTATTAATAAAGGCTAGAACTATAAGGGCTAGAAAGGACAGCAAATAATATAACTCCACCCATAAACAGGCTAGAATAATAAAAATAGGCTTAAAAGATATATAAAGTAATTTGCAGATCTAATTAAAAGAGATCATTAAAAAAGAGCATAAATTTGCTGAGAAAATCTGAAAAACTTAAGAATTAAGTATTAAGGTATTTATAATAATTCTGATAAGTTCTCCCCCCTCTATGCTCCTCCTCCCTCCTTAACCATAGTCCTTCTGCAACAGACCTGTATACTAAGAGGGCTCTCTCAGAAATTGCACCACTAAGTCCCACTTATCCCATCCCAGTACTTAACTTTAAATAGATAGCTAGTAAAAACTGCTACTAATAGTATAAATAAGTAATATTCTTCTTCTATATAGATAATTATATATTAGTATTTCCTTATAAGTATACTAAAAGTATAAAAAAAGCTATAAATACTCTCTAAAAGTGTTACTACCTTAAAGGAGGTTAGAACCTATAATAGTTTCTTAGAATTAAAGTGCTCTATAATAGAGCTATATATAAACTATAGCTCTTATAGTTAGTATTTATAGATAAGATATAAAAGCTGCTTAAGTAGCATACTATAAGCCTTAATATAGATAATTAAATATATATATCTATAATAAAAAATAAATTAAAACTATATAAAGGGAAAGTAGCTTTATAGGAGATTAACTACTACTAATACTATATTAGAATAATCCTATATATAGTAATAATAATATAGTCTAATATAGTATTTACTATAAGCTACTTTATAAGGTTTAATAATAATCTAAGCTCTATATAGTACTATATTACTAATTAAGTCCTCTAATACCTCTACTAAATATAATACTTCTACTTTAAGTATAGTATTAAGCCTAGTAAACTAGATAATATACTTAAAATTACTTTAGATACTAGCTTTATAGATAATATAGTTAACTAAAAGAGCTTATAAATGCTTATAATAAAGCTATTTAGAGATATAATTATATAAAAGGTAAATAAGTAGATAATAGTTATAATATTAATAACTAAGATAGAGCTACTTATACTATTTTAAGTAATATATAAAGCCCTCTTTATAAGTTAGCTAATAACTACTTTATAAGTTTAACTTCTAAGTAATACTATAGCTAAAGCTGCTTTTACTATACCTAATATAATATTAATAATAATCTAAATCTAGTATAATAATTAATAAACTATTTAGCTAGTTAATATAGAGCTTATTTAGCTATAAATAAGGCTATAATATATTAATATCTATAACTACTAACTATAATAAGAGATTATAAAAAAGTATATAGAAGTTAGCTATACCCTATTAGTAGAAATAATAGTAAATAGACTTATAAAAGTGCTTATACTACCTTAATTTAAAGTGTTTTATAGTTAGCTATAAATAAGTAACTAATATATATAACTAGAGATAAACTATATATAAAACCTAGAAGAAGAGGATAATATAAAGTATATAAAGGTAATAGAAACCTATATTTAGAATAATATAAACCCTAATAAAGTTTAAAAATAGCCTTACTAAGCTAGTAATCTCTAAGGAGGTATATCAGATTATAGGGCCTAGAATATATAGTATAAGTTAGGTGTGATATTAGTCTAGCTCTATATATAGGCCTAAAGTGGCCTGGGCGCGCTAACTGCAACCAGGGTGCGCGCAGGAAAAAGGGGTTGGGACACGCCCTAATAAGGGTGAATATGTAGAAGAACACACACACTATAGTATTACGAATATACGTATAATTACGCCCAATTTGACAGTTTCTCCTCACTTCCCCGCCCACCTGCGTCGCGGTTTTTGTGCTCCACTTCGAGGTAGCATCCGTCTCCTTTTCATTTATCCGCCGGCAGTTAGGTGTTGATCCTGGTGGAAGGAGATGATCGTAAGAAACCATCAGATGCGACCGCGGCGAAAGACGTGCTCCCCGCTTGTTACTAGTTGAGTGAACGTTCAACTAAGTCTGCTTGTTTTCTCTCTGTGAAACCGATGTTCAATTCATAACACGCACTGCTCTCCGTTCGCAATCCGAGTCTCATTCGTTTCAAATTCGGGTGTTCCGTCCGTACGATATCTCTCATAATACAACGTTAACTATGTCCGCAAGCTAGGCTTGTGTTCACGAGGCTATGGAGCTCCGTGTTGTCGTCTGGGCATCGGATTCAATGCATGCCCAGCAATTAATCCCAACATATCTCAAATGAAATGGCCCCCAACACTTTCAGTCCTCGCTCAGCACTGGGGTTCTTTTGTCAGAAATGACTTGCCTTGCGGTTTAGTCAACCTATTTCTTATCAGTTGCCGTCCCTCTCTCTCTCAAGTCCGTCTCTGTCAAAATGATGCAGCCCACGAGAAACCTGCCTGCCAAGATACAGAAAGCACACACAAGTCGCGCATTGCATTCTACTTGGCTCATGCAACTGGACAATCGAAACAATTGCAGGTTGGATCAGAACGCGCATCGCACGCAGTCTTTCGCGCGAGTAAAGTTACCTACCTACCTCACAGAGTGGGCGTGCAACCCCCAGAATACAACATTTCCACATCTGTACGTCAGCCCCGTGTGTCTGCCGCTGCAACTTGCCGCCCGCCGTTGCTCGTTCCTCTCTCTCCTTTCTCACTGGTCTGCCTTCTCCCCGAGTAACATTTGGCCGAGACCACTCAAGAGCGCCCTCACATGCAATCCCCCGCACACAACTGGCAACCCCGACGGCATACTCTTTGCTCTGTTCAGTCGACTGTCCATTCGTGATCGGCATCTCGCACGTAGGTGCTCAACCCTTTGATATCCTTGGTCGTGTTCGCCTTGATTTCGCCGTTACCGAGGAAAGCGAAGCGGTTGCCGTACCGGTATCGGATGTTGTAGTCTTCGAAGCGAGGGTCCTTGATCGTCTTGAGGAAGTGGATGGTCTGCAAGGACACATGTCAGCCTACTCTAATCAAGCGATGGGGAGGGGAGCAATGCGGGTCGGTCGCGGTCGTACCGAGCCAGGCCATAAGTAAATACGGTTCTTCTTCTTGCCGTCCTTGAACCAGCTTCGACACTCTTCCTGGAAGACGGTCGTCGAGTGGAACTCATCAAAGTGCGCGTAGATGTCGTCTACGGCCTCCTGCTTCACGTCGATCGATCGAATGTTATCGTGCTGTATCTTCTTCATCATCTTGATCGAGTACTCGACGCACGTCTCGATGGACGGCAGTAATGTGCCCGATGACCATGTTGCACCCGGGCCCTGAGAGAGGGGATTAGCTTATAGCTGCAAGCAACACGGGGGGAAATTGCCACGTACCACGATGGTGTAGTAATTGGGGAACCGGGGTGCAGAGAGACCGAAGTAGAGGTTGACGCTATCGCCCCAGTCGTCGTCCAGCGTCTGCCCGCTGCCGTTGATCAGCTTGAACGCCGGTCGGAAGGCCACCTTGAAGCCCGTGGCGCACACCAGAATGTCCATCTTGTGCGTCTGACCGTCTTCGGTGACGACGCCCTCGGGCACGACCTTCCTGATCCCGCCAAAGGTAGGTTTGACGTTGGGCTGTGCCAGGGCTTCGAGGTATCCGTCGCCGGGTGAGATGCGGCGGCAGCCGGGCGCCCAGGTGGGTATGATGAACTTTTTGAGCTCCTCGCTTCCCGGACCGTCGCCGATGCGCCGGCTCATCTCTTCGGTGATGAGGGTCCTCATCATGTCCGACATCTGCGAGCCCTGTTGGTACATGCCGAACAGCGAGTTGATCTCGGCCTCGATCCGCTTCCGGAACATCAAGTGATGCTCGGGGTCTTCGCGGAACCGCCTGATGTCTTCCTCGGTGAACTTGTACTGCCGGTGCCCGGCATCTCCGTCTTGACGCAGGCCCGACAGAACCCCGCCGCCGAATGGAGGCGAGATCCAGGTGGACGAGCGCATGAACACCTGGACTCTGTCGCAGACCTTCTGGAGCGCCGGCACGATCTGGACGGACGTGCTTCCGGTTCCTATCACTCCGACGTTCTTGTTAGCGAAATCGACCGAGTGGTCCCAGTTGGCCGAATGCATTTTAGGCCCAGCAAAGTCGTGCAGCCCTTCGACGTCCGGCCATTTCCAATTGTTCAGGATGCCACCCCCGTTGATCAGGACATGACACCAATCCTGCCACGTTTCTTTGGTGACTTGATCCTCCAGAGTCAGGCTCCACAGCCCCTTTTCTTCGTCCCATCGACCTTGGAGAACCTTTGTGTTGAGCTTCATATACTTTCTAGAGCCATGCCTGTCGGCAAAGTCTTCCAGATACTCCAGAATCTCCTTCCCACTGGCGTAGTACTCGCTCCAGTCGGGTTTCGGATCCCATGAGAAGGTGTACAGGTGGGACGGAATATCACAGGCAACGCCGGGGTATCTGTGGCAAATTATTAACCGCTTTTTGACAAGAAAGTAGTAGAGAGACAAACGTGTTCTCGAGCCATGTCCCGCCGAGTCTAGGGTTCTTGTCGAAGCTGTTGCTAGTTAGAATGGCGACACATTCTCTACTCGCCAAGGTGAACTCACAGGGTCAACTCCCATGAGCCAGGCACCAATTGCTTCTCCATCTTGTACGCAAGGCACATGCCCGACACGGCAGCTCCAACGCATGCCACTCTCAACTTTGTCGGCTTTGAATGGTATTGCTTTAGAACCCGATAGGGAGTGTCCGGTTGGACGAATGGAGGATACGAGTAGTCGCATGCGCCTCCATTCTCGTAGTCATTGGAGGAGCCGTTTGCACGGCCACCGTTGCTGCTAATCTGACCATTAGATCGTTCGTTCGATGGAATGTCAGCGCCATCTCCCTCCGCACCGTTAGACTCAGCAGACGGCGCCATGACGCCTGTTCAATCTTGGAGGATGAGAAGTCCAGAACGATAAGACGAACGACAGGACCTTGACGACAGCAGGACGCAGAGTATGGGTAGCTCGTATGGAACTTGTAGACAGGGCCCCGGCCCTATTTTCTCAGTCGGAGTAGATAAGAATGTTCGAACCAATTGGCTGTGCAGCGGCTGCGAACTTTTCCAGAGTCGTACAGGTTGCCGTCTGGAGGGATTTGAGTGGACGCCATTTGACTTGCGGCTCTCCTGAGCCAAATAGAAGACGCAACTGAGTTTCCGGCTGGATGTCGATCTTCGAGAGAAGCTCATATGACCCAAACCAGGGCTGGATAAAGTCGGCCCAACGTGTATACCCACACAGCAGCCAGATTCCCATTCAAGTCGGGATGTGCATTTCCTGCTGCTCGGCAGGTGAGAGTCGGGTACCTTATTTTTACACTCATAGGTATCAGGAAGAACCCAGATATACGGTCACGGATGTGTATCCGGATCTTGGTGGTCAATGAAGGGGGCTCATCGTTGGATGAACTCCGCCTGTGGCGGTCAAGGCTAAGGTCAAGAGGGCCAGCCATCAAGCCACCCGAGATTACGAGATGCCTGCTTGTGTCTTGGTCCATGTGTTGGAATTGAGGTCGGGTGGTTTCCATCGAAAGAAGTCTGGGTAACCTTTTCCGCAGATCGCGCATAGTAGAGGCTGGCGGGCCGATCTCTTCAGACTATGGTACGTACTGAATCGGAGGTAGTGGGTCCAACGCCGGGAGGCAGGTCCGGCGCATTCTCCACCAGGCCGGCGTGACATCAATTGTATCGTGGACTTCTGTGTACAGCTTACCAGCGGGTTAGCATCCGCGCAATATGGCCGGTGTTTGTCCGGGGTTTCGCTGATCTGTAGTCCATCGAAGAGTCCGTCATCAAATGGAGGCCAAGGACGCAACCTGGCATTATCATGTTTTTAACAGCCGGGATTAGAGTAAGCACTCCTTACCGAGGGATCGGCGTAATACGGTAGAGCTCTTTCTACAAACTTCACTGGCATAGTTGGAGAGGTACCCGGTCGCTTTGATGTTGGAGTTGCGTTTCCTCAAAGTGAGATATGAGGGCCGCTGACGGGACTTTTGTTGTGATTGAACAACCGTTGGGACAGCACGTTCCGGCCCTCTCTCTCTCTCCACTGGAGCAAGCGTTGCATTTATTCAACGACCCTGCATCTCGCTAAGAATTCTTCAGAACTGCTTTATGTTTCCGTTTAGACTCGCGGTTGACTTCAGCATATCACGCGTTGCCGCTCAAAAACATTGATTACTTTGGAAAACATGACCGGCCACCACGCTCTTGTTTATGGTTGGTCTTCTATGGAACTAGAGCAACCTGTACATGGTACTGACTCAGAAAAGGGGCCAGTGGTATCACGGGATGGTCCATAACCAATGCCATTCTCAGCGGCTATCCAGACGAGAGCACGTTCTCCTCCGTAACTGCTCTCACAAATCGGTCGTTGGACACGGAAGCAGCGCAGTGGCCCAAGCCCGAGAAGCCACAGCTTCATGTCGCCAGCGGCGTAGACATTATGAAACCCAGAGGGCAAGAAGGCTTGGAAGCTGACCTCAAAGAAAAAGTGCCAAATATCAGCCAGATCAGCCACGTCTACTTCTTTGGTATGCATATCTCGAGCGCATCTAGTTGAACTGTTTCTTACGCTGACCGTGCAAGCTTACATCATGGACCCCGATCCAGCAAAAGAATGCCAGATCAACAAGGAGCTCATCAGGAGAGCTGTCAGCGCAGTCGAGAAGCTCTCCTCGAACCTCAAATTCGTGGTCTTGCCGACCGGGACCAAGGCATATGGCGTCCACCTGCTCGACCAGTTTCCCTTCTCACAGGACCTGCCACTTCGCGAGTCCCTGCCACGGATACCGGAGCCCTTTGCTTCCCGGATGTTTTACTATGATCAGACGGACATGCTCTCGCAAATGGCCGAGGGCAAGGGATGGAGTTGGTGTGAGATCATCCCCGACAACATCGTCGGGTTCGTCCCCAACAACAACGTCTACTGTCTGGCGCAGACGATCGCTACCTATCTGGCTTTGTACGCGGAACTGCACGAGGAGGGGTCGGAATGCCCATTCCCAGGTAGTGACAAGTCGTGGAGCAATCTGAGCAACGAGTGTAACCAGGACATCATCGGCAAGGTGTGCATCTACGCATCTCTCCATCCGGAGCTCACGTCCAAACAAAGATTCAACGTCGCAGATAACGCACAGCCTTCGTCTTGGAGTAAGAAATGGCCAGTCATCTGCGAATATTTCGGTCTCAAAGGCACTCCGCCTCCTGCCGATGGAGCGGCACCCCAACCAGAGCAGTTTCTGTCGGAGCACTTTGAGGATTGGCAAGAGCTTGAGAAGAGACATGGACTTGTCAGTGGTCGCGTTGCGAATAGCCGGAGTTTCGGTGGCTTCGCGGGCTTCGTCATGACCATGCTCAACTTCGACCGACAGTTAGACATGACCAAATGTCATGAGATGTGGGGTCCGAACAAGGAAGAGATTGACACGAGACAGTCTTGGTTTACCACTCTGGACAGGTTTAGAAAGGCGAGAATCATCCCGTAGCCGGAGCGAGAGCGAGGAGAACGGAGGTGCGAGTAGGAGACCTGGAGTAAGCAACGGCGCTACGTGTTGCACAGAACATGAAGAAGCACGGATCACGACCTGTATGTCTTTGTAAACAACTAATTAGTCCACCTCAATTTCTTCAAATTGGGAATTGTGACTGAATTCGAAATGTCGTTGGAACAACAGTGGTGTTCAAACGGCTGGTTCCCTTTCCTCATCCCGCGTGAACCCCGCGCCCGCACCCGCACCCGCAGCGGTTGGGGAACCGGGGTCGAGTCGTACCCCAAACGACCGGGGTTCCAGGGGTAAGCGGAAGCTAACAGCAGTACCTCGGTGAATCAGTAGCGTCTGAAAGCTCCCCTGTTGGCCTCCAGCCGAAGAAGATACACTGGAATGCTGCCCTGCCCGCTATTAGCAAATGCCTGGTGCCGCGGTAGTGAGCGGCGAGGGAACAAGACACCCGCCAATGCAATGAATGATCTGACAGGCTGTTGCATCAATCATCTTTTGTGGTGTCTGGTGCAATGCCTCCATCAAGACAGACAATACCTCAAGTAGCTCTGTTCCGTTCATTCACACACACCTGGAGACCCGCGTCCGACCAGACAGCGTCAACATCAACACCATGAACAACCCAGCCCTGCATGGCCCAGCCTTTGCTCACCTCCCACCGTGGGTGAAGGCAAAGCTCTCTCCGTTGGCCATCGAGAAGATTCAGGCCGTTCATGACTGGGTCGAGGATGAATGCATTCCGAGAGAGGAGATATTCAAGGCCCAGCTTGAAGGTCGCCGCCGTTGGACGACGCCCCCCTTGATGCATGAATTGCGAGAGAAAGCCAAGCACCGCCGTCTCTTCAACCTGTTCTTACCCCGTCACTTCAAAGAGAGTCCTGGGTTGACCAATCTTGAGTACTCGTGCTGCGCAGAGATCATGGGCCGCTGTTACTGGGCTGCTCAGGTAGGATATGCCCCCCCCCGTTCTTGAACGGCAGCTCCCAAGACAAACACCGCTGATCGTCTGCAGACCATGAACTGCCACGCGCCCGAGACGGGAAACATCGAGCTCTTGGCCAAGTACTGCAACGAAGCTCAGAAGAAGAAATGGCTCCAGCCTCTGCTTGACGGCACGGCTGCCTCTGCCTACTCCATGACGGAACCCGACGTCGCCAGCTCAGATGCCACCCAGATTGGCATTCGCATCAAGCGCGACGGCGACTCGTACGTCATCAACGGTAGAAAGCTTTACGGCAACTGTCTGTGGAACAAGGAGCTATCCTTCTACATCTTGATGGGCTGCACCGACCCCGAGAACCCGAACAAGTGGTCTCGGCACTCCATGGTCATCGTTCCTTGCGACACCCCGGGCATCTCTCAGGTGCGAAACCTCACCATCATGGGCTACGATCACGCGCCCGAGGGCCATGGCGAATACCTGTACGAGAACGTCCGCGTGCCGGCGGAGAACATCATCCTGGGCGAAGGTCGGGCTTTCGAGATCGCCCAGGGCCGTCTGGGACCGGGTCGCATCCATCATTGCATGCGACTCGTCGGGCAGTGCGAACGCGCTTACGAGCTGGCGCTCATCCGGTGCAACGACGCTCGCAAGAAGCCGCGCGGGAAGCTGATTGGAGAATTCGACTCCAACATTGAGCGCGTCGCCCAGATGCGTCTGGAACTGGACTCGGCGCGCTTGGTCGTGCTCAACGCCGCAGACACCATGGATCTCCTGGGCAACAAGGCCGGCAAGCGAGCCATCGCCCAAAGCAAGATCCTCGTACCCGTAATGGCCACCAAGATCATCGACGAGTGCATGCAGATGTTTGGCGGCCAAGGGCTCACGCAGCACACTCCACTTCCCGAGATGTGGACGTATGCTCGGTTTGTGAGGGTAGCCGACGGACCGGATGCGGCGCATAGACATCAGGTTGGGCGAGAGGAGATGAAAAAGGCAGCAGAGGTTACCAAAAGGCATCGGGTCTACCAAGAAAGATACAAGAAGTTTGCGGAGCAACATGGGGAGAAGTATATATCATACGACTAGACTTTCTGGAAGGACTTTCTCATGGTGTGTGTGTTTCTTTTTATTCGAGGAAAGCTTTTGATGGAACTTGGAAACGGGAACATCAACACGCACTCAACTTCTATTGACCTATCGTGCAACTACTTGAACGCAATACCCTGCCTCTTGGTGACCCTTCCCTTCTCCATATCCTCTACCATGGCAGCCAGGTCCTCTAGGCCGTCCCGAATCTCTACGACAGGCATGATGCCATGCTTGGCTGTGAACTCGACAGCCTTACGCATCCGTTGGGGAGTGCTTGTGCTATCGCCCTTGATCTTGTACCTTCCCAGCAAGAGATCCATCCCGTCAATCTTGATGGGCTCTTTCGACACTCCGATTATCATGAGAGTTCCACCCAGTACTAGACAGGATGGAGCCGAGGCGAAAGCGGGGGGTGCATTCGTGTAGACGGCAACAGCTTGGACGCCACCTCCCGTCAGCTTCTTGATCTCCTGGGCCCAGTCAGGATTGGACACGGAGTTGAAGACGGCGTCGGCGCCCTGCTTCTTGGTCTCCTCAAGATTGGCGTCTGCGACATCGATACCGACGACCTTCAGCCCCATGGCTTTGGCGTACTGCGTCGCGAGCTGGCCGAGACCTCCGCAGCCGACCACACCGAACCAGTCGCCAGGGGAAAGCTCGCAGCTGTCGACGGAGTGAAACGCGGTGATGCCCGCGCAGAACACGGCCGAAGCCGCGTCCATGTTCCACCTGCTCTCGTCGAGGACGACGGCGTTGTGGTAGTCGACGAGCGCGTACTCGGCGAAGAAGCCGTCGACGACGAAGCCCTGGAGGAGCTGCTTGCCCGTCTCGCAATGGAGGTTGTGAATCTGGCAGCCGGGGCACGTGAAGCAGCATCCTCTGATGTACAGGAAGCCGACGGCGTCGTCCAGTCGGAAGCCCTTTTCTGCAGCCGAGGGATGCATGGACACGACGTGGCCGACGCCTTCGTGGCCGAGCGTCACTGTCTTCTCGGCCTGGTGGACGGCCATGATGTCCGAGTGACACAGTGACGCCGATCTGATCTTGACGAGGAACTCGTTCTCGCCAGGCTCCGGAACCGGGACTTCGTTCACTACGACCTTTTGAAGTTTCTACGCAAACGAATTAGTTGGCCAGCTATGCCTAGGGGCTGCTATGCGATTCTCACGGGATCCCATTGTCCCGCCTTCATGGTTTTTGGAATATGCGGCTGGATAGAGCCCATGGTGACGAGGTTGGCCGTAACTTCAGATTTGGTTTTCCTACAAAGATTTGGGGCAAAAGGTCCGGAGAACTGAGCTGAAGCAGAGCAGCAGCTGGATATTCCAATGCACTCATCTTCTCATATGCTCTTTCGAGCGCATATGCCCCATAGAGCGCCAAGATACCATCTATCCTCCATCTAACCCAGGTTCGGGGTTGGAAGACGATTGCACCGGTCGGTCATTTCGGAGTATCTCTTCCTGCGTGAAGTCTCAGTCGCGCACATAGAGTGCTGACGTTCGGGTATATGACATCCTCCCGCTCTGATCTGCCCCCCTCTCCACCATGTTCAACTCGAGATACACGCCCCTCCATCAATCACCCCACCTTTACGGGAGCCAATGCGGGGTATAAGTGTATCGCTTGATGGACGCGGGAGCTTCACGGCCCCCGGACGCCGAGTCAGACTACTAGACGTTGTCTTTGTTTCCTGACTCGGCGGGATATCAATAACCAGCTTCGCGATGCGTGGAGATGTTTGTCGTCGCGTTTGGGCAACTATTGGGACGTTGTGTAGCCTGGTGACGTCTGCCGTGACCAGCGTGGAGCGCTCAATGCCTGACGAATGCATTGTCGAGCTGTGCCAAGTTCCAACATGCATACGGAAGCCTTCCGTCTCACGCCAGGAATGGAGAACCCCTCACAAGCGATGCGACTGCGCCTTTAGGAAAGGAGGAGAAACGTGAATAACACATCTGTTGACCAGTTGTGCCCGGTCAGCGAGACTTGCTACATTAGCCTGCGCTTGAACCGAGCTCTGCAAGCCAATTCAAGCATCGCCGGCGCTCTGCTCGTCCGAGAATCTTTTCAGATCTTGCACTGTTCTATTGAATAACCTATCGCTGCTCTACATCGGTGATAAACTTTCGATCTGAGAGACGACCAATATGGCTTTTCCTGGGACTTCGAGCAAGGGGGCCACCAACGGCCACAAGCAGGATTTCCCTTGGAGCAAGGACAACTTGCCCAAGCAGCAGTTCATCAACAACGAGGTTAGTCAGAGAGACCCTCGTCCCTCGAAACCACAGCATATCACTGAGACGTGAACAGTATGTCGACTCAAAGAACAGCAAAAAGCTGGAGCTCTACAACCCGAAAGACGAGTCGCTCGTCGCCAACGATGCTGCTCTAGGCGGCGAAGAAGACGTCAACGCGGCCGTGGCCGCGGCCGAGGCCGCTTTTCCCGCATGGAAAAAGACGTCGGCCAACGAACGACGCGACATGCTGTTCAAGCTCGCCGACCTGATCGAGCAGCACGGGCCCAAGTTGGCAGAGATGAACAGGCTGACGCTGGGCGCGCCGTTCGAAAGCTTCGGGGCCTTGGAACTCCGCATGGCCGTCGACTGCTTCAAGTACTTTGGCGGATGGACCGACAAGTTCGCCGGCGAGACCTACCCGCAGGAGGACGGGTTCCTGAAGATTGTGCGCAACGAGCCGCTCGGCGTCACCTGCGGCATCATCCCGTGGAACGCGCCCATCGGCAGTATCGGCATGAAGGCCGGTCCCGCGCTGGCCACGGGTAACTGCTTCATCCTCAAGCCGTCCGAGAAGACGCCGTTCGCCGCCCTCGCGCTGGGCCACCTCGTCAAGGAGGCCGGGTTCCCGCCCGGCGTGTTCCAGATCGTGGCCGGAGACGGCGGCACCGGCGCCCTCCTGGCCAGCCACATGCGGGTGCGCAAGGTCAGCTTCACCGGGTCCACGACGACGGGCCGCAACATCATGAAGCTGGCCGCCAACAGCAACCTGAAGCGCGTCACGCTCGAGCTGGGGGGCAAGTCTCCGGCCGTCGTCTTCAAGGACTGCGACATGCAGAACGCAGTCACTTGGTGTGCCAACGCCATCACCATGAACACCGGACAGGTATGCTTCGCCGCAAGCCGCGTCTACGTCGAATCGTCCATCTACGACGAGTTCCTGGCCAACTACAAGAAGGCCATGGAGGAGAAGATCAAGGATGTCGGCGACCCGGACTCGGCGAAGACGGTCATTGGCCCTCTGGTCGACAAGACCCAATTCGAGCGCGTTCGCGGCTTCATCGAGCGGGGCCAGCAGGGACAGGGGACTCTGTTGATCGGAGGAGGCCGCATTGGTGAAAAGGTAAGCACACCACACTGTTGAATCCCCCCTCCTGTATCTGGTCTCGAACGGGTTTTCTGACTACGTCGACACAGGGCTATTTCGTCGAGCCAACCGTGTTCGAAGGCGGCAAGGAAGATGCCGAGATCAACAAGCAGGAAATCTTTGGGCCGGTCTCGGTGATTCACAAGTTCGAGTCGGAGGAGGAGATTGTTGCCAAGGCGAATGATAGCGAGTACGGCCTCATGGCCGGCGTTTTCACGCAGGACATCAACAAGGCTTTGAGGATAGCGTCCGAGATGGACAGCGGCATGGTCGGCATCAACTGCATCAGCCTCGCATTCTTGACGGCGCCGTTTGGAGGAAGCAAACAGAGCGGGCAGGGTCGGGAGAACGCCATCAACTCGCTGCGAGCCTTTACCGAGCCCAAGACGGTCATGGTGAACTTGACATATTGAACCAAGGTTTGCTGACGGAGGGAAGAAGAGACGGGGAATTCGACAGGGGTAATACAGTGATCTAAGTAAAACCAACAAGTAAATCTAGTTAAAAAACACTGTATTTTCAAACATTCCCTTCTCCCTCACTGCAATTGTAAATCGTTCATTTGAGTTGAAAGAGGAATCGGGAACAACGACTGTATTGATTAACATCTACATGGTTCAGATCCTCGACAATCTCCCAGCTGCTAGCCGCGCACCTCCGTCGACGGAGATGTCTACGCCGTTTCTGCTTCGCGTCAGCTGAAAAAAAAAAAAAAACTCATCTCGTAGACGCACTTGGTCGGACGGAATTGGAATTCGAATACTCACACATATTTCCCAGCCGGAGAACAGAGAAAGACTGCTACGCCGGCAATGTCGTCGGGCTCGCCCAGCCTGCCGAGGGGATTGTCCTTGCTCAACTCCTCGACCCCGCCCAGGTTGCCGATGAGGCCTTGGGCCAGTTTGGAAGGGAAGAAGCCTGGCGCTATGATGTTGGACGTGATGTTCCTAGGACCGAGCTCAACCGCGAAGTTACGTCCCAAATGCTATAAAGAAATCAGTTCTGTTGCCAACGGTTGTTGCATCATCCCACCTCACGGAGCGTTAACTCACGTTGACGGCCGCCTTGGATGTCGAGTACATGATGGTGCCATGTTCGCCCACGTGCGGCACATTGTTTCCCGCTGTCGAACTGATGATGAGCAGACGAGCCGGATCTTCTTTCGAGGCGGCCTTTTCCAGCAACGGCAGTGATCTATGACATTATTAGCCCCCCACCACCCCCAAAATAATAATAATAATAACAATAAACAACCTGCTTCGGTCGTCTCTCGAGCTTACTTTTGCACCAGCTCGAACACGCCTCGCACATTCAGATCCAGGATCTTGATCGAGCTGCTGGGTGGAGCATCTTCGAACCTGGATCCCCAAGCCGCTCCCGCGTTGCACACCAGGATGTGCAAACCCGCATCACCGACCACGGTCTCGACCTCGCCGACCAGACGAACGATGTCCTGGGAATCGGCGACGTTCGCCGCTATCCCCGCTGCTCGTCCCCGAATTCCTCGCAGCCCGTTCAACTTGTCGATCGCCTGGTCAATGCCTTGCTCGCCACCGCGTTTCCGGGCCGTAATGATGACCCGCGAGCAGCCTGCGAGGAGGAACGCCGTGGCCATGTGTAGGCCGAGACCACGGGATCCGCCCGTCACCAACGCCGTCTTCCCTTCAAGGGAAAAGGCAGAACCAAAGTTTCTTAGTTCGGACATGATGACGATGATGATGATGGTGGTGATGGGCGCCACCGGATCAACAGAACAGAGGCTGACTCCAGAAACAAAAAGTTCAAAGGGCGAGAGTCGGTGGCCGGGAGAAGGCATAAGATGGGAATGTCTTCAAGTGAAGAGTTTCCGTAAGCTAATTACCTCATCGGCACAGCAACTGAAAGCCTTGTACTTCGGCTTGCAAGTTGTTTTCCGTGCAATTAGTAGCTGATTACCCCAGATTCCCCAACTCATCAATCTACCCCGCAATGCCGCTTACCGAGACGATCCCGAGGGAAGACGCGGCCAAGATGACGACGGTATTGTTTTTGCTGACGGCGGCTCTTCCATCTCGTGATGACCCTTTTATTTTGAGAATCAGTGCATTGAAAGCCGAGTTAAAACTCAGAAGGCTACAGCCATTAAAAGTTACTATTGCCTTGGAGCATCCTGCCATTCGATTTCCTCCTCTCAAACCGCCCCACGTCTTCCGATCGCAAACCGTCGTGAGAATGGTAATTACATCGCCTTATCCGTCACTCGACATACCAAAGACGAACCTGCTCTCGTATTTGTTTCCCAAGGATGCGACGCTGTCAGACGACCCGTTGTGGATTGACTGCAAAGATGAGAGCATCAACCTGTCGCCCAGGCAGATGGCCCAATGGGTGAAGCGGCTTTCGTTCGGGCTTGAGAGACTCGGTCTGCAGCGGGGCGACGTTGTCATGATATGTACACCAAACCAAATCTACGTGCCCGCTGCCTACCTTGGCATAGTGGCGGTCGGATGCATCTTCAGCGGTGCCAACCCAGCTTACACGGTTCCTGGTAAGAGGGAAGGTTCTTCCATGAGTGTGTGACTCAAAAGCTAACGGCCCGAAAGAACTTACACACCAGATGACCAACACAGGTGCCAAAGTCGTCTTGGCTCACCCGAATCATCTCGACCAGGTTCTGGAGGCAGCCGCCAAGGCCCATATTCCCACAGACCGCATATATCAATTCTCTGACGCCGAGAACGACACCAAGCACGGCATCCCCGACTGGAGAAACATGATCGGGACTCCGGCGCAGGCAGACTCGTACCGATGGCCGGAGATGAGCGCCGAAGAGTCGGCAAAGACCGTGGCAACAATCAACTACAGCTCAGGGACGACCGGCCTCCCCAAGGGTGTGTGCGTGTCCCACCACAACCTGATCGCCAACGTGGAGCAGACAATCTTCATGAGACACGCCGACAGACCTTACACCTTCGAGTCGCGGCCGCGAGAGAGGTGGATTGGCTTCCTTCCGCTATATCACGCCTATGGACAGCTTTACACCATGCTCATGGCAATCAAGCTCGAGGTCCCCATATACATCATGAAGGAGTTCCGATACGAGGACTTCCTCTTCGCGGTTGGCAAGTACAGAATAACGACTCTGCAAGTCGCGCCGCCCATTCTGGTGATGCTCTCCAAGCGGCCCGAGACTGCGCGATACGACCTCTCCAGCGTCAAAGAAGTGCTGTGCGGAGCCGCCCCGTTGTCGCGAGAGCTCCAGAACGAGTGTCAGCAGAGGTTCAACTTCCAGATCAACCAGGGTTGGGGGATGACGGAAGTCACGTGTGGTGCTCTGCTCATGGCCGGTGGTATCAAAGACGATACGGGTAGCGTCGGTAGGCTCGCCCCGAATTGCGATTGCAAGCTGGTTGATGATGAGGGCAACGAGGTTGGCTTTGGTCAGCCAGGGGAGCTGTGTGTGCGAGGTCCCAACGTTTGCCTTGGGTACTGGCGAAACGAGGCCGCCACCAAGGAAGCGCTTGATGAGGACGGCTGGCTCAAGACCGGAGACATTGCGATTTGCAACGAGAATGGGTTCTTTTGGATCGTCGATCGCAAGAAGGTGAGTAGGCATCCGATGTCGGCTTGCAGCTTGAATTCTTTGATCGTCACGCTTACGCAGGCCTCTAGGAATTAATTAAAGTCAACGCACTGCAGGTTGCTCCGGCTGAGCTCGAGGCAGTCCTACTCGAGAATGAGCATGTTGCGGATGCGGCAGTGGTCGGGATCATGATGTAAGTCACCATCACTTCCCCCCCCCCCCCCCCCAAAATAAGCTGCAAAGGAAAAATACTAATTCGTGTCAGCGAGGGCAATGAGTGGCCCAGAGCGTACGTGGCAATCCAGGACGTATCTCGGGGAAAGGTTAGGCCCGAAGACATACAGGATTGGATAAAGCCGCGCGTGGCCAAGCATAAGTGGCTCGCAGGCGGAGTCGTATTCGTTGAAGAGGTGCCGAAGCTCGCAAGCGGCAAGATCCAGAGAAAGACGATGAGGGAGTGGTCCAAGAGGGATGCTGCTGCGCTGGCAAATGCAGGCGCAAAGGCGAGGCTGTGAGGGTGTACACCTCTCTCTCTCTACCTTTACGAAAACAATGATATAAACAAGGAAAGCGCCGAGTTTGGTGTAACTATTTGAATATGCATGTCACTCAAGATGTAGTAGAACCCACGCCAATGAGCTTTCACGACTAGGACTCCAACTGCAAGTCTGTGTGTAGTATGTTAATTACTTGCAGCAACTAGCTCCTCTATGACAAGTTTCTAGAAGCGAAAAGCCCAGAGGAGATCATTACGAAATAGACGAATTGTTGCCTTTCTTTGGGAACCTGCTCGTCAATTTGTCTGACAAATCGGACACCGAGCCATCGACATAGAGTGTGATGCCCGAAGGTAGAACAGAGAGACGAACCCACCTGAGGAGAAGACGTACCCACGGATGAACGGAAGATTCATCAGCAACACGTCAGATCTCCCCCATCGAATCTCGGTTTCTGTCCGAGCTTCTCCGGTTGACGTTTCCCGGCGAGCTCCCGTTCTGTCTGCCCAGCCTTTACCCCAAACTCTGCCCGTCCCCGCCTACTCGGCTCCGCGCGACCTCGCCCGCCTCTTTGACGACAGCTCACAAAACTGAATCATCTGGGACCGGGAACGAGGACCGGGGACGCTTTGGAGCACCCGGGCTGCCCATAGAATACAACGCATTAGGCTGAATAATTCATCCCGGGGTATCATCGCTTTATACAACCACCCCCTCCAGCAACTGCCGAGAAAGAAACGTTTGGTCTATGCCCCTTGAAAATGCTACCTTGTCTTAGACTTGCAGGAAGTCCACCAACCAGTGACGTTCCCAGAGAAAGATCCATCTTAAGCAACTGTGGTAAATCAGACGTAAGAAGAGGCTCGGAAGACCACAGCAGTCTCGATTAAGCCTTGGCTCATTCGTCCGGACTCTTGGAATCGTGGCCCGAGCGGTGCCATCCTCTCTCAAACATGACTCTGTCTCGTTCTCGAGTCTGGCTCTCTCCGAGTCAGGGAGAGTTCCCTGTCTGACAAGATTCCTTCCTCGTCGCGACATCTCCTGACTCGAGATTGCCATTGCTGATGGCATTGCCGACAACGGCAAACCATCCTCACACGCCCAAGGTGAACCCGCTCATTTGCGGCAGACCATACACTCGGCAGTCTCCCAAGACGCCCCCTGGAAAGTTCCCGCCCAAGTGGACCATTCCCGTCCCGCTTAGAAACGCTGCGTGGGGTTTTGCTTCCTTCTCTCCTGGGCTGCCCTGTGTAGCTGATCTGGAAGGGCGAAAATGCGATCCTGTCAGATACTGGTCCCTCGCTGGGTCTATCTCGCCGGAAAAGGTTGGGCAATCGACAGTCGTGACGTTGGGTATATGCGATGCCGAGCTTCGCAGCTTGTCTACTACGCCTTCTTTCTTACTGAACACCTCGGTCTTGTTACTTATATGACCATGTTTCACCTACCCAGAGTTTTCTCCAAAGATCCTTTGCACTATTGTTTCCCGTAATAACCCCCTTCGTTCTTTGAAGTTGTCTCGTCCCGGGTTCTCATTCACCGTTGGACGATCATGGGGGACTTCCTACTCCCCGACACAACACACCCCGGAGATCGCGATGCGACCAGGCGATTGTCGGCACCCATTCATAGCGAGCGCCATGTCCGAGTAATATGCGTGGGCGCCGGTGCCTCCGGGTTGCTGATGGCGTACAAGATGCAGAAGCACTTCAACAACTACTCTCTCGTATGCTATGAAAAGAACGAAGCGGTCAGCGGTACATGGTTCGAGAACAGGTATCCAGGGTAAGGAGAATACACCGGCATCTTTTTTGTTTGTAGCTTAGACTGACGCCCGAATTTCCTCCTCCTCCAGCTGCGCTTGCGACGTACCATCGCACAACTACACGTGGAGTTTCGAACCCAAGCTGGACTGGTCAGCAGTGTACCCTCCAGCGCCGGAGATTCGAGAGTACTTTGAGAATTTTGCCAAAAAGTACTCGCTGTTTCGGTACATCAAGCTCCGGCACCAAGTAGTCGGCGCCTACTGGAACCCCAAAGAGGGCGGTTACGACGTCCACGTGAGGGACGACCAGACCGGCAACACCGCGGTCGACCACGCCGACATCCTCGTCAACGCCGGCGGCGTGCTCAACAACTGGAAGTGGCCCGCCATCCCGGGGCTAGAGAAATACAAGGGCACCCTCCTCCACACGGCCAGCTGGGACGATTCCGTCGCCCTCGAGGGCAAGCACGTCGGCCTCATCGGCAACGGCTCTTCGGGTATCCAAGTCCTTCCGGCGATACGCGAAAAGTGCCAAAAGGTGACGACCTTCATCCGCGAACCGACGTGGGTTTCCCCCGTCCAGGGGCTCGAGCAACACGAATTCAGCGAGGAAGAAAAGCGCGAGTTCCGCGAGAAGCCCGGGGCCCTCAACGAGTACCGCAAGAACGTCGAGTCGGGCCTCAACGGCCAGTTCGGCATCTTCCTGAAGAACAACAAGATCAACAAAGACACGCACGACTACATGCTCCAGCAGATGAGGGAGAAACTCGACAACCCCTATCTCGAGGAGAAGCTCATCCCCGAATGGAGCGTGGGCTGTCGCCGCCTCACGCCCGGCGTCAACTACCTCGAGTCGCTCACGAAGCCCAACGTCGAGGTCGTCTATGGCGAGATCACCGAGGTGACCGAGCGAGGCTGCGTCGGCGACGACGGCAGGGAACACCCCGTCGACATTCTCATCTGCGCCACCGGCTTCGACACGTCCTTCAGGCCGCGCTTCCCCGTCGTCGCACCGTCCGGACAAAACCTCCAGGACAAATGGGCGGTCAACCCGGAGTCGTACCTGGGCATGGCGGCGTCCGGCTTCCCCAACTACTTCCACATGCTCGGCCCCAACTGCCCCATCGGCAACGGCCCCGTGCTGTCCGCCATCGAGGCGCAGGCCGACTGGATGCTCAAGGTCATCGACAGGTACCAGACCAACAACGTCGCCGAGTTCGCGGCCAAGGAAGAAGCGGTGCGGGACTTTGTCGAATTCAAGGAGTGGTTCATGACCAAGACGGTCTGGGCTGACCCGTGCCGGTCTTGGTACAAACCTCGGGCCGATGGGCCTGTTGTGGCACTCTGGCCGGGGTCGACACTACACTACATCGAAGCTATCAAGGAGGTGCGTTTCGACGATCTCGAGTTCAAGTACGCCGGCAATCGTTTCGCGTGGCTCGGTAACGGCTATTCTCAAACGGAGCTTGATGATACCGCCGACTGGGCTTACTACATCCGGGAGAGGGACGATGATCCGCCGCTGACGACGGGGGGGAAGCGGAAGCTTTTTAGTAAGAGTGGCACCGTCAAAGGTAGAAGCACGGTGCCCTTCAGCGGCAAACCTAAGGAGGAGAAGCATGAGCCGAGTAAAGAGATGGCTCGTCTCTGATAATACCAGTATTTGCATCGATGCTGAGACCATGGCATCGAGACGGGGACATACTGAAGGGGCCATAAGGAGAGCCACCAACAGCAATTAGCACAATGATACTACCTAACCTTTTCTTCCACTTTACCGCAATCAGCATCGACAGCACATGGTTGAGTTCACAGAATTTGGGTACACATTTTTGAGGCTCCCAACAGCAAAAGGCCGATAGATCTTGCTGATAGTTTGGCGATAAAGGAGTGTAGTATCAAAAAGTGTGGGAACATTCTCGCCAAGAGCGAGAAAGAAAGAGAGCGTCCTTTGGTAAAGACTGCCGTCATGTCAGATGTTGGGTTAGTTCTGTTAGCCCACTTATGATTGCCTCCAGCCTGCCCCCCTACATTCATTTGACGTGCTCATACACTTACAAAGTATTTTCTCTGCTCTTATTAATAATCCAGGACCGTTTCATCTTGCCTTTTCTCAGGAATGTAACCTCTTAAATAGCGAATGCTCAGGAGTGGGCGACCAGCCAACGAGAATTCGCTCCGATGGGGACTGGTCGAACAAACACATGCAGATCCGACGGATTGATAGTGAGTGGTATGTGGGATTGTCGATATCGAGACTCAAATATAATATTGGAATTTGGCAATTTGGACAGCAACCTTGAGCAGCTAGAACAAAGATAAAGAGCATGCGGTCGACCCTTTCTCAGTAGAGCAATTGAGTAATGTTAACAATAACGGCAGCCAGCAACAAGTTTATAAGTAAGAAGGTATCGACGAGACGTGGCTTTCTAAGCTGAACCCTTGCTCCAAGACCTTCAACTGCGATCTCGCATCTGTGCCTGGCAAGTGGTTGGCAGACAGCGTGATACACGGTCTATCAGCGTGGCCTAGCGATTGGGTGAGACATTGCTAGGTAGTCTGTATCACCTTTTTTGTCATCCGCTTACCCGGGATTCGACAAGCGTAAAGCAGCCAAGCCACATTCCTGCACTCAAGGAACACTATCCCTATCTCCCTGCCACTACTATCTGCCCCTCGTGATGGAAGAAAAGTAGCCGCCAAAAGACGGCTTAGGCAATGCCCGGTTCATAGCGCAACTCCGATCTGCGGTTCTGGAACCCAAAATATTTTTTCCCCCCCACTGAGCCTCAAGGCCGCGTGCTTTTCGGCCCATCCGGTGTCCTGACGCTCGGGCGCCCCGGAGCCCGGCCCCACAAGCGGGAATCGACGCCGATCAAACCGCCGCTATTACTGCTTCGTCCCGGCCATGGCTGCACTTCGTGACCTGGGACCCCAGCGCGTCATAATACTTTAGTTAATTTATGGACAGGCGAGCTTCTCTCTCAACAGAAAAGAAGCTTCAACAATCTGAGTTAGGATTAATAGCCTGGGTTCACACTAAAAGTAGCGTGGGAAATCTGAAGTAAAAGGCCTAGGCGAGTTCGTCCAGCACAATAAATAAGAGCACCCCAGAAGCAAAACCAAGTGATCCGTCTGTTTCTTTATATGTTAATAATAGTTCTTCCTTTTATTGTGAGCAGAACCTAGGCGGGTGGGTATCTATGTTTTTCCCCGGCCAGGCGTTGCTGCCGTAGTGGGTCTCCCACGACAAAACGCTTCGAAAGAAAAAAAAAAAACCATCGTGAAGAGGCAAGCTGCAAAAAAAACATACAACACCGGGCATTCGCCGGTCGTCACCGACCCGACTACTACTCCGGCCCTCACTGGCTTGTCTATGGGAGAGCGGACGGGATCCCGAATTCTCCAGTGGGTGTGGTCGTATGTGCTGGATACCAAGCACAAGCTGGATCATGAGCGACTCGGCAATGCTTCAATGGGAACGATCTCCTGCGGTGTCTCGCCGGCTTCCACTCCGCCGGGGAAGTCCAAATAGAGGGCGTGAATCAGCAAACGGTCCATTGGTGAATCGCCCGATATTTGGGCAGCCCTGGTACAAAAGCCTGGCTGGAGGTGAGTATGCCTGGGAGCTCTGGTAAATCGTACAAACAAGAAACAACATCCCACAATCAAACATACTCCCGTTTCACACGAAGTGCCAGTCCCAGGCTTACACAGCAAAGTTAGCCATGACGAATTCGATCTGGCCACTACTGTTGGTATGGGCTTTGCTCGGAGCCCAAATCGCTGCAGAAGTCAGAAGCACGCCCGACACGGGGTCCGTCGGAGGCGGTGCGATTGCTGGCATCGTAGTCGGAACCGTCTTCCTGCTTGCCCTCGTTGCTTTGGGTATCTTCCTGGCGCGTAACAATCTGTGGTGAGCGGTAGACGAAGAAGATCAGCGGGTTGCGCGAGACGAGATTCCGGGGCGGGTGGCATGGCCGCCTGAAGCGCTTGTAGTGGTAAGCTCAGAACCATACATAGAGTATCGAATGGACTGCACACATCATTCTTGCGAGTATTGGTAGGTTGGGTTTGATAGACAGGAAGATCAAAAGGACCACTTTCACGAAATAGTCGTGTGAAGCCGCGCCGGGGCATGTATAAGCAGGTTATCTCGGAGTGGTGAAGTCGTGTTGGGTATTCATCAAGATCATTACAATTAAGTTGGTGTCTAGACAGTCTCGGCTTGCGCCTCCTTATTCTTTTTGTTTTTCTCAAAGTCCGGCATTACTTTAGGCTGGTTTCCAAGTGCCACTGCGGAGTACGTTAGTTGACGTTGGCTAGCAGAGTCATTGAGCAACAACACCTACATCTGTCGAAGAGAAAGTATGAGGTGACGAGGAGGATGGGCATAGCCACCATGGTCGCCGTCCACTTTCTCGCTGCCGTGTTGTACGCCTTGCGGTATTCCTTGCTGTTGGGGTTCGGCGGAGGGGTGCTTGATGGAGGGGCAGCAGCCGGAGGCGTCTGAGGCGGAACGGATCGTGCAGGTGCAGCAGTCGGGAAAGTCTTAGGAGCTGTCGGCGCGGGCTTCGCAGCGGTCGCAGGTGTCGCGGGAGCAGGGGAGGCAGGGGGGGTTTTGACTGATGTCGTTGAAGTCGCAGCCGACGCTGGGATCTTGATCGCAGGCCTAACAGGAGAAGGCGAAGCGACGTTGACGGGCGTAGCGGCAGCAGCAGCAGGTTTCGCGGGGGCAGCCTTCGATGCGACGGTTGTTTTCACGGTGGCCGTCTTCTTCGGCGCGGCCGCGGACGCAGTGGTTGTGGGCTTGGTCGTCGTCTTCGTCGCCGTGGTAGCGGCGGTCCCCTTCTCCACGGTCTTGGTGGCTTTGGCAGCCGTGCTCGTTGAGGCGGCGGCGGGGGGCTTGGTGGCAGCGGTGGATGTCTTGGTTGATGCGGCAGTGGCCGAGGTTGTAGTCTTCTTCGCTGCGGCGGTCGCGGCAGTGCTGACGCTCTTCTTGGTGGTCGTGGTCGTCTTCTTGGCCGCGGCGACTGTAGCAGCTGCTTTGGGAGCAGCAGCAGTCGTTGTCGAAGTCGTGGTCGTAGACGTCGCCACGGTCTTTGCGCGAGTCGCATAGCATCGTTGCGCAACCAGCCCCGCGCGGCGCGGGGCTCCTGGCGGCTGGGTTGCGACAGCGCGCCAGGCGGTGCTCGACAGAACTCGAGGGAGGGCAATTGAGGCCATGGTCGACTAAGCGAATCGGCTGCTGGAGGAGGTCGAAATAGTAGGCGATGTTTCAAGCGGCCGTCGTAGGTGAAGCTCAAAGAATGTTGCTGCTGAACTTTTTCGCAACGTGAGCGAAAGAGTCACACTGCCATTTACGGAAGAGTTGACAGGGATGCCGTGCTGTCAGGTTGGATTGCGCCGTCAACAGATCGGCATTATGGGCGTTGAATGCGACTCTAGTTACCGTCTAGTAGAGCGCGTTCGCGTCGTGACGGTTCATGCGTTGGAAATTATCGTCACTCATGCCGCCAGCTGTGAGGCCGAAAGGTGACGGTGAATGCCAGCTGGTGGCAGATGGGCTTACACATTAGGCTTTTTGTCACGAGCTTCCAAAAGCCTCGATACTCACTCAAGCACGCCTACCATGGCAAATCTTCTACTTCTTGAATTCCATTGAGAATCGTACGCTCTCCCGAACGCACCGACATGCTGCCGCTCAAGACCTACTCGGGTCGAATCTCACTGGAGAACCTCAGCTGGGAGCACAGAGCCCCCAGGAACACGTTTGTCATGAGTGATTGCCGAGCCTCTCACTTAAGGGTCTGCAAGGGTTTAAATCGCTTGAATTGTCTGAGGATTCCATTATCGATCACGGCGTCCACAGGACCCAGGACTGTTGAGCCATCGAGTGATGGCAAACGGTAAGTTCGGGTCGGGCAACTCCGAAAAAGTCGAATTGAACGAACAAGGGCAGCTGGCCGAAAGCTCCAATGACGCAGCCTTAGATGTCACCCCAACTGGCATCGAGAAACTTACGACATGGTCATTGCGTGGGCCGACAGCGAGTCCAGCTGTGGCGTGCCCGACATATCTTGGGGCTGGCTGGGCCGAGGCGAGATGCGAGAATGCCTGCTCGAGAGGCGGCCAACAAGTGGCTTGCATGCTATTCAGGACGAATCTATGCGTGGGTATCATTCACCGATGTTTCAACGGGGCCCCAGTTGGGCGGAGGATATCAATATGCGACTATTGATCTCAGGGGAACTGGATTTCCAAGATGGTCCAAGATGACAAGATCCATTCCGCAGCCGAGTGATCTAGATTGCTCGAGTTGAGTAAAGCACTTTATCCAAGTGGATAGACTGCTTGCTGGTATCAATGGAGGGCATTCAACATCAAATTCAACGCTGCTCAAGGACATATTGCTTGCGCAATTTACCTTCTCCTCCTCCTCCTCCTTCTTCTCTAGGGCTTTCGTCATCGGCGCGGTCGGGACACGTTCGTGAGACCTACAAGCAGGCTGCAAACCCGACTGCATCGTATTGCATCCTGGGCGGCGGCGGAAAAAGGCGGGTAGGCAGATGGAACGAGATCGCGTCAATTCCATCATCTCGCAAGGGCGCAGCAGAATCGTCAAGAGATCGCTGCAGTGCCGAACGGCCTGGATGTAGGAAGTTGAGCTGAGGATGAGGCCACTGGAAGTCGATAGCAATTCGCTTCAGCGCCTGTCGTAATTGACCAAGGCCCAATTGGGCATCGCAAGCCCCTTGCTTTTTTTTTTTTTTTGGCCGTGTTTTTTCACTTTTACCGACAGCAGAGTTGCATTGGCAGTTCGAGCATGGCGGCGGTGGAAGGGGGAAAAAAACCAAAGAATTGGGGATCGAGGGAAACCCCGCTCGGGTAGGTGAGACACTGTTTCGCTCAAGTCGTTCATCATGGCCTGATCATCTGCAGATTGAGGTAACAACCAAATGCAGGCATCCATGCCCACACTCAACCGCTGAAACTACGGCTCCCAGGGCGGCATGCAAGTGGCAGGAGAACCGACTAAGCCTTGCAAATCAGTCGGGTTGCGCGGCACAGAAACCAAGAAAACGAGATGTGGGTGATTTAACTGTTTTGTTTGTTTGTTTGTTCGTTGCTGTTGTCTTCTATGAGATATCTAATGCATCCTCTACTGAAGTATACATCTCTAGAGCCAGATGTGGTATCAATCCCCCCCTCACATGTGAGATCTCTCCCCCTTTCGCTGAGTTCATCGACATGACCGCGTAATGAGACAACCGCCCCTGTACTTCCCGACCGTGCTGCGAAATTGACTTTACTTGGTGTTGTTGAAGCGTTCAATGCCGTTCTTGATGCGCTTGTCGAGGCCCTTGGCCATCTTCTCGAGGGGTAGCCTGTCATCGATACGCTTGACCAAGCGAGAGACGGGGGGCTCAACGCGCTTGATGCCTTTCTCGGCAGCTGGGGTGAAGTAGGAGACGTTACGCTCCCAGCGAGGTGCCCACTTTGTTGTCTGCATGGCGAGACGCTGCTCGGCACCAGGAAGCATGAGGTAGATGGGTAAGAAGGCGCCGACGGTAGCTACACCGTAGCAGAGGGTCTCGGCGGACTTGGCAGCGGGGATGCGAGGAGCCATTTTGATGTCTGGGGGACTATGGCTGTCAGTAACAAGCCAGAAAAACCACTGGTGGCTCCTCGTGATGGGATGCAAGTAGGTGATGAATAGGAGTCGAGAGATGGATGGAGTTGGACTGAGGTGTATGATGATGAAGATCCAAGTGTTTCGTACCTTTTGTATTGTCTAACGACTTGAGTGGTAGAAAGGTGTGCCGAACGCGCTCGGCTAGCGGGCTTGGTTGTGGTGTAAGTCTTGAAGAGGTTGAGACCGAATCGTAGTGTCTCTAGATTGATAGGTTAAGTGGTTCGATGGACTTGGTTGGTAAGGATGAGATGGTTCGATGGATGAAGAAGAAGGCTAGTCACACAACACCCGCCACAGATGAGGAGGCAGACGGCGTCGTCTTTAAAGGAATCTCAAGTTCAGGGGCAACGCCTCGACATCTGTCCGTCTTGAGCGTGCGGGGTAAGACAGATCATCACGCGGGCCAGCCAGCCATACGTCGCAGAGACGAGGGGAAGGGGAAAGGTGGAAAGCAACGCGAGGCGAGACGAGGGAGACATGTGGGAGACCAGGCAGGCACACGGACGAGGACCCCCAATTTGCTTTTGTTTGTCCTTCTGGCGTCTTATGCAGCGAGGGTGTGAGGTAGGCCAACCGCCAGGTGCAACGCTACGAGCTGGATGGTGGGCAGATGAGTGACGCAAGCGTGGCATGGTTGGGGTACAAAGGGCAGCATTGTCGACTTATTTGAAGGCTTAACCGCTCGACGGCGGTGGTTCAGCGAACATGCCATCTCTGACATGGCCCTGAATTTCTCGTTCGAGTCCGAGTCAACGACTTCTCTCTCTCTGGTGTCGAGCGATGAGAAGTGGAGGAGATGGACGAGGATGAAAGGGATGGGACCCTTCACTCCGAAGCGCTTGTTTCCCCAAAGCAAAAAGGGTCAGAGTTGTGAATTATGCAGAGAGCATGAGGCCACCCCACGCGAACCATCAGGGTAATGCCATGTTCACAAGCCAGCACACCTATAACAACGACAACAGCCAGCGCTGCAAACACTCCCTCATCGCATGAATAATAGACTTTTCCAGGTGTCGGTGTGCTGAGGTGAGAAGCAAGACGGCAGAGAGGGAGACACACACACACACACACCTCTCAGAGACACAGGGCAGCGACTGTGGGGGCGATTGACGGACGAGGACCCGCCTGAACCCACTTCCCCAGACGCTGTAAACCTGGGGAAAAACAGCGCTAACCGTCCAAGGTGCACAGGACCCCCGAGAGCGCCCCCCAGTGGTCCCGATACCCGCGCCCGCATCACACAGCGGGAAGGGTCCACTGGAGTTATCAGTGGCGACGGGAGCGGCACTTGGTGCATTTGATGGTCTAAAACGATAGCGAAGAAAATTGGAGAAGATGTAGAAGGCTCTGAACGACTTCAGTTTTTGTTTCTCGAATTAATTGACGCCAAAGTGACATTGCGGGGTTGAGGCAGACGACACCACCGCTGAACAATGCATAACCACCCCAACACTACTGGCCGACGGTACTTGCGGAAATGTACCCCGGAGTGGGACCGGGTGCACGCCGGTACCTCGAGAAAGGTAGCTGTTGTTGGATCGTCCCGAATCGGGTCAAGCGGCACAGTCGTAACCCCTCACCAAATCCCTCTCCCCAGCCGTGCTGCCGTGGCGTGGCAGGCACCCGTGGGGGGGGCAAAGCTCCCTTCACGATGCCCGAAGAGGCTTGGAAGACGGGGCGTGTTGCGCTCGATTCTTTCACATGTGATCTGGAGTTCCCGATGCTAAGATCGTCCAACTTGTCAACTGTGATGCCTCACCACCTCTCTTTTTACCTTACGATGAGAGCCTCTCTTCAATCAATCAAATTCACACCTGTCAACCGACCATCTGGGCAACCGGATTTCATCCTCGAACTCCGATTCTACCTGGAAAGGTATTGTGCGCGAGTATTGCTAGCTATCAAGTACAATCCCCAAGGTAGCTCAGCCAATTTTCCCGTTCGTCCTGCTGCATAATTCTGGGACCAGCCTCGAAGCCAGCTGCCGCCTCAATCGACTTGAACTCGAAAAACACCGCCCAGTTGTATTCCGGAACTTTTTGAAAGGGTATCCATCAACAAATCGCACCCAGTCCTCGCCCGCAACAGGCTCGCCATCTAGATAACCGTCGATGGCACGCAGATGGTACCTCCGATCTGCAGCTTGTCGCAGTCCAGTCCGTTGTTCGCCTTGACCAGCTCCTCCACGCTCATCTTGTGCTCCTCCGCGATGGCCCAGCACGTATCGCCCTTGTGAATCTTGTATTGCACCGCCTGCGCGCCGCACTGCGGCAGCTGCTCCGTAGGAGTCCGGTAGAGCCACCACGTAAGCAGCATGAGGAACAGTCCGATGATGAGGAAGAAGTTGAGCAGCGGCTGCCAGCCCTGTCGCCAGTTCCTCTTCTCTTCTTCCCACAGCTGGTGCCTGGTCGCGGGGTCTATCGCGGGCGCCGACCGGCCTCCGCCCGAGACTTGGGTTAGGTGGCCGTACTCATTGCCAGGTGCGCCCTCCCAGTAGCTTCCGTCCGAATCGCGGTATGTGTATGTCTGGGTATCGGCGTCGTAGCCCACTCTTTGCATGCCCTCGGGCAGCCTTTCTTCGTCCGTGTCGTAGCGTGAGAAGCGGGACATCTTTGGATCGTTCGGAAGAGTCGGAAGCGATTGTGAATGAATGAGAACGACAGGTAGTGGCTTGTCAAAGAGATTGTGTAGTTTGGAATGGAATGGAACAGGAGCGTGACAATGTTAGCTGGTTGTTGATGGACGCGCAACGAGAGTGAGCATTAGGTGACACCCGTGGCTGACTGGTCCAGCGGCTGTGCACTTTGGGGCTGTGCATTTACCCGACTTACGTCATAGTTGCTTATGTCAGCAACCTCCGAAGTGGGGCCATATCGGCCGGCGGGTTGATGTGGGAACTGGACACCGGCCCGGAACTCTCTGTGATTGCTGGAGAAACTTGGGCCGAGCCGTGAGCACCGGCTAACATCCCGCGAGCTGCCGAATACAGTTGCGAGCACAAATCAGAGGACTTTCTTCCTGTCAGGTGCCTCAATGTCGACAGCTTCTCCCGGCGACTGCAACATCAATTTTCTGCTTTCTGCGCAATTATGGCCTCGCTGGAAGATGCAGCCGTCTTCACCAATCCCATAATACCGGGCTTCAACCCAGACCCGACCATCTGCGTCGTTCCTGCGACAGAAAACAACCCGGAGACGTTTTTCCTGTCCACCTCCACCTTCGAGTACTTCCCCGGCTGCGCGATATACACGTCCACAGACCTCATCAATTGGGAATTGATCGGCCATGCTCTCACGCGGCGAAGTCAGATCGAGATGCGAACCGTCGAGCCCGGCGCGGGTAGCTGGGCCAGTACGTTACGATACCGAGCTGGAGAGAAGCGTTGGTACCTTGCGAATGGTTTGTTTCAGCGATATCGACCCACAACCGACGTGAGGCTCTCACCAGCTTGCCGCCATTATCTCTTTTGGAAGTTTGCTCATGCCATGACCCCAGGAACGGATTTTTCCACGCGGATTCTACGTGTGGACGGATAACATCTGGGATGAGAATTCCTGGTCAGACCCTGTCTACTTTGACAATCCTGGTTTCGACCAAGACGTAAGTGAGATTGCACAAAGTATCCACTCTGTTACTGAATGAAAAGCTTAGTTGTTCTGGGATGACGACGGTAAAGTCTATCTCTCTACGACTGTACGCATGGGGAAGCGCACACCGGGATTGAAGCTGAAAGACTTCGCCATCCATATTTCGGAGATCGACATCAAGACCGGGAGAACTCTATCACCTCCGCAAGTCATTCGAGAGTCCCCCCATGGCATCGCCGAGGGATCGCACATCATTCGAAGGGGCAAATATTACTACCTTTTCACTGCCGAGGGCGGCACAGAAGCAGGCCACCAAGAATGGGTCCTCAGAAGCGAGAATGGCCCATACGGTCCATGGGAGTCTCAAGGGAAGGCATTGTGGTACAACGGCCCCGATGAGGAGGTACAGCGTACCGGTCATTGTGACATCTTTGAGGACGGGCAAGGCAGATGGTGGGCCGTGATGCTAGGTGTTCGTCCCGCCAAGTCTGAAGGCAGGTACATCGAGCCTCAGATGGGGCGCGAAACGTTTCTGGTCCGAGTCGATTGGGCAGATGACTGGCCCATCTTCAACCAGGGCCGCAACATCACCCTTCAAACAGTCGGAAGGGAGCCTGTATCAAAGGCATCCGTTACAGACGCAGACGGATTCAAATGGAAAGCAGACTTGACTCGGTCGTCTCTCGAGATCGGCTGGTATCATAAGAGTATGTGACCTCTGCCAGGAAAATTGAAGATCTCGCGACTGACGAAGAAAGACACGCCACTCAAGCCTTGTCATAGTCTCACCGAGCGTCCCGGCTATCTGAGGCTGTACGGGAATTGCTACGACCTCAACAGCCCGGAATCTCCGGCGATGCTGCTGAGGAAGCAGTCGTCCTATCACGAAAGCTTCAAGGCAAAGATGCTCTTCAAGGCAAGCCGGGCAGGTTATGAGTCTGGAGTCACCGTATGGTGGAGTCAGTACTCTTATGCTTCAATAGGAATCGCCGCAGTGCAGCGGGAAGACGGATCTCTCATTCCGACCGTTGTCACAAGAGAGCCCACTGCCAAGGTCAATGGACTGAAGGTGAGGCTTTCCTAACCTATGACAGTCAAGAGACGTACCTAACAAATGATAAATCAAGGTCTCCCACCCGCTCTTGGAACCTGAGTCTCTTAATGGGCCCGCTCTGGACTTGGACCAAGGGGTGCAGTTGGCCATCAACGCGCACCCGACCAAATACGAGATGAGTCTCGCCGTCGGAGATGAGAAAGTTGGGATTTCATTCACGTCAGATGCTTTGACGATATATCCACCTGTAGGGGGGGCCTTTTGCGGAGTCATGTTCGGTGTTTACTCGTTCGGTCAGAGCGAACCGGTTCTGGACCCTTCTGACTTCACAGACATAGCGATTTCTCAGACTAGAGAGGGCTGACGTCGAGTGCCGGGGATTCGACATGGTACATAGTTGCAGCGCATTTTATCGTGACGCGGCTCAGGCTATCAAACCTTCATTCATGGAACATACCGTCTTCGTTCTTTCGCATAGAAAGGCCTGTTTTTGCTTGACGGATTCAATAACCCTAACTAATGCTTCGGCGTCACAGGCGACAGCTTCTGGTTGGAGCGATTTCTCTTTCCGGAGAACCCCCCCTAAGAGTCCGACGGATGGGAATCTGAAACTCTAATATTGCAGATTTCATCCGTATGTGACGACAGTCGGAGCAGCGAGTCCAACGTGAGCCGCTCCCGTTGCTCGGACGAAAGTTGAGGCAGCGTGCTTATAAGTTATATGCTACCCACACTCAAATGTGCAGGTTCACTCGGGGAAACTGCAGCTAAAAAGCAACAACGGTCCATCAATCTGTCTCGATCCATTTCATTTTCACCTGGCGGGTCAAGTCCCGATATCCTCTCGAGGAGGCCGATTCTAAAATGGCATCCTTCATCAAATCGGAGCATTACGAGACGTACCCGAGTGTGTCCCCAACCTTGCTCCGGGAACAGTTCTCGGGCAAGACGGTCTTGATTACTGGGGGCGGCTCTGGAATCGGAACGACCATGGCTCGCTCCTTCGCCGAGGCCAACGTCGCCAAACTCATTCTCACAGGCCGGACAGAGTCCACTCTGAAAGAGACCTCCACAAACCTCCGCGCCGAATTCCCGAAGCTGGAGGTTTCATATCATATCGCAAGCGTGTCATCTACTGAAGAAGTCGCGGCTGTTTTCGACGCCATGGAAACTTCGCCCGACGTGCTCGTCAACAATGCCGGCTACTTGCCGGAGGTAGGCGGCTTCGTCGAGGCTGATCTGAAGGACTGGTGGCAAGCCTTCGAGACCAATGTCTTGGGAACCGCCATCGTGACGCAGGCCTACCTCCGGCACCGAAGGGCGAAGCATGCGCAGACCCCGGGAGCAATCGTAAACATCAACACCAGGGCGGCGTACGAGACGCATATGCCCGGTTTGAGCGGTTACGGCGCGAGCAAGGCCGCCGTCTTGAGGCTGGCTGAAATCATCACCGACGACGTGTCGGCGTCGGAAGCGAGGATAGTCTCGCTCCACCCGGGCGCGGTGAAATCAGCGATGCTCACGAAGTCGAAGCTGAAGCGACCGCCGACTGATGCGAAGCTCGCGGCGGACTTTGTAGTGTGGGCAGCTTCGGAGAAGGCTGCTTTCCTAAACGGGCGTTTCGTGTGGGTGAGCTGGAACGTTGATGAGTTGACATCGTGGAAGGCCGTGATCGTCGAGAAAGGTTTACTGAGGACCAGTTTGAAAGAGAATTAGACGACGCATTGGGCTGTGTTTCCGTGGTTGAGGCCGACTTTTACTTCCAAAATAATGTCCTGTTCATATCGTTGAACTTGAAGCACTTGAAGCAAGATCATCGGTCGTCTGTGAACTGTAGGGCTCTATAGCCGTGATGGTATTCTGGATAGAAATCCCGGGTCAGCCTTCTGACGATACAGACTCGAGAAGGAGAACAAGACATGTAATCTGTGGTGCAAGCTGACATTGTGGAATCGCAATCATTCTGGCAAACAATTGGCTCGCGAGTTTCGCGAGCAGCACGAAAGAAAGTTGTTTCGAGGAGATACTTAGAGAGAGAAATACTTGGAAGGCACGAGGCTGAATACGCTCCTTCTTTCAAAGCACCAGCTACTTCTGAGACCTCGCTTAGAACGAGCGAGAGCGACCAACTCAGGCAGCAACGCGCCTTCTCTCGCTCACTGCCAACGGAATATTTTTTTCAGCTGTCCCGAGAAGAAAACTCATTCTGTCAATCCCGTTGACTGAAACAAAACCAAGATATTCGACAGGCACCTCCAGCAACGCACAAGATGAGCTCTTCCACGGCCCCGAAGCGCAGTGGTAGAACTCCCAAACCACGCGCAGGACGTCGCTCGCAGCCGTACGACATTGAATCGAGCCCAGCCTCCAAGAGAAGAAATCTCCTCAGCACTTCGAAAAAGGGCAGCCCTCTCGCTAGCGGGGCCCGTTCCAACGATGTGACCATCCCAATTCGTCATCCCAGAAACAGTGACGACACTCATGAAGCGAGCCAAGGAACCCGAGAGTCAGCTTCCAAAAGGCTGCAAGCTCAGAAGCCTGGCAGCGGATGGGACTTTTTTGTTGATCGTGAGTTGCTCAAGTTTCCCCAAGACATCCGCTTCGCCTGTCTTGGTGGCCAATATCGCACACCACTGATTCTGAATGACTAGGCTCTAACCCCACCGCCCGGAAGAGACTCAGTGATTTTGATAATTATGTCCGAATCTTTAGCACCTTCGAGTCCGAAGACAAGGCCTCAACGGAAAAGGCCGTGTCAAAGAAAGCCACCTCCGATTCATCTGCGCAGCAGTTTTCCACTGGAAGATCGTACAACAAAACACAAACAGAGGAGACCTTCCATATCGTTCATTGGCGAGTAACCGGTGGCGACCTCAACGAGGAAAAGGTCTATCTCATTACAAGCCATGTCAGTAATCTATTCGCAGGCTCCGAGTTCGCTATGACGGCCACTGCAGGCGTCAAAAATACCACCTCCGGAATCTTCCTGGCGGATGACAAGCCTTCACGCATCTACGATGTCGTTAAGTTGCAAGTTCGTGGAGGTTCAATCACGCGCGCCTTGATCCAGAAAGCGACTCGATACATCGAGTTACTGTGCGATGGCTCGCAAGTGACCTGTCGTACTGTCGATCCTAACCCTTCTCTATCCAGCGAATCAGATGATTGAGGACGTCAAGAGAGTAAGCAATTGGGTCAAACGGTTTATTCTTAGCCATCATCAGGACGTACTGGCATTGCTAGACATGGAGAATTCGACGACCGGGACTTGGTAGGAGCATCGAGGGAAGCTGCGAGGAGGCGAAACTAGCCAAAGGTTCCTAATGCGACTCGGCGATAGTACGCAACGCTATCAGGGCCTGAGAAATTTCAGTTGTGACGAGGACTTATGCTGCTATCGTCCAGACTTTCGTACTTCAGCTAGGAGACACCACGATGATAGACTCAAATACCCCAGACCAATAGGTCATCACTCCGAGAAAGACGTTGTGTGTCATTCACAAGAAAGGTCTGATACATGGAAGAGGTTTGATACGAGGAAGTTACCTTTTCTGGATCTAGTATATTTGTACCGCTGATGTTTTCGATACTGGCCAAAGTCCTAGAAGCTTCGCTCAAACTTTAGGAGGTGCGGCATGCAAGCTCCATTACTGCTTCGATTATCGAGCAATCCAATGCATTTAAACCCTATGTTTCACGTCCCAACCAGCCAACGTACGAGCCAACTGACGTCGATATATTGCAGCCATGAGCATGCTTTGGTGATAGCTTATCTGCTCGACCAAAGATTCCACGCTTATTTGGCGCGGAAATCCCCCTTCCAAAAGTAGATCAGTGATACCGAGTCGCAGCACTGATCTGTATCAAACTTCAGTCTCATTGCTTTCCTTTTGCAGCTACGGCGAGTCTTCCGCGTACTCGTTTGCCGTTTCTCGCCAGCCGAATGCTGCGTACGAGGGCCCAGGTCTACCGGGAGTCTGTGGCTCCTTCTTGACCAGGCCGAAGGCATGGCTCGATCCAGCTCCAACTTCCTTCTTGATTGGCATCGAAGTGAAGGGTTTCGCTCCCAGTTGGGAGGCAGACCCAAAGACGCTTCGAGGCGGGGCTGTGATAGGCTGAGTGATGCGTGAGGTAATCTGCTCAGTCACCCGCTCGGACAAAAAGACGCGCAGGTCGTGGTCGGAATTTCTCACGACTTCTTCGGCTGATTTCCCTAAATCGACCCAGCCCACGTCGCGAAGGTCGGCAAGGAACGTCTTCAGTGCCAGCTCGCGAACACACTGATCGTCGAGCCTGGCGATTTTGCGAAGCATCTTCCCTGCTTTGACGATGTTGGAGATTTTATCTTTCTGGACGTGCTCTTGCCTCTGTGGGCTGGGTTGAATCGGCTGGCTGTAGTTGTCGATGTGGGTTTGAGATTCTTTGCCGACATTGCTCCTCGATGCCGCATCGTCGACCTCCGCGAAGTCGTCGTCGTTCGTATACTTGCTCGTGGATCGCCTCCATGAGTTGATGTTGTCCACTTTTCTGGAGGTCAGAAGACCATTCTCCTTCTCGACTGTCGGCGGTCGCAGCAACGGAAGCGGTAGCTTCGGCGTGCTCGGAGCGACCTTGAAGCTTTTGGGGTCGACGCTGATGGTCTCTTCAAGTTCTCGAGATTTCAGAACAAGATCTGCCGGGGTAGAGACGGGGTTGACGGAGTTGAAACCTTCTTCCGTATACATTTCTGAGCCGTCGGAGCAGGCGGCGAGATAATCGAGCTCAGCTAGACATTGTCGCATCTCACGGCTATGAAACCAAGCTTTGGGTGGCTCCAGCTGGTATTGTAGCAACGCGGTGAACATGTAGACGGCGTTGAACGGTTTTCTGCTGTCGCATGTTTTTCGAGCGCTAGTCACGATTTTGTTCGACGAGAGCTTGGAGAGCCTTTGTTCTCTGGCCGCAGGTACCTTCTCCGACAGGTGACTCAAGACTTTGACTTTGTCCTCATCTCTCAGCAGGAGGTCCATTGAGTCGACGTTGAACAGCCGGACGGCAAGATCCATCCAATCTCTCTGCCTCTGGTTGGTATGGTATGGCTGTGCAACCCATTGATACCTCAACGCCATGATTGATGTTGCCTTTGGTAACTTCATAAAGAGTGTGTGTTTCGTTTCTGATATGTTCGACTGCGGTAAGAATGTTTTTATTGTTGTACGAATGATTCTTGTTTCTTTGCCTGTGATAGGCGTTGAAAAGAAAACGAAAAGATGAGACTCGTAAATGTCTAGAAAATTTAGGATGAGTGGAATTGGAACGGATGGCATCGAAGATTGAGTAGAGGACGAAACGATATTGGTGGACTTAATAAAACGCGAAACAGTTGAACTAAAGGAAGGAAGAGATCGCGAATGAGCAGTGAGCAGGCAGTGACGCTCTTCGAGGTGACTAACTGCCTATCGTAGGTAGGTAGCTAGAAGCTGGAGTTTTGATTAGCGAGTAGAAACTTCATCAGAAGTGGCAAACAAGTCGCACCCCTCTTTTTTGAGCACCTCACTGAACTCTTCCCTAGTTCGTTATGGCAGCGCTTCCTTTCTCTGAGTTTGAATCGTCGTCTCAGGCATTTAGGGTAAGGTAGTTACTGTTGACGAATCGAAGTTGCGAAAGGCAGGTGCAGACGAGTCTGGAATGTGACTAAAGAACTTGAAGATCCTCACTGAAATATGAAAACCCAGCCTATCACTCTCGCCATCTTGTTATTAACCAGCCAAGTAGCATACCGAGAAAGAACACAGCGCGATTATCCCCTACATCTCTCAGAATACCCGCAAGCAAGGCGTACACCTCGTCGCCATCGCTTTCTGCCTTCTGCTGGAACAAATGAGCAACCATTGAGGCGACGCAGAGAGCGACTCTGTACGCTGCCGTGATTGCCAAAAATCCGTGACCGATTCGCTGTGTTCGTGTCCAAGCAGTGCTCAAAATGCACTCGGGTTTGGCAACGCTTTTGCGTGTCTCGTAGCCGATATCCAATCCCTGCCTTGGTCTGATATTCTTTGGCTTCGCAGGCGCATTGACCTGGGTATAATTGGGCCGTTTGAAAGGTGTATTGGCTTCCATTACCCTTTCTGGCTGTTGGAATGAGTTCCAATGGCGATGACCTTGCTCCCCATAGTTCGGGCCAACCTGTCTCTCAAAAAACCTCGTTGCTACTGCATTACATGTTGGACATGCTGACTGCAAGGCACGCAGCGCTTTCGAAACCGGGAAATGTTCGCGTCCGGGTACAGTCATACTGGGTGTGAGATGCTAGGCTTGAAAAAAGCATACGGGGAAGCGAATGTGTCCTGGCTCGAGAAGTATTAGTAACCTTTTAACGTACGGTGTACCCAAGGAACAATGAATTCTCGACACTGCTTGCTGGTTCTTTCAACATCTCGTTTCCATGGAACCCACGACTAAGAAAGAAGATCAGAGAGAATAAAGCGGCAAAGCCTTCGTATGCGACAGGTCTCAAACATATCCTATCGCCCAGTTGTCTGTCCAAGTAAGTTCCTGCCAGTCGCCTAGTCTCTACCCACTTACTTAGAAACAGTTTCCCTATTAGCAAAACAGAAGTCCCTATAGAAGAAAGAACTATAGATGTCAAAGAGTGCGTGAAATGTTGTTTTCTAGAAAAAAGAGCATCTATAATTAAAAATTCGAAAACAAATGCTCCCAGGTGGAATTTAACCACTGTATCTCCCCGAGGTGGGCTCGAACCACCAACCTCCAGATTAACAGTCTGACGCGCTAGCCAATTGTGCCATCGGGGATGAGCTCATGAAGAGCTGGATGGGATTTGCTGTGGGCCAGCGGGAAGAAATCCATACTATGGAGGATCCCAGGGTGGAACCGAGAGGACCAGCGAGTCACGAATCCTACTGCGGGTCTCTCTATCCCACTTCAGGCTCATGAAACTCGAACGCCTTGCTGCATTTGAACCGGGTGTTTTCTCCCCTGTATATCTTGTTTAAGCCCGAAACCGCAAAACTGGCATGTGTTACCAGCCTCCTGTGGTTATGTGTCGGCAGTTGGCATCATGTTGATTCAAAGAACATCCTACTACATCGGGGGCTCATCACACCTTGGAGGCGAGTGTGTTCTTCCCCACTACTTTGGTGAAAAGTTCCGATACTTTCGCAGGCACGTATGTCCTCAGCGCATCCGCGAATGGCCGTGGCCCGAACGCAGCCACGAATCCGACAACCGTTATAAATTCTACTCCGCAGAAGTTTAGAAGACCAAGACCAACGACGACCTGCATATCCCACGGCAGATTTGGCATCATGGAGTATGCCACGCCGAGAACCTGTCTATTGATGGCGCAGTTGAGGGCAATGTATCCACAGATGAGTAGACTTGAGAAGTTGCGCAGGTGTTCTGAAAATGAGGCGATCCCCAAGCAGATGGTGATGACGAGCAAACTGTCGACTGCCGCGTTGATGTATACGAGATCCAGAAAGACACCAAGTCCCACGTAGATTGTAAACACCAGAGATAGGGTCAGCGTAGCGGTAAGAACCGGCGACTTCGGCATGGTGATTGGCGAGACCCGAGTGATATCATCTGATTTCGATCGTTCTCGAGTTGCACCTGTGGGAGTAGAGGCCGGCTCAAATCTCTGTCGAACGTCGTCAGAAGCTGATAACATATCTGATCGTGTAGGTTGTGCGTAGGTTGTTGTGCATAGAGGAGTCTGAGTGTACTGAGCTAAACGACAAGTCTTGGAGTCGAAAATGCCATCGACGAAACGTACTTTAATATGGATAGATATTAGATATAGCAAGGAATTTCCTTAAACTTGCACCCGAACACTCTTTCATAATCTGGGTTTTATTTGCGAGAATCGCGGGTCATTGAACTAAGGTTTGAGTTTCCGTGACCCATGGCTAGCTGCCTATCGTAGTGTGCATGCTATGGCACCCATTTGGACCTCAACCCTGTTTCCTCGTTACCCTGACATCTTCCTGTAGTTCGTCTTTTTACAAATACCATTTTGCATGCTATCAATCAAAAATGCGCTCAAGCAGCCAGTATCAAGTGTCTTTCCAAGGTGAATCCTTTGTTTTCTCCATCACAAATCCTTTTCTTCCTCTACCGCCACATCAAATTGGCTTCACGTTCTGGAAATGACCGAATGGATAAACATGAAGAAAGGTATGCTTGTAGGGATCTCCACTGTGTCAAATGGTTGTATAGAGACTAGAGTCCCCAATAGCTCGTCGTATTTTATCCCAGCCTTCATGGGGGGCAAACACACAAAGTGCGCTCCGCGATATTAAAGTTAGAGGAGGTTTCGGACAATATTATTTCGATTCTGAACTATTTTCTCTTTTTAAAGCAAAGGCAATGAATGTTCCTGCTGTTGGACGAAACCTTCTGTAAAGAAAATGCCTACAGAGCTCTCAAGTTGACGTAGCACTGCTTCGGCTTCCGCGTCAGGCCTTCTTCATCATCATAACTCGACAAGCTTGGCGGGCAAGGTAGGAACTCGAAAGCCCATACCATCAAGGTGGTTAACAGTTTCAACTCCAGGTATGCCAGTTTGCGACCAAAACAACCCCTCAGGCCGAGGCCGAAAGGGATGGTTGGGCCTGCGGTGGAGTCGAACGCTTCTTCCCCTTTCTCGTTCTTCACCAGCCATCTTTCCGGTATAAACTTGTCCATGTTCTCACTGTCCCAGACTCGGATGCCGCGCTCTTTCGCTGCCGCCTGGCATGAGGGACTGCGCAACTTCTCATCAATATCGAAGCCGGGTTCCGTAAAGCTCGGTCCCTTGTTGGCAATAATAATGGTAGTGCCTTTGGGAATGTGATGACCCAGGAGGATGGTGTCTTCTGTACATTGGCGATCCTGAGTGATTGCTGTATGCGACAGTCGGAGCATTTCCTCGACAACGGCTTCCAGGTATGGAATGCTTGAGCGTGTGATCTCGTCGTGAGATGGAAGGCGACCTTCCGCAACAGCCGACTGGTGCGCACTGCGAAGATGCTCGCGTAGTCTGCTCTGGCAGGATGGATTGTCTGCGAGGAATTTCACACCCCAGCAGAGAGTGGTGCTTGTTGTGTCGTGCCCGGCGATGACAAAACCGAGAGTCTGGCTCGTTAATAATACTATGCATGATTTTCGGAGCAGTAGTCTTACCTCGTTTTTCATCGCCTCAGACCAGAAGATAGGGTCTCGCCCATCCTTCTTTGCGAAAGTAGCCTCCCTTTGAATCATCAAATCGATAGCCGACTTGAAATAATCATCATTGCCGTCAAGGCCCTGCTTTTGGTATCGGTCGACGGCTTTCAGAATTTGATCCTTCAAAAACCCATCTCTTATACTCCTCATACGCTTCACACTCGGCTTCCAGCCAAACAACCACCAGGTGAGATTCGGAAAGCCAGTAGCAGCTACCCCGCTCACGTTGTCGGCGGTTTGCAAGAATGTCTCAAAAGGTTCATAGATGGGAGTTGTTGGGAAGTCGGCAAATCCTTGTTTGTCGGCAACCTCCCTCAGTTGCTGTAGCTTCGCATCGCTAGTTTGCGAGAGCTCCTCAATCTGAGCAATGAGTGACCTTTCCTTCACGGCCTCCCCGAACCCAAAGTCGACGACAGCGTCCAAGGCGGCGTAGAAGATATCCTTGTCTGCGTTGAAGGCCCTCCCGGGAGCAAGTTCTACCTTTCTCTTCCAAAGATCCAAGATGCGAGTTGCGCTTTTGTAGATATTCGGAGCGGCGACGTCGTGCAGAAACTTGGGCGTCATCAAATCTTGCAAAAGACGGCGATGAGCTTTCCACTGGGGTCCGGTCTTGAGGCTGATGTGGAACGTGGGCGCTTCGCCACCCAGCACGGCGATGGTGAAGTCGGAACGATCAAACTCCTTCCGTCTCATCAAGATGTCTTGCCCTTCGCGGAAGTCGGTTATCAAAATTGACGGCTTCTGGAGGGGGGTGATGAAGAACTGGAAGATGGGGCTTCCGTGTTGTCGTGCTTGGCTGATCATCCACCCAAAGAAGTTGTTATGGGCTTCTTTGCGGAGACGGGGTATGTCCCCAAAAATAGACCTGGCGGCTTCTTCATTGTAGGGAATTCCGGGAATCGGTTTGGGAAGAAGGTAACGGTAGAGTGCGTACAAAAGTATTGACAATGCTGTGGCCGCCGAAGCAAGAACGCCTAAATGCCCCTGGGACTCTGAGTTCGCGAAGTTCGCCATCTCCATGCTAGTGAGTGTGTTGAATATGTGAAGTCGAATATGGTGGCCGGTGTCAAATTTTTGGTTTGCTGTCGATTCGCTCGTTTTATTATTGCTAGCGTCCAAGTTGTATGATAGGTCCGTGTCCGCGGAGTCCGTACACCCCAGCGATCTTCGGTACCAGGACGCACGTTGCCGCGGAGCCCGCCCTTCTATAAGTTATAACTGACGAACACCGGGTTCTAGTGCCTTTTGCCACCCACCGACAAACACCGGGTTGTTGGTCTTCTCCGAGTGCGTCAATGCTCGGATGTCGGCAGAAGGCCTCCGTGAGTGGGTGACTGATACTGTCATCCAGGCGCCTAAGCTACTGAAACGGGACATTGTTCCACACGTTTCTTCGGACATGGACCACACCAAAGTCCGTCGGGTGAACCAGGTCCCAACGGAGAAATTTCTAAGGTGTACCAGTAATGTCCATAGCATTTTCCAATTATACCATGCAATGCGGTGATCATGCTTCATCCATGTCGCATAAGGAAAGTTAGTCGCATCTTCTTCCTGATATTACGACCACGCAAATGACATACCCCAAAAGGCACTAGAATAAATGACATACCCCCTTGTGGCTGAATATGGGTGGCGAAAGGCACTAGAAGAAATGGCATGAAGTCTTTTTTCCAGCCCTCCAACGACAAGATCGACAAGATCTCCGTTATCACTGGCGCTGCCACAACGTTGGTCTTGTGACGGCAAAAGGCAGGGCACTCACAAGCTGTCCCGAAATGGTTGTAGCTCTCCCATCTGATAAAAACACCCAACGACCTCTTCTAGTGCCTTCCTGGATCGAGTCTTGCAGAAACAGTCGACTCGCACTTGCGGAAGAAACTCGCAAATGCCCCCTTCCCTTTCCGTTGTGCTGTCGTTTGACCCGCCATGCTTCAATCTGGCATGAGGTCAGTTGCGATGAGCAACTTCCATCAGTCCTCATCGCCGGGCCAGGACGCTTCTTCAATTCATCCCGACAAATTGGAACATCAGACATGCGCAGCCTCCTCTTGCTGGACCGCTGGCTCGGCACTGAACATCACTGCAGCAGCCTCAGCTTCTTCCCAAGTCGAGTTCGAAACACCGCGAAGCCACCAGTCTCGCAACTATGCCGTCACAGACATGCAGGGCCAGCTATGCTCTCACGAGGCATGTGATCTGTCGGCCAGAGGGTATCCCATCGACTGCCACTGGACTACAGTACAAAGATGTGAGGGGTACTACCAGAAAGAGAAGACGCTTCTTTGTTTAATAGCCAATAGCAAATTTTGTGGTCGAGGTACATTAGAGAAAATGCGGGGAATAGTGGACTCGCTGTGTACTGTAGTTGTCGTGATGGGTGGGATCTACCCGCGCGGGACCGCGCGATCCCACCCGTTCCGGTATATTCCCTCGATATACTTAATGTATTTAGCTTTTTTGAGACTTCGCTCCTTATGCCTCTAGTCTCCCCCTTTGAGTGCTTCCAACTATCGCAACAGTAGTCTAGTGGCGGTTAGGATACTGCTGCAATCTTACGAATCGTCAACGGACTAATAAACGATTCGGTCATCGAACCCGCCAAGAAGATGCTCAAGATGGCTTTTCCCGGTTGCGATCCGGATATTGAAGCCGATAGTAGCCATTGATGAATAAGAAGCCCCTTGAAGTACGGAAAGATGGTTTCGTGGGCTCATTAGAGAAAAACGTCAGCAATTCCACCCTAAGCGAGGAAACCGATTCGGCTTGGTGTAATTCTGATTCTGCGAACAACTTCGGAGTTTGGAGCACCTAGAAGTTATGGGAAAATAAATGCTGTTGAGCCAGGGAGCAAAATAACGAGGTTCTTATGGAAACCCATAGCAGTACTGCTGCACAGAACAGTGAAGATGACGGAAGATTGGGGACGCTGTTGATCCGTGGGTTTATTTGAACTCCTTCTGGCCGTTGGATCACGCCAAACCATTTGTCCCCGACTCCAAGAAGGAACTCCACATTGACCCTGCCGTGACTACCTATTTCACAATCTTACCTACCCAGAGCACCTGCCAGACACTCTTCCTCATTTTTGACTTCCTCCAAGAACCTCCCACCAGATTATTCTGATTTCACAAAATCAACGGCGGAATATCTGCATTTTCGACACCCTGTCTCAGGTCAAACCAATGAGCAGAAACACGACATAGTCAACCGAATCTCAAGTCGTGGCCTGCGGCATCCTTCCGACGACTTCAAATCACAAAAGCTCTCGTCTTCGCTCAACCCGCTGTCGCAATGTCTCTCCAGAGAACCCTCGCCCAAGCGGCCGTACCTCTTGAAATTCTCCTTGTTGTCGTCGACATACTGATCAAGGACGCCGAGTATCTGGCTCCCAACAGTGCAACCCACTTCTGGTGTCTCTACCGCCACGACGTCTCGACCAAGCTAATTGTCATTGACGACTTCAGAGGCTCCCCGAAGGAGAGCCCTCAAAGAAGACGATTCCGCACACTTCGACTGGCTTCACAGATCAACCAGAAGACTCGAGCGATGGTCCACAAGAGGTTCATCCGCATGCCTATGGAACGCAGTCGCGTCGATGCTGATCTCACTGTCGATGCCTGGGTCTATCCGGAGGCCGACTACTTCGTTCCTACCTTCGCACAAGAGAACACGTCTTTGGCCGAGATTAAGCATTACTACCTTCAGACGATCCATCTTCCACCTCCTGATGGCTTCAAGTTTCTTCAGTGTATTCATCAGATCTACCTACCTTCAATCGACTTCATCCACGAGTCAAATACTCGGGGGGTCTCGGCTCTCGTTGTGCTGCCCAACCTGAAGCAGATCGCCTTCAACGTCGGTAAAACCTCCAAGAGACTTGCTCGGCCGAACGAACTTCATCACGGGCTCATCCCGATGTCTGTCGCGATCGAAATGTTTCCGGATTTGGAGTCGTAGTACGAGACTGCAGTTACTGTCTTCCCCTCTCTGTGGCGCCCGCTCGCTAAGAGAGGAGTTAGACTCTACGGCAAGAGATTTCCTGGGGACAAGGAACCTTTCATCGAGCTATGCAACGAGAAGCTCAAGGATAAGGATACGACTGGCATCAGGTTCATACGGCCCAACTGTGTCTGGTGCCTCGGAGACATGTTCGGAGGAACTGGTCAGCATTGAAACGACTAAGTCATTGCTACTGAGTAACTGCCTCACCCACGGGCTGTCGATCGAGACAAAGAAATTTTCTGTGGGAAAGTGAAACTGGAGGCCCTAGCAGAAAATGTTTGCGCGAAGGGGTGATGGTAGCTTGCTATGGAACATGAATGCTTACTTTGTCTAATAGCTTATGTAGATTAACAGTCTCAGGCATGCTGAGTGTATCCTTTTGCGTACACGTGGTGGCCACTTCAAGAATCAAGACTAGTAGTGACCAGATCAGCCGCCAGCGTCAGGACTAGCTTGGCTTCGCGACTTCCACTGTCACATTTATCCTTTTCGCGCCCCTTTTTGTACGCCAGTGATTTGTCGACTCCAGGACCTGTTCGCATCCCTCGAGGACAAACCCCCATTTTCTCAGAAAAGCCCCAGTTGCCTCCCAGCCGTCCACATCCCAAGGGTCTTACCCCACATAAGCAGTGATGGACTGTGACTTTCTGCAGAACCCTCATCCTGCTCGGCGCTCTTCCTCTCGACCATATCGTACCACGACTCACCCTCGTCAAACCGTTGTGACAGAACAACCCCCGCGGATGACGTTGTCTCGCAGCTCCGGAATAAGCAGCAGATCGATCCAGGGGTGATGCCCAACCTCAAGCTGGAGCTTCGTTGGGTGTAGATTTTCGCGACTGGCTGTCAAGCGCTCGAATGCGGAGTCGAGCAGAGGACCGGATTGGCACACTGGCAATATTGCATCGCAGAAAAGCCACAGGTGCGATAGACCCAAGGCATGCGAGTTCCCAGCAAGGGGCCGAGGGCGTTGAATACGTTGACATGTAAGATAGTAGGCAGATGCTCAAGGCTTAGCGACCGGGAAAGGGAACGAAGATAAGTCGCGTCATCGAATCTACCGATGGTCTGGGCTAGTTCCGGTGTGATAAAGCTGTCCAAGTCATCTGTCGTCTCCTCGGAACTTCGGAAGGGGCCCGGCTCCTGAATCCTGATGGCAACAATGTCCGCGGCTTGGTCGATCAAGGGCCACTCAGACTATATGAGGATCCTTCTTCTTTTTCCCGATCTTGTAAGGCCCCTATCAAGCACTTTGCATGAGTCGAAAACATACGAGCTGCCCTTTGGTTCAACCTGTTTTGCAGTTTTCTCCTCTCCAGGGTGCTCGTCACGCCAGTCCAGTCCTCTCCAGGTGCGCGGATCTCCTCTCTCTCACGCATAGGAGCCGGGATAATTGCCTGGCCAAATTCGGTTGACGTTGGTTCTGTTTTCGCGGTGATGGACATTGCCGACCTATGCGGACTCGGAAGAAGGCCGAAAGCCTGGATCCAGATATTTATGCCGCATGCAAACCGGCTGACATGCAGACGTCAGTCCGTGCTTGAGAACGCTGACCGGCACTGGATCCATGTGGGTGTCAGCAAGTTGCAGATGTTGATCGAATCATGACTGGACTTGCTTTGCCATGTGTACAGGGATCTCACTAGCAAATCCCCGTAGACCGAATCAGCATTAGCATCATTAGCAAGTCTAATTTAAGCCACCAGTGACGCGTTTAGAATGGCTCATCCATAATCCATTACACCAACTTCTCCTATGGACTCGGATACCAGCCGCATGCATAGACTATACATGCTTCTTGTTGACCAATACATATCTGTAGCGTGCTTTTCCTTCCTCCATGTCGACTATTGCCTGATTCGCGTCTGCCATTGACCTTGTTTGGACCCACGGTTTAACGTTCTTTTCCACCGCAAAGTTGAGCATTTCCTGGATCTCGCTAATGGACCCGATGTTGCTTCCACCAACTTTGATGTTGTTCATGATGAGCGTGAATGCGCTGATGTCTGGGAGCTTTCCTCCATCGGGTGCCCTATCTTCTGTCAGTCGCGACCTCTCATTACCCTGACTCTCTCAGCTCTGAGGGAACACTCACCCGACTTGTATGAATGACCCTCCGTAGTTCAGAAGGCTCAAATATTGCCGCAGTGGCATGTCCGCTTTCGAGACCGTGCAGATAATGAGATCCAGGCTTCTCCGATGCTTCCTCCACCACTTCTCGTCGTCAACGGTAGCAATGTACTCGTCCGCACCAAGCGCGAGTGCGTCGCCCTCCTTGGCCCGGCGTCTCGAGATCCCCACGACGCGGTCCGCGCCAAGCGCCTTGGCGAACAGCACGCCGAAGTGACCCAGCCCGCCGAGGCCGATGATGCCAACAGACTTCCCAGGCCCGCACTCGTTATGTTTTAGAGGGGCGTACACGGTGATTCCTCCGCAAAGCATCGGCGCCGCGGCCTCGGAAGACAAGCCCTGCGGGATCTTGACGACGAAGTGGCCGTCCGTGCGGTTGTAGTCGGCGTACCCGCCCATCGACTTCCCCTCGCCCTTGGGATAGAAGGAGCCGTACGTGTCAACGCGCTCGCGGACGCACGCGTTTTCGGCACCACGAGCGCAATCCGGACAGTCTGGCCGGAGACAGCTCCGGGCTTGGGCGCCCACGCCAACTCGATCCCCGACGCGGATGTGCTGCACCTTTGAGCCTACGCGAACAGCTTTTCCAACGATTTCGTGGCCGACACAGCAAGCTTCGAGAGTCAGTGTAAGTCTGCGAGGGCAAAACGCAACTTACGATAGTCCGTCTTGCCCCAGCCGGAGCGAAGTGTGTGCAGGTCCGATCCGCAAATGCCACAGTGGGATATCTGGATGTCGACGTCGTTCTCGGTCCATGTCTTCGGTTCGAACGCTCCCCACTCCATCTTGCCATTGGCAGACTCCGGGCTGTGGCCGAGCCAGCCCTCAAACTTGTAGCTAGTCGTCATGTCGGGATACACGTAGAAAAGAGGAGAAAGAAAAAAAATTAAGGCTTCGCGTCTCCGTATGGGCTGGTTTATATTGTGAGTTACAGCTGATCGTCAAGCCGGTCCTGTTTCCGTGCGGGGTTGTGTTGGTTTGTTGGATCAAAGACTAATATTGGACACCGCCAATGCGACTGGCTGAAAGAGGCAGGGGGTCTGTGCCGAGGTATTTATAAGCATCCATCTGCTCGATAGCCAACTTCATGTTCGGTGATGAAGCTGCTCAGCCCAATAACGCTGATATCTGGAACCTGAATAACACAATATTCTATTCAGAGGTTGCCAGAACGCAATATGTATCCATGCGTTTCGGAACAGCCAGCATCGTTCTCGGTAACCTAACCAGACACAGGATCAGTTACTGATGTGAATAATTCGCGTCCTCAAACAACCTAACTTTAGTAAGGCTTAGGTAACTCAACCAGACTATTAGTTGTCTTCTTGCTTGGTCCGAGCAATGCGCCCCCCTTCAGGAGGCCTCAGCCAACAGGGTAACCGAAGGAGTTTTACTCGCTTTTTTTAGATCGCAAGAACACCGTAGTCAACACAGTAGACTATATCCTTGCCGTCACGGGGCTGGTATGAAGGGTAGTTTCGCACGTGAAGGGTATGTGCTTTGCCTGTTAAAACACATTCAGCAGCCAAAATTGCTTACGTACTTCGGTTTCTGCGACCCTGACTGCTCTTCGAGTCAATTCCGAAAATTGCTGCTGATAAAAGTTGAAGATATCAACCTGCAAGGTCTAAAGCGGGCGGCTAAAAGCTCCCGGTACGTTGAAATCTCGGAAATACTCCTTTACCTCTTGGTGATTATTTTTATGCATTTGACTTTTCTGTGAAGCCGAATGAATTACAATGAAGCCATAAGCTGGTTTGTTAGTGAACCTTCTTTGCCTATCAATTGTACACGTAACAGGAATCTAGTCTTCGTATGCCACGAATGGAAATCTGTCAACATGGTGCCGATCATGTCTTGAAAAACCGCCTTAAACAGCTATAATTTTGCGAGGGATTTAAAACACTAATCACATTGACCCCAATTCCACCATGACAAAGGAGGAAAAGGACCGGGTTTCGTAGCGACCCAGCTGTGAGTTACAGAATCCGAGATCTGGGGCTGAAAACAAGCCGGAAACGTATTTTACTGTATGTCTGAAGAAACATGAAAGAAAATCTCCGCAACAGAAAGTTCGCTTGACTTCTTTGGAGAACTGCAGAGTCTTCCAATCCGGTGCCGTCCTTGTCGCCGAGCCCGGGCACTCGGCTTGGAACGCCAACAAACGCCGGCGGATGTATTCACAAAAGTGGCCTTCCACACCGTTGCCCCGGAACCTTCTCCTGTCGTGCTTACTGGAGGGCTTTCTCCTCGACCCAGGGGGAAATGGCAAAGAGCGCGGCTATTCAACGGATGTCTTCTAGGTTACATCTGGTTGAATTCGCCTTGGCAGCCTTGCTCTACTGAGTCGCGATCCAGAACTGATGAACATCTTTTCCCCAATTGTGTTTACCTTCTCGACGACCACACGAGTTCGTCAAGGTCAATCCTTAGCCCGACCTCGTCGCCCAAGGAAGCTATGACGTTAGACTGCGATTCCGAACCGCTCGCGAAATCAAGGTAGAGTGATGGAAACGCGTGTGCAAGCGAGCTGGTTGCCGGCTTTTCCTGAAGGAGTGTTACTTTCCTATCACCGATGATGGCTTTGTTGGAGAAATGCAGCTCATGAATCATGGCATCCGTTATTGTGTACCTTGTCCGGGATTTCCACAAATTCAGAGTTCACGTCGCGTAGGACTTCATGCCTTGGCCGAAACTCTGCTCTTACTACCCCAGCACCGGCCACTTGGAGGTTGTTTCAGGATGGACCTGCCGCCTCTTAAAGATTGGACACATCCTTCTAGATCGTTTCTAGGGTCGTGATGCCTGGGCTTCCAGTTCGTTCCCAGATCCGGCTCACAGAACGACGTCCCTCATGTTGACCGGACCGTTCCGCGAATCCACTGCCTCCAACGGTCAGTAGACACGACCACAAGGGATGTCTTACATGACACCGGAGAAAAATGCGGCCTTCAGGGCCCAGAATCGAGCGAACGACGTCTATACAGTCCACCTCCTGTTTTTCGTTATTTCGATTGTCTCGGTATTGGCGAGGCTGGCGGCATCAAGGGTTTCGGGGAGGAGATTCACGTGGGATGACGGGTTAGCAGTCGCAAGCTTGGTAGGTCTTCTTTGCTCGGCATCGCCGACGATGGAAATGGGATTCGGCCGCTCGATTAAAAAATTCCGTTTCTATTGATATACGAACTCACCACGGAGCATAGTTTTTCGTCGTCGGCGTGTTCACCGGAACAATGCTTTGGCTGCGCTTTGGCCTTGGCAGACACGAAATCGTCGTACAGGAAGAGAATCCCAATAACATCGTCAACTTCTACAAGACCATATTTGCCAATGAAATCCTCTACCCTTTGGCACTGGCATGCGCTCGACTGTCCCTGGTCGTACTCTATCATCGAATATTCGGACTCTTCAACGCTCGTTATTATTTGCATGGATTGATGGCTTTCATCGTAGCGTGGGCGATGTATGCTGTACGTTCTCATTTTCTGCTCTGCCTGTCGCCGTTTGGGGATTAGCCGTACCATTCCCCAACACCTTTCGGCAATTGTGCCATCTCTTAGGATGACTTGAATGTCGCTAATGTTTTTCCAGACGTTGCCACTCATTTTAGCTTGCAGGCCGATTTCCAACTTCTGGACGACACACAAGAACTGCATCGACATCTCCAAACTGTACATCAGCATAGCTGTTGGCAGTATTGTCACCGACTTTGTGCTCATTCTCCTACCTATGCCTTACGCTGCGCAGCTGAGAATGTCATGGTACAAGAAGACACTTCTTCTCCTGTCGTTTGTGTTCGGTGGCTTGTAAGTCTGATTATACTCCCGCCTTGTGAAAAACAACAAGCCTACTTTGGTGTTGCTGCTAACAGCGCATCTATCACAGCAATTGTTTCATCACAATAATTCGGCTTGTGAAAGTGTCGACATTTGACTACAAGGACCCTACTTGGGGAACGGTCGATTTGATGATTTGGACCGGCCTAGAGGCCTACTGGTACGTTTCGACATGTACCCTGAAACCTCATGGGACAGTTGCCAACGATCCTGACCAGTGCCGTCATATGCTGCTGCCTGCCAACACTCCGACCCTTGTTTCATTACCGACGACCAGGAGATGGATCGCCAAATAGTTCCCGTAGAAAAGACAAGGAATCAGAGCCCAGCACAGAAGGAAGCCTCACTCTCCAGCGGGGCGATGGACACGAACTGAATGACCAGCCTACGAGACCACCGCGGGCAGCGCATCGTACGTTGGAAGAACAATTTAAAGATTTTGACTTTGGAACAACCACCCTCAATGACCTACGACGGTACGGCAGAGCCTCGGATTTGGATGACTAGCGATACCTTAGACTACCTTAGACTACCTTAGACAGACTGCGCACCATCTGCGCAGATTGACCCCAACATAGTAACTAATTTAACAGAAGATGCAGAGTAGCCATGTTGTCGCCAGCCCTTGGAATATCAGTAAGACACTCGCCAGCTGACGTTACATTTTCGAATTATCCCAAGGTCAAGAGGTTGAGCGATTCAGACAGTTTGTTGCACATGGTCTTAAGCTTGGTCCCGATGCTATCCCACTTGAGCAACTAGGTCGTAGGCCAAGACATTTGAGGCCCAAGAACTGGCATGCATTATGAAAATTGTGCAAATCAGCCTAGTGCAGTTTTCCACAATAGTTGTCAGCAGCAACACTTCCTGTCGGGTTCTAGAACATCAATGTGTATCAGGAAACTCGGGCTAGGGTTGTACCAAGGCGATGTATAATGCGCGAATTTCTGCCAAGCTCCGATGATCCAATACAATAATAGCGCTTTACGCGCCCAGTTTGAGAGAAGCATTCCCCTCGGGCGTGGACAAAAAAGCCCTCAAGGTCTCAGACAATCACTATCAGCTCTGAAGACATCTCACTGCTGAGCCATATAGCCACGGTCTATCCCTGAATGTACTAGATTAGCTGGCGAGTGTGGGATGAGACGACGCCGGAATTGACCGGATGTACCTCTGCATGTCCGCCTTGCCAAGACTGGACGAATCCTAAGTCTCATAATCCGCTGCCATATCAAGATTTCAAAGCATGCGCACCACTCAGGACTGTAGATGTATGAGTTCATCTGCAAGGTCTGGTTTTTTGAGGCTGATCTTGAAGTCCACAGCTGTAAACAAATTGTTGTATCTTGGTCTGATGGGGTATAAAGTAAGTGTGTTGGGTCGGCAACAGAAGGATAAGGCAAACTCTCCAAAACCCTTCGGCAGTCAGCAAATCCGCGGTGATTTGTATCATTCATCGTGTGTACCGCTGCCCCGGTTTTTCATTCGCACAAACTACCAACACAAGGGGGAGGCTCCAAGGTATGGATAAGACAAAGACAAACGAGAACGTCAACAGCCAAAGTCCGGGTGCATCTGGGGGCAAGGTGGGTTGGCGGCAGGTTACGCACCAACAAATGATATTAACGAATTGGCTATAGAACGTCAACGGAATACCTCCGAGTTCCAACGTGGCAGTTGGGAAAATCGACCAGATGAATTCTGTGGAATCTAGGAACAGCATGCGGCGAATGCAGAAGGGAAAATATAGCGATATTGTTGGGAGGGTTAGGTCGTCACTCATTTGAGAACTTCCGAGACGGGTTGAGTTTTGGAATGAGGAGCTCAGCAAAGGCTTGCAATGTTGTTGGTGTGCTAAGAACTGTTCTTCTCACTTGATGGGTGAAGCGTCTTGGTGTTTGGTTGACACTCAAACAAGTCCAACGGTTCCCTTTTGGAAGTAGCTCTGATTTGGCCTTTATTTCAAATCCAAGCCTCCCTGTCAAAGAAAACGAGTTTGTGATTGGTAGTTGAACTCTGGTTGGATCCGTGATGCAGAAGCAGATTGTGCTGTCGCGGACCGGACAGGACCTGACTGGATAGTTCTCAGACCAGAACTGATCGGCTCTGCCTAACTCATTCAAGGCAGTTGAATTCGTGGCTATCTCCTTCCTGTTGTCATCGCCCTGCTTCTCACTCCCCTGCCCTGTCTTGGGACAAAAGCCCAAAGGCTTTATTGTCACCTTTCGAGCTGCACAAACATCCGCTTTGTTTTTAGCCAAGGCACCATGTTCTTCCCAGACTCAAAATCTCCTCTTCTTCAACACTCAACTATTGCCTCTCCACTCTCGCAAGTTGTCACGCATCCGCAACTGTCACAGCACAATCGAAAAAGATTTCCCTGGTGCTTGCTAGCGCCAAATCTAGAAGCAGCCAGCTCAAACCATCCTCCGATCATTCTTTCCTCAACCTAGCTGATGACAAGACACAATGTCAGCATCTCACGCAGGCGAAGGCTTTCCGTCTCCACGGACCTACTCTACTGGCATGGAAACCCGCGCTGATGGTTCGACTGGGTGGGAGAGAACCGATCGCCTCATCAGTCAGATCGCGCGACAGCAACGATCGTCTATGATTGCTGGGCATCGAGCTGCCATTATCCACTGCCCTGAGGATACTGTGTCCCAAGAGCTGACACTGCAGAGACGCGATATCGGATTCCCGATTACTACGGCGGCGAATACGCCAGTACTTTCCACCCCATCGATTATTTCTTCGAATGACGTCCGAGATCTCAACCAGCAACAGTCAAATGAGCCATAGGATGGCAATGACGATGCTTGTGACTCTGAAAGTGTCGTTCCTGGACCTCAAGGTCGACAGCTTCAGGTGAAAACTCGTCCTACGCGCTATGAGAAGCTACAACATGGCCAAAATGCTGCAGACGAGCCGTTATCAGGCGTAAGTGCTTCGCCAGTCCCAGGAACTTCAAAGCTCATGTATGTATTCAGGTCTCCATAATATCGCCTTCAAATCGAGCACTCGACGGTGAAACCCTCCTAGCCCGAACGCTGAAAGAGGCTTTCAACCGGGAAAGCTCACTGATCGACAATATTACTTCCCATCGCGTCAATTTTGTGGACGGCGTTTCCTATATCGAGCTGCATGTTGTGTTCCGTGGCAAGGGCAAGGGCAAGGGCCAAACGGGATGGGCATCGGAGTTGGAGCTAGGCTGGATGGCAGTCGACAAATTGCAAGCCTACTGGTCGACACAGGCGAATGGCCGCAATGGCGCCATCGACAAGATCAGCCCCGGCCTGTCCAGGCTCTGCCAACGCGTTCTCGTGGTGCTAGGCCATCGAAAGAAGCGCTACATGCCACTTGAGCTGAAAGTCATATACCTAGGCATGGGCACACATCCGGTCTGGGTCGAGGACTGGAGAATTGAGGTGGGGTATGAGATCCATCCCAGGACCATGCAAGACTATTGGGATGCTATCGGGGTAGACGAACCTCCAGTCGGACTGCTCGACACGGCAGAAGAATCCACGCTCGAGATCAAGGATCTACCGCGATGGATGTCTACGTGACGATGTCTCTGAGCAACAATCTCCAAGGACTTATTTATAAGTTACTATTGCCATCTCGGAAGGACTAAGATCGGAGAACTTGGAGTCAGTCAGAGGTTTCGGGCGGTCTTGCACGTTGGATGAGTTGTAGCAGGCAGCGCAGTAGGCATGCCGTCCAGTGCGGCGGAGGCTCGGAGAGCTGAAAAGGGAGTTTTTCCAGGGAAGTTCTGGTTTGGAATGCTTATACAGGGGCTTTTTTGACTCCTACAGCCGCTGCATTTGACATCTGCCTGATTTGGTAGTCTAGAAGCTGATACTTGGATCACGACCCTGGAAGAAGCCAAAGTCAACGATCGTGCCGTGATCCTTCAGGCATAGTCGAAACCTGAAATCTTCTACAAGGCTTCTTCCGTTCCGGACGAGATTCTAATGTAGCTGGGACAGCATTCCGTGACCTTGGGGTGCAAGGGATTCTTCTGGCCTGACGGTGGCGTCTGGCACATGGGGTATCTTCCTTCGCAGGTGCGATGACGAAACCAGCTTAGCCGAATCCCATTTGTTTTGACAGCTGGTAAAACCCCTCCGCCTTATGGCGCAGATTTGTCGCACGTAGTCTCCTAGCCTGTGCTTGCCCCATTGTTTCCCCGATGTTGAATACTGACTAGCTTCAAGACAACAACAATCTCCGATTTGCTTATATTCCGAGACAGCCAAGATCTTGACTGTAAGACTTGTAAGTCTTACCCATTGCACTGCTGGGTTTTCTTTGTGGTCCGTCGCAGATTGTGATGGCAGATCGGCGCGCAATCGATCATCATGAATGTATGATCTCACATTGATTCAAAAGACCCTCCGCACCGAGCTATTAAATCACCTCTCTTCCGAACTGCTTTTGCTGCCACCGATGTGGTCTACCTGCCTATTTGTCTCCGACGTTTCGTCCTTTCTGTCCTTTCTGTCAAAAGCTATCCCGTATATCTGAATTGAAGAATCGGAAGAGCTACCATGCGCGCGCACACGCCGTTGTTGAAGGAGATGCCTCCAGAGCTCATTGATCTCATTTTAGAAAACCTTCAGCCATCAGAGACTGTGTCCCTCATGAGGACCTGCAGGGCGTTACGCCGGCTGGGTGGACAGGCAGTGAATAGAAACTGCTTCGAGAGCTGTATCATTCCACGACTCCTTCACCGCCTGGTCAACTCTAGCCGTTTTGGCGGAGAAGAACGGGCAAAGCCCGAAACCCAACAGATCGTCATCGCCGCATTAAACGCCAGGGCTCGGTACTTGGGATCAGAATCAAATCATTTCGTTGGAAATATCTACAGCAATGCTCCAGTAACACCAACCTGGTTCAACATACAGAGAGACCAAAAGGCAATAACACACGTCAATCGTGCGTTCTGGAACTCGAAAATCACTCTTCTCCACGCCGCAGCCATGGCCGGGGCAGACGCAGTGATGCGAAAGCTTTTGGAGACGGGGGCGGACGTGAACTGCGAGGCATGGTCGGGAGACCGTGAGAGCGACTACGAATCGTTCCCTCGCTTGACCCCGCTCGAGTTGTCCGTGTCGTACAAGAGGACAACGACCGTGGCTATCTTGCTCAGCGCGGGGGCAACCATAGGTCGCAGCTGGGAGCTCGCTTTGGACGGGGCGCACGCGGAATCAACTCGTTTGATTCTCGCGCAAGACCCTGGCGTGGCGAAGAGATTCATGCCTTCGGATGTCGGCCCTCCAACAATGGGCACGTTCATGTACCACAGGCAGGGCTGGGCGCTGGCCGGAAGGGTGTATCATCCTCTTCCTGCTTCTCTGGTGTCGGAACTCATACGTGTTGGCGCGGACATGTATTTCAAGTGGAAGTGGGACGACGGCGACGCAGACCAGTCTCTAATGCGAGCAATTCAGCTCGGCTGGGATGAGGTCGCCTTGGTGCTTGCCTCTGAGTGGGCTGGGACCAACGATCTCAATCAGCTACTTAGCAACAAGTGGGATGCTGGGAAGGAGAAGCTTGTGAGTTGTTGTATCAGCCGCATGGAACAACGCGGCATCGCACCGAACATCAACAGATAGAATAAGTGAGCCCAGCTTCAGTTCGTAACAGAGTTATATCGGCACACTCTGCTGGGTGGATTATTTCTCGTCGCGGCAGTTTCATTTTTGATATCGACTCCTCTCCGCAGCTTAGCCATAGTCGCATCTGATATGTTCGAGATCACATTAATGACGAAGTTGACTGTCATCTCTCACACAATAACTGCACTTCTGTCTTGCGCATGATGCAAAAGGAGATATCCGGGCGTCGTCGCAAACGAGATCGCATCGTGGAACGCGGGCAAACTGCATGAACGGGCACAGAAGTACATCCAACGTGAGCCAGAAGTCAGTCCAATACTGAAAAAAATACCCAGCCTAAGTTCAGCAGTGCGACTCATGTTGATGAAGATGCAGCCGCTCCTAGTAGGCCCCCGGTTCTTATGCTATCAGCACAACTCCTCCAACATGATTTCTCAAGCTGCATCTGGTATCGTAGACGAGAGTGGAGACTTCAAGGTGCCATTGGGCTTGGCCGCACCATGGGGCAGGGGCAGACCGCCTCAGCGCCGTCAACCTTTCTCATTCAGTGTTGGGGGACCGGGAGAAACGCAGCGCAAGGAGGAAGTCTGCCAGCACGTAAGCTGAGAATGAGGTTTCGCAATATCTCGCCCTGGCAGATTTGCCCAACGACCAGCAGTATTTTTGCATTTACTTGATCCACACAGCATGAAAGGCGTAGGATGCCTCAGTTGGTCTCGTGGCTGCAGTCATGTCGACTTGAACTCAGTGAAAATCTCGCAACACAGCTCACGATTTCAAATACCAATTGGCCAAAGTTATTTGACCTCGTTTTCGCGCCCCCATCAGTGCTCACACCTCAAACTTTGAGCATTTGTGTCTGTGGCGGAGAGGACGTTGAAAGGTTACTTCGAGTTCCCAAAAGAGGAATGACAATAGATTTGTTTCAGGTGAGAGAAATATAATACGGCAGTTTCTCATGGCAAGTATACTATGTATGTACGTAATTTATGTGAGAAGCAAGGGGGAGTCGGACCACCTTTTTGGAGCAAGGATGCAAAAGTTAGTCGGGAAGTTGCGGAACTGCACAGGATGCCCTGGCTTGCGCCGGAGATTCGGAACCGTTCCCGTCTCGGGACCGGTGAAAACCCATCTCCGGCGGTTGGTTCCCAGACCTGGCGAACCCGCCGTCATTGGACACTCTCCCACGGCTCTGGGTCCGGAAGTGAGAGCCCCCCCGCCCCGCCACCCCCCCCCATTTCTTTTCACCTGCCCAACCAAACCACCGGAAACTCACCGCGACGGAGCCTCAAACTCCACAACTTTTTTGGTCCCGCAATCCGACCGTTGGAAAACGTTGGCTGGGATTAATTCCATCTGCAGCTCCAACGCGTCTGAGTGGAGGATAACGAGACAACTTGCGGGCGTCTTGTGCTGTTGATCAGGGGTTGACACTGGAGAACTCATTTCGGTAACTCTTCTAGTGGGGCCGAGGGAGGACAAATGTTGACGGCGGCTTCTCCCTCTCACATCGCTCAAACACGAACCTCGCGGCGGTCGCTGCGCGCTCGATCTGCAAGGGTACTGACGGGCCGGGGGCCAGTCCGGTGCCGATCAAGCTCCCGGGGACTTTTCTGGAGAAAGAAAGTCGCGCCCTGTTTTGAAAAAAACCTGTCAACATTATCACCAAACTTGCCACCGAAACGAAACGTTGGAGAAGTTGACCATTGACCGCTCGTTTTACCAGATCACGGCCCGAGCCAGGTTGGACGCGTCTCGTTTGTCAACCTTTACTACTACTGACTGGCCTGCAAGCTTCCGGACTGATGATCAATAGTCTTCACGATTTCCCAAGTGCCGCCAGCATGCCCAACACCCCTGAGAACGACGACGCCCGGGCGGAGGAGCGATCCCGATGCTGGACTACGAACGTTGCAGATGAATCGGAGCACTCGGAAGAGTCGGAACACCAGCCTAGCAGTGGAAGTTTCCTGTCCGGGATCACCGTCACTACCGAGATCCTTATCAGCGATGTTCGTGGCCCCGAGAAATCAGACGAATTCTCGGTTGGAAGAGATGAACTGACAAAACCTTCAGCATGACGACGCCCCGACAACGACAATAACAACAACAAACTCCGAGGGGTCAGCACAGTGCGGCGAAGAAAAGACGGAAGAAAACCAGCAGTAAGGGACAAGCCGTGAAAAGGGAAATCGGCGTCGGGTTTCTTTTGATGTTTGGAACCTGTGTTTGCAGGAACGAATTATCCAGCGCATACATTTATAATACGCACGGGGGAGTTTTGTCGTTCGATCTTTATCTGATTATTCTGGAACTCTGGAAATGCCTCAGTGGGTGATACTGCTTGCCGTCAGCTGGCGAGAAGTGCTGGATCCTGGAGATAAAATCAGTGGCTGGGTCTGGAGGAGTCAATGAGACTCGGCCAATAGTGAGTGGCTGGCAATTTTGACGACACCGTCCGGTGCCACGATAGGCAAATCCCATTCAATCAACCGAGAATGAAGATGCAACATCCTTTCATCGCTTTATAGCACGCTCCTACTCAGAGTTCTAGACCCTCGACTACCTCTCGGTCCGCTATCACGCTGTTGTTGAACGCGCTTACATCGCGGAAGTACAACTCCTGCTCTGTCGTATTGGTCAATCCGCTGAAGCGGAAGATTTGATGCGTGCCGCCGGCTCCAGTCGTCACGTTACCGTCTCCATACCGTGAATAGTTCGCGGTCCCGTTCCTCTCCGTATCGAGCAAGCTGCCATCCCACGTCCCTTTAAATGCCTCTGCGCCGCTTGGGAATACTCCATCGCCCCTCACCTCGTGCTTCAAACCCTGGTCCAGCTGCGCCCACAGCGTCAAGTTGCCTGCGGGGAGGTTCTGTGTTGTTGTGTTGCAGAAGAGCGGGTACGAGAAGCTTGTCTCATAGTCCGACCCAGCCACATCTGCCTTCTCCTTTCCGGTGATGAGGAACGTGTTGATGCCCCCATAGCCATTTGCGTATACGCCGCCCACATTGGAATACTCCAAGCTTTGGGACCAGGTGGCTGTGCCGTTACTCTTCTCCGTGGTAAGCTTCGAGGTAATGCCGAAAGTCCTCTTCACGGAAATTTTGTAATCCAACGTCTGATTATAGCCGGTCGCATTGCGTGTCAGCTTCTGCTCAAATCCGATGGTCGGCTCCGTCGTGGCGGTCCCAAGAATGCCCGTTGTAACACTGCCCTTGCTGTCAAGCCACAGGAACACCTTGCCAACAAGATACCAACTGCTTTCGGTTGTGTTGGACAGGGTAGCAGTCTCGCCATCGTCGACCAGACCAACAACCTTGATGCCGAAGGTATGTTCGTTCCCATCGCAGAGCAGGGGCAGCCACGGGCTAATGTCGATTTCGTGATCCCTCAGATCAAATGCACCAATCCCCACGATTGGCCTGTGAAGCTGCGGAACCACGCCTCCGGTAAAGATAGTTGGGTACGGCCAGTAAACACCTGCTAGCATCCCATCAATGAAGATTTGCACTTCCCGGAAAGGCGAGAATCCCGGGTATGTTCCCACGTCTGGTTCGAAAGCGGTGACGTCTGATTGAGGCACATTGCTCCACCAAAACTCCTCATTTCCTTGCGCCTTCACGTTTGCCGAAAATACAGCACGGTTGACGTTCCTGGGGAAAGTCAGGGCGGCGGTGGCGTTCTCCTCGGGATACGTCCAGAAACTCGCCGTGACGGGGCTTTTGCTTGCAGAGACGGGAAGAATGAGGTCTGCCGGCGGGCTTCCCCCTCGTGCATCACTCTTGAAGAAGGTCGCGGTGAGAGTGGAGTTCAACAATCCGGTGTAAACGTCCGTGATGACGTTGTCAAGCTGGAAAATGAGCGTCTGCGGCTGTTTCCACAGAGACAGATACGGCGTCACGTCTTTCTTCCAGGTCCAGGTGATGCCGTTCCGGGTGGGTTCTGCCGTAGAAGTGGAAAAGATGTTGACGTTATCGAGGTAAACGGTTCCCCAGCGGTCAAACTGGCGGCCCCTGACTTCCACAGTGAAGTTGATGACGACGTGATCGAAATCGATATCGGGCGGCGTGTAATCTCCGATGAAAGGGGCGCCGTAGCTGTTGGCGAACTGGTGCTCCATTAGCGTCACCGTGGCGGCTTTACCGGATGGCTGAAGAACAGGCTGGGCGACTTGGAAACACTCCAACAAAGGCGCTCTCGTGACGACCGTGGCAATGGAGGTCTCCATATCGTATGCAAGTCTTGCCATCCTTGCCAGACCGTGCTCCTTATTTTCATCCCGAGAGCCACCATGTTGTGACTCATGGTACTTGTCGGGCTGGGCTTGCAACACGGTGCTGCAGACCGATCTCGCAAGGCCGAGTCCGACCACAAGAGCCTTGATTAAACGCCCTCGTACGCTTGACATCGTGAGTGCTCGCGGGTGCCGTCGATAAGTCGGGAGACTTGAAGCGGGAGAGAAAGCGGCAAAGAAATCATGTTCTGGGGTGCGCGGGGGTTTATGAAGACTTGGTAACCTTATGTCCCAAACAATCGGTGTCTTTTCCACGCCGAATGACTAGCAGTAGTTACTGACTACTGTGACAATGTTAAGCAAAACCTTAAAGGTTTATGAAGACATCATGCGCATCGCAGTGGCATCACGGTCATCCGGCACAAGCGGAGATGAAGCTCAGGCGAACGTTCGGGGACGATAACGCGCCATACCTTAGCGTGATAATGCGAGGTGCCTTTTATTGGCTCGGTTCTGTTGCAATGGGGCCGGCTCGGTGCCGCGGGTGGGGGCAGCCTGCCGAACTACCCCTTTTTAAGGGAAAAGTAAATATACCTGTCAAAAGTCAAAAGTCAATATATCAATACGGAAACGAAAGAATTAGTAGAGCACATGATATGGGTTAAATTTGTGTGAGAAAGTGGTCATCGAGCCCTCTGCACCTGTCGTCGCTTCTGTGACGTGGACTCACCGACCGATCCGCTACCACCGGGCACCGAGCCCGCCAAGTCGGGATAGCTAAGGTAGCAACAGTTGGCAGGACGCTCCCGTTCTGGAGTTCGGAGGGAATCGAACTGCAGGCAAGAGCTAAGGAGAAAGAAATCAAAGCGTCAACCGTGAACCGGGTTTTTCCCCCCCTCCCCCTCCCTCTGTTCATTCCAAAGCTTATCATAGAACGACAACAACCAATTTAGACTTGGGAGCCGTCGATGATTACTCTAGAGACGTAGTCAGTATTCGGCTTAAGACACCAAATTGATCGTCATTTCGACAATTCCGGGGCCACTTGCCGTTCCTTTAACTGGGAGACAAGATACCCAAGTGAGCACCATCTCAAAATTGGCTAGTTCAACTGAGGTGGGTTGAAATGATGTGTAAAATAGCAGGAGGTATTACGCAAATGAGACTAATTTGTAATATTAATCACCTACCTATTCAGGAAAAATTGCGGCAATGGCGAGCCACGTCAATTAGCTGTCGAGATAACACTAGCTTCAAGCATTTAATGGGATGAACCTTGTGGCGGATGCATGGCTCCAAAAGAATTGCCATGCAACCCCTGGCCAATATCTGGAGCCCATTTAGACGAGAGACGGTTAACATATTTCTCCCGTTCCTCCCTAGATAAGGTGATTACCCGTTCAATTACATCGCCTATCTATTTCTGATGGAATATCACCAAAGAAAGCCGGTAAGTGTCTCGACGACTCGAACATGAAGTATCTGGAATGATGATGCCCCCTCGTATTGTCTTCTTCGCACAGCCAATCGTTTATATGGGCAGGCACTAGGACGACCCAAACGACGAGCCTCGGCTGGCCCAAACACTCTCTACGTAAATGACCTTGCTCTGGCACGTAAAACACAAGCTCGGCCTCACGCATCTCGCAGTTCATGGCTTTCAAGTACACAAAGATGATTTATGTACCATGGCCGCCGGAGACAGCGTCAAGTATGACTTTTATCGGACCCTAATGGACCGGTACATGCTTCTCGGACACGAGGAGTACAAAGACGGACCACGGCCGATTGTTCTCATTTCCAAGCCTAGGATGCAAAGATAGCTGGCAAGACTCAAGACGGAGTTTCTTGCGTTGTTGTCGCATGGCGTAGCGCGCAGTGGGAATCCATCAGAAAAATCAGGCTCAAGGGATCTTGCTAGGAGGAACTTGGAAGCATTTGGCCTGCCATCATTGCTCGAAACCATCAGTGCGTTGCGCTGGCTACGATGAGGAAGCATAGTCAGACCACCCTCCTACATAGAGTCGAATTAGGCGAGCACAGACTATGAGCTGATCTAGGGTGTTTCTGTTTCGTGTCGCTACAACACTTCGTGACATTCAAAGGTGGGCAGAAGATGAGCTATAAGCAGACCTCAACCCCTGATCAGGACCCGGAACCAAAGGAAGCTGGCTACAAGGCGTCGACAGCGCAAGTAAAACAATTATTTTGCTTTCTATTTCATATGTTGTAATAGTTGTACTCATATGCAAGAAGCGCACACTGCTAGTATGGGGGGACAAAGGTGTGCTTGATGTAAACCTAGTCGAATATTGGCGCATTGATTGAATACTAGTACGGGCTTGACTGATTGCCGTTGGGAAGTGCACTCCTGAATCTTGACGCCAATGAACATGGGTCTCAACCGACATGTATCAGGCATCATTCCGACCTCATCCTCAGCACGTCCGTGCCTAACTTCCCTTTCCTCCTGTGATATTTGCAACTTAATGAGTGTCAGCATAAATAAGTATTGGTGCGCAGGCTGTATCGCACTAACCTGAGAAAACCTCTCTTGATGAGATGGGAAAGGTCCGAGACGTCCTTTGGCACCTGTGCCTTTAGCCAAAGCGATAACACCAGCGATGGAACGAGGTGATGCGTCCCTTTGCTCACGTCTAACAGCGCGAAGGCGGTCAGCGAGTTTTGACAACGGCTGACGTGGCGATGAACGTACTTTAGGCCGACCGTTTAGTCCATCTCGAACAGATACCGTTCTTCGCAATCCTCACAAAGCTCCAAACTTGTGATGCGTTGACTCCCGGTGCAGTTGGCATACTGATTGACCAGCGAACACACCCGTCGCATGTTGATCTCGTCCATGAGGGTGGGGGGCCGCTCCCATGGTCGGCGAGCGTACTGAACGACGAGTTGTATGATGCTCCGGGTGCCGCCGGGAGCACGCCAAACCGAGGTGTGGTGTCTCTGGAGCTGGTGCAGCGCGCACGTGGCGCAGCCTCTGTGGTCGGGGATCAGCAGGGTCACGGCGGCCGCCGACGATGCGGGTGCCGGGAGCGGCGACGGCGCGAGGCTTGGCCCAGAAGCCACCACCTGTGCCGACGACGGGGCAGGACCCGGAATTACGAGCGGCCGAGAAGACGACGACGACGACGACGACGACGGCGTCTCGGTGCCAGAGCTCGGCCCGTGGCGAGAGACGGGCCGGTCCGCCGAGCCCTTGAGGTCGTGCAGGGAGATCGAGACGTTGGCGATGGACGATGACGACGGTACGAAACTGTCTCTCCGCTTGCTCTGCCCGCGGGTGATAGGTTGCTCGTCCTGTGGTCGTCCCATTAGTTCCAATGGCGGGAAAGCCTGCCGTGCAGGCAAAGCAAACTGCTGCAGGAAAAAAAAAAAGTCTGTAGGTCAACGGCGGTCTGCCCCTGAATGGTGGTGGATCCACAACCAATTTCGCTTCCAAGCTTCAACCTTTCTTGTTTGACCCACCTTGAGTTGTGGCATAAAGCGCGTGCGAACGTTTGCCATTGACTTGAGCCGTACCAGGAAACATATATAAAGTTTGGAGGCCATTCCTGAGAAGATGCAAGTGAACGTAAGGCGCGTTCCAGGATGTCTGTTATCCAAGCACACGATGAGGTTTTCCCTTTTTCTTTCTTCAGCATGAACGACTACACAACATGTAGCTCTTCGACGTAACTGAATTCTTTTGGGTTTTTTTTTTTGAGCCAGGCTGGATTGCTAGACTCACACTGGTCGTACATTGCATATCAATCTAATCCTACCTCGGCAACAATGTTCATGAGAACCCCCTGTCTCCAAGAAATCGACTCAGCTCCTTGAGCTTTACAGGCTTTGTCAAAAACAGATCAATACCGCTTGCAAAAGCCTCCTGCTGCGCGCTAGCCGAAGCTAAGCCAGTCAGCGCAAAGATGGTACAGCGAGAAAACCCACGTTCCTTCTCGCAGGCGCGGATTTGCCGTGTTGCTTCAAAACCATCCATCACAGGCATTGATATATCCATCAATACAACTTTGAACTGGTCCTCGCTGTTGACGAGCCCGGCCTCGTACTTCTCCAATGCCTCTTTGCCATTTGTGGCTGATTCAAATCTGTGGCTAAGCTTCCTCATGTATGCAGCCAAAATATTAACATTGATTGGGTTGTCGTCGACGAGAAGGAATCTAGGACCGCTTGTGCCATGCTTCCTCGGGGGATTCGGGGGTTGTGGAGATCTCAAAGCTGAAAGCGAATTTCTCTTCGGACGTTCAGGCAAAGACTGTTGGACCTTCCTAGAAGTCTCTTCGAGTTGCTGTGTTTTACTTTTATCTGCTTCCAACAATTCTGAGGTATTCGACGTTTCCGATGCCTGCGTCGCTTGTTGTCTCTGCTCGATTGTCGCCTTCTCCTCAGGACGAAGGTCTGATAACGCGTCGATTCCGTTACCCGAGCTCGGCACACGTTCTGCTACCGAAAGAACACCGACGTGGTGATACTGGTCGCCCGGAGACATGTCCGTGTTACGCAAGGATAAGGATGATTGACTCAGGGTGGGAATTGCGGAGGATTGCAGTCTGATCCAACGTCTGACGCTCATCAGTAGAATCTTGGCTAACTTCCTCGGGCCGACACTTGGTACGCATTAGCAGAGATATTACAGATACGTGATAGGAACACTGACGGTTGTGAGATGAAATCAAAGCAGGCGTTTTGGACCGCGAATCTCGGTGAAGTTGCCAGTCGCCGGGCCACCAAAGAATTTCGACAGATGACGACTACGGGCGTAGCAACTCCACTATGACGTTGCTCGTGCAGTAATTCGTTTACCGAAGCTTCGGTGGACAGAATCAGGTCCGCAAGAACAGGTTCATCAGTTGAACTCTCAACAACGTGCATCTGCAACCAATCTAAACAAATATTCGCAATCAAGGCGCCTTCACTCAGGGTGCCCTTGACAAGGTCGGGGTCTGCCGCCTTGCGAGCTTCCTGTTCAGTCGGCAATCCGTGAAACCGAACCCGGAGGCCCTTTAACTCGCTGACGAGAGATTCGAACTCATTGAAGCCAGCCGAACTCGGGTCACCCGTCGGTGATGGAGGACTAGCTTCCGGCAATGGTAGGACGACCGTCACTTTCGTACCGTGACCGACCTTGCTCCATACCTGAATGGTTCCACCCAAATTAGAGACAATCTGATGCACTAAGCTTAAGCCTAGACCTGTCCCAGCCACCAGACTGTCCTCCTGAGAGAATGGCGTAAATAGATTATTCCGAAGATAGTCCTGACCAATGCCCCGGCCCGTGTCTGTGACGACAATCTTCACTCCAGTGTAGGTGGTAGATTCGTCGTGGTCTGTTGTTTCCGGGGGTATGCGGAGCACGCTGAGATTGATGATTCCTTTCGTGGTGAACTTCAGCGAGTTGCCCAACAAATTCATGATAATCCGACGAATCGCACCCGGCTGGGTGTGAAACGCCCAAGAAATGGCTGGACTGATGTCAAAAGTAACGGGAACGTCTCCGAAGAACATTTGTAGGTCCCCGTCTTTGCTTAGTTGAAGTACGTTGTGCTCCATAGCTTGCATACTGTCAAGCCTTCGCATGGCGTGGACTGTGTCGTTGATGCCTGGATGATCCCGTGATTCGTCGTGAAGTACCTGGGCAACAGATAGACGTTGAAAGCTGAATCCAGCGCAGACGCTCTCCACCACCTCCTCGGCCAGTACGTCTAGTTTCACATCAGACATGATGCTCATCATGCCTGCTTCAATGCCGTACCTTTGGGTGGAGCCCCGTCTCCCTCTCCTACTCAAACTCCTTGCGGGCGCGCCCTCTGGAGAACCAGAGCCAGACTTCGAGGGTCGTCCCCTGAAGTTGTTGATTTTGCTCCAATCCAGAAGATGATCAATAGTCTCCAGCAAAGTTCGACCGCAGTTCTCGATGGAGACCAAAGTTTCGCCCTGAAATGCATCCAAAGAAGTATCGTAGAGTAGCTCAGCGCCGAGAATGATGCCGTGTAATGGGGACCGTAGTTCGTGGGAGAGTGAATTGAGCAGGTCCGTCTTGGACTGTTCCACGAGTGACGAATGTACCCGATCAACTTCAGACATGATGACGGCGCCGAAGGCCCGGAGAAAGCTCAGCTCGTCTTCGGTGGTGAAGGTTCGGGTCGGATTCTTCGTGCAAACGAAGCCTCCAGCGTACCAGCGGTGCTTGTTGGCATCCCATAGAGGGAACACAGCCACGCTACGGGCTCCAGGAAAAATTGTGGCGATTTCTTTGCCTTCGTTCTGCCGAGAAAATCTGTTCGGGCGCCGTTTCCTGGGCATCTCGGCCTCCTTGGTCTGCTCGAGAGTCTTGCTTGTCGTAATTTCCAGTTCCCACGGCGAAGGAAACGCGGCCACCTCGTCACTTGAGACATCGCAGGACTGATCATCACCGGTCCCATCGATGTTGAAGATTTTTCCTTCCGGATATCGATCAAGGAGCTTGCTGAGGAACTTCTCCGGGACGCTAGAGAATGGTCGGGGCGGTGGGTCTCCATCAATACTCGAAGCTGATGAGCTGGAGAAGCCAAGAATTCGAGAGACTTGTTTGTGCATTGGATCGCCACCGGCGCTGCTGCGGTACCTCGGGGTGTCCTCTCTTTCATCGCTGGATGATGATAATGATTTACCGGAGCCCGGCGACTGGGTTTTGCGAGGTTCAGACATTGCCAAGCCCCCAAAAGAAACGATCGTAGCATCCAGGAAAAGTACGCTCTCAACTTCGACAGCCTCTCGGACCATGTTAGCAGCCTTTGAAAAGACGCGCCTAATCTTGGGCTCGTGGGGATGTGTGCGGGAGAACTCGGACACGGATCGCGTTGAATTATTAGGTGTATTAAGCCGTCCTATTGGGCTAGGCCCCGGGCGCTGCGCGGGGCGAGAACCTGTCGGTAGGCTATTACGACGTGGTAATGCAGATGGCGACGAGGAATATACCTGCTCTTGGGAGCATTTGGCATCGGTGTCTCGCTGCGTGTGTTGCTGGACTTTATTCAAGTCACCCTCTCTCGAGATATGGTAGTCAAAAGATCCAACATCGTCGGCCGTCTTCCGACCATGGATGGTGGTTTTTCCCTCAACAAAACAGCCAACGCCGCGGACCATTCTGTCTGCACGACGATGGCTCTCCTTCTTGCGTTTTGAATCAAGGTATTCGGTGATTGAACAAGAAAGATCTCGAATGAACTGTACGGAAGTGTCATCCAAGCCTTCTCGGGGTTGATCGTCGAAGACGCAAAAGACGCCGACATCAATGCCTTTATGAGAACGTATAGGGACGCCAGCATAGAAGCGATTTTGAGGCGCAAGGTGACAGAAGGATCGCTCTGAGGACCTTGGGTCCAATGAGATGTCCGGTATGACTGTCACGGGCATGGTGTCGGCACCCGAGGGATCCTCAGACGATGGAGAACGAGGGATGCCCAGAGCCAGCTCGCAAATTCCGGCAGCCCGGGGTATGGAAGTACCGCAAAGGACGAGATGCTCTCCATCGTTGGGGTGAGCAAGCTTGACATTTGGGGTCAATGGAAGCGATGGTGTGGCCTCAGCAACGATGTACTGATAGCTCCTATCAAATAGGGAGATCAGCGCGCGAGTGGCCTTTAGACGCAAGACGCCAAGCTCAGCCAGCGCGGTAAGGACCGGATCCGCCGAGGATCGCAGCTCTGACGGGGGAATGAGGCAATTCACATCGTTGCGGACAGAGTGCGCAATCAGGGCTGGATCGTATCTGCAAGGAAGTTAGTACGAGATGTTCTTCGTCTACACCGCTGCAAAGCACCCAGATCGAGCTGGAAACATGGCATTCCCCAATGGAAACCATAACGGTAGCGTACCAGCGTCTTGACAGACGCATTTGGGACATGGTGATGTACCGGAGGACAGAGAGACGGACCTGAAAGTTTCGCGTTCGCGTCGACCCTCGGAAACGGGATGGCGAACGGGAAAACGATCCATTAGCGAGGAATCGAAAGCCTTTCCGAGACACTCGGTCAGAGTGGTGAAGCCGTAATGTTAGCGAGGGGGACCAAAGATGTCAGAAATGAGGTAATTGGCGACTTTCGATAGCAACAGTGAAGTGAAGATCTCAAGATTCAGAATGCTCAGTTGGACAGGTCTGGGACAGGTCTTGGACAGGTCAGTATCACTGTATCGGTGGCTACCAGCGACGGAAATGATGGATAGATAGTCTGACAGCACATCAAACGCTAAGACGGGGGGGTATGTGCCGCCGAGGAAGCTTCCCGCAGGCCTCCAAGAGCTAGGCATGGCCCTTTTTCTTTTTTGGCCTTCTTTTCCTAACGGTTCAAGCCTGGGCCTGTCTCCGGCACGTCTCCATCGGAAGAGCACATGGCACATGTCCGTGGGTGGGAGGTGAAGGCTGAAGGCTGAGGGCTTGACAGCCGGTGGCGAAATCTCTGGGGGCGAGGTGAGTGGGTTGGAGTGTCGGGAATGAAGAGGCTGGGAGGGGCAGATAGACGAAAAACAATGCAGGCAATGGATGATGGGGATTCTGCCAAAAAAAAAAAAAAGCGAATCCTCACTCACCTACGCCCAACTCTGCCCGCGACGCAGGTAGTGACGATGAATGACGGCTAGCGATGGCGGTTGCCCTCCATGCTCGGAGAATGCGATGCGGGAACGGGATTTCGTGATTGAGACCAAAGTGAGAGACATGGATGGAGACGAAGCAACGCGGGCGCGTGGCAGCGGTCAAAACAGACAGGAGGGAGGAATTTGCCTGACCGTCGAAATTGCCGCGCAAGTGAGACGGGAGACGGTAGACGGGCCAGGAGTAATCCTCGCTAGGATCTGAGTGGCAAATTCTCAATTCGTCCAATGTTTGCGATGTACTAGTAGTACAGCGGCAGTCACGTCGCCTTCTGATTGGGTTTAGGCGGACGAACGAAGAATACCTACCTTAAACATGGTGGTCGCCTCACCTTACCTCTGTGAAAGCACGGGAGGAACGCGTGGGTCGAATGGAGTGGAAGGGGCCTAAGGTTTCCCCTCAGGTTGCCTGCCTGCCTACCTACCTACCTTACCTGGACCGTAAGGCTTACCGTACATAGGCTTCACAGGGTACGTAACTAAGGTAGGCTAGCGACAACGTGAGCCTTCCGCGCTAAGGGAACCCCAACAGATCCGCCCTGGATCGTCTTACCTACTTGGCCAATTATCCCTCCTAATACAACCACCTTTTTGGAGCCCTCTATTCCGCCCCCATCTATCTCAGGTTGTCTTGTGGTTCGTCCCGTCCAAACACTGCTTCCTACAAACCCGCAATGTGTGATCATGGAATTTTTATTAGCAACGGCATCCGACGAAATGGATCTTCTACAGTAGCATGCAGAAAGGCGCGGACTTTCAGCTGTCCGGGCCGGTCGGCGACCTAAGGTGCTCAAGCGCAACAATTAGCAAGCGCCGTGTCATTGCAGTACACAGCGCTTGCTTGTGATGTCTACGCTCGCAGAGACCGGTCCAGACCACCGGCACGGTCCAACCAGATCAGACGGCCTCTGTACGATCCCACCCCTGCTACCCTGCCATACCTTGCGACACGGGTGGCAAGTGTACACGACTGAGCACCTCTCAACGGCCACGGAGCAGTGCCGCATGTGGCCGGCGGCGTCGCATTATCTGGAGCATACCTAGACTAAACCTTTCTCGTACCGTTCGTTGTTCGCGCCTTGCCGTGAGAGCGAAACCCCTCGACTGCTCCCTCCCAGCGCAGCCATAAAACGCTGGCCTACCAACCCGCAGTATGCGCTGCCCTTGGAGCCCAAGCACTAGCCCATCTCCGGTCATCGACCACTGTACACGCACATTTTGGTATGCCACCATCGGATTGTAGAGGGTTTACGCGAGACTGGAACGATATATTGTGGCAGAAGGAAAGGAGATGGGGGTGGTGGGTAGCCGGGAGAAACCCTGGCGGAGAACGGGTAGGCAACGACCCTTGCAGGCTTGCCAACTCATCATAAAATATACATGGTCGGCGAGAGAGAGCCTGCATGTTTTTGGAGAGTCTGGGTTCCGTTTCACTCACAAAATGATCATGGGACAATTCAGATACCTTGATCGGTCTGAAAGCCACCCTTGTGTTGACGGACTTGGGCGCGAGTAAAAAGGCCATTTCTCTCGAATGAATTTATTATATATCTAGCAAAAGAAGAGAAGGGATAGTGAGACCATCGCGGGCGATGGCCGTGGATCGGTCTGAGCTGGGTTTGTCCCGCAAGTTCAGTATGCGATACCCTCCCTCCATCGCCCTGTAATTCTGCCGCTCTGCCTTTTCTGGTGCTCGTCCGGATCCCTATATAGGGCTTTATTTCTCGAGAGTTGCTCGCAGTCTTTTCCGTCGAAGCGAAATTTTTGTCTGTCTGAAGTCCTTGCTAACTTCACATAGTAGTTTTCTATGTTTTCGACCGCGAAAGGCATTGAGCACACTCGGAAACACCGTAGTCTAATTTCAGCTAGTAGTAAAATAAAACAGTGACCCCGGGTGCTTCGAATGGCCGAGGCGCAAAGTCTTTGCTCGTTGCAACTTTGAGGTGTCATTCTTAGTGTTACTCATTCGCAGAACCATGTGTGCAACGACATACTCCCGATAGGCTAATAATCAACTCACATTAATAAGAAAGAGGGGAAAGGTGTGAGACCAAGTTGCCTTTATTTTATTCATTGGACCCGGCGCTCATAGTCTCCCTGTCCTGGGCCCAAGCTGAACCGAAAAGGAACCATCGGACTCAAGTCTTACTCTTGGAATGCACCCTGTACTGATTCCTCTTGACAGCTTGACAGCCAGATTTCTCACATGACCCGGACGTGTCCGCCGATTTTAGGGTCTAGTTGAGGTGTTCACGTCCTCATAGCACTGAACGCCTCACGCCGATCTTGGCTTCGTTGGGATTCCTACACGTGCTCTACAACGAGACACAATCGCAGCTGAGAAAACAACCTGTCTCTCCCAAGTTAGTAGCGCTGAGTTGGGATCAGACAAGGGCAATAAAGGCTGAAAGTGATTTGTTGCTTTTTCTGCGTTTCATTCAGCTTATCGGTGTGTCTCGTTTTTGAACCCCTTGCTACGGTAGCAGGACACGAAAAATAGCTCTGTATGTCTGCCAGTACATCCCATCATATCCCTCGGCCTCCCTCTCGCTTCCAGTCGCGTTTTCCCGGGGTAATCGCCATCTTCGCCTTTCTAAGGCAATGCTCAGTTATGCATCTCATCTACGCGATCTCAGCCTCTTGAATCAAATCAGCCATCCATGCCAAGTACCTCTCCATCCGAAAGGTCCGATCCATGATTAGGTGAACCTCCACAGTGATCGGACACGTGCTTCTCAAGTACGCCCAAAACTGTGTAGTTACTTCCCTTTACTTTCGTTGGCTGCAGAAGCTATTTCTTGTGAAATTCGGCTTAGAGCAGCGGTTGATCATTGAAGATGAAAATTAGCGAGCACAGGCCCTAACCAAAGCCCTGAGTTGGGGCCTGAAATTGTGCGCAGCTCGAGCGGTTGTTACAACAAGTGTAACTAATACTTGTATTAGCACTCAGAGAGTATGATCATCTTCAAACACGTTTACACTCCTATGCCTCGGCCAAAGCCTCGGGTTGACTGCACGCTAACATTGTAAGGGCGACAGTAAAAGTAAGCATGCATGCCTTTGGGGACGTGGCCGACGCCGAACTCCGAGTGAGACATTGTTGGGATTGAAACATGGCTTTGCTCAACATGCATTAAGAGAGGGTCTACGTCTGCAGGGAGAATTCCAACTGCAAAAGTATCCCAGAGGGACTGTTAATGTTGGAAACTCGCTAGTGGCTTGCTGGTTTCATCTCGGACCCGGTCCGAGTGACGTGATTGGCTAGTTTGGGATAGGGGGATAAGTTTGAAGGCTGAGAATAATGTACGTCTCCAACATTTGAAGGTTGAGGTCAAACGAATGGTGGTTTCCCATACTGATAGACTAAGGAGCACGTACAGTACCTATAGCTCTCCAGCAGCTGTGTCGTGCAATATTCGGTAGGGTGTCAAGAATCTTCCCAGATGTTGATCTGTTTGAGGAAACTAGGTGAAATTGAATGCAAGCGTCGGATGCAGGCAAAACGACTCACTTTTCAAACAAGACGCCGACGTGGACTCTTAGGACCAAAGAAACCCTTCGAGGCTTCAAGCGTGTTCCCACGCTTGATCATCCAAGCATGTTATATTCCGTATACAGGGAGCGATATGTGCATGTCAGTCGATATTAAAGCTCTGATTTCAAGCTCGTCTAGCCAAGCTTTTGGTATGAATTTAACCTAATTGTAGGTCTATGTAACGCTGACAACACATATTGTTGGTGAGCGGTTTAACTCCCGAGGTTGCTGTTCGCCAGCACACACTACGTTGCGAGAAGTTAAATGCTATTTAGCGGTGAAGAAATGAGTCCGATAGGAAAACACTTGACCTTGTGCATTTTCAGACCTTGGTTCCTAGTCAAGAGATCCTAATACATACAACCAAGCCTTGGCGATTGGTGAGCCTTGCCGCAGAAGCATTTGGCATCGCCGGCAGGCAGTATGATCTGAGCCCAAAAGGGCTGTTTGCCGTCAGGTCTTGATGCCAGCCGCAAATACTCCACGGCTTCCGGCGCCGTCTCAGCACCAGCAAGGGATATGTGCGTTGGTCGTCAGTATCTCTGCTAGAACCCTTGGCTGGCACTAGCGCCATTCAATGTTGTGTCACCCCACTTCTTGCCTCCATGATGTCCCATGGCAGTGCCCATACAGGAAGTGGTATCTCAGTTCACGACGTAGTACCTCCGAGACATACCGCCATTATCCGTCAATTTAGAGTAGCAAAAGGATGACGCGATGTTGTGGACGTGCATTTCTCATTCCATCCTCGCCCCCTATGTTCCCTTTTCTCCAGTTCACACATTCACATAGTTTTCGACCTAAATCCCGGAACTGTCTCCGTTATCTGCAAGGTATCGGGCCAAGATCTCTGCGTCTCCTCTATTAAGCGAAGGAGGAATCGTTCTTATAACCGATGATCAGACTCATCACAGAGACTTAAAGGGAGTCTGAGACAACGACTGACACGTTTAATACCGTTTTCTCGGCGTCTTATCTCATACTTACATTATCATGTCAGGAGCTATGCTGCTGGCTGGAGAAATTCCAAGCTGAGAGCTCGCCTTCGTTCATTGGCTCAGAATGCGAATACGACAGCGCAACGACGACGAAGCGATTAGCCATTTAACTGTGCCTGCCATACCACCCATTAGATGGCTCGTTATAACGACTTTGATATTCTTCCCGGCAAAAAGGTGCTCAAGGACGGTTGTATCTGAATGTCAGTATCCAACCACTTTCAGTCATTGGTTTCGCAAGATTGCAAAGATGTCGTACACTCATTCCTTCGACACACGTTCCGGCGAAATTGAGGAGTCTTCTCTAGTGAACTCATCTTGGTTGGATACGGTCCTAAGGCGGGAGCAAGATTCCGCGCACGACTCTCCACACGCCGAGATCCCTCAAAGCGCCTCCGGTCTTTCCAATTACGAGGAAGCTTTCAACAGCCCAACAAGCCACTTTCTTTCCACGGACTCCACGGCCGATGAGCCTACGCTAGATCTCAATATCAAGCAAGCTACGAAATCCCAGCTCGAGAGGTTTTTGGCAGTTCACTGGGACCAGCAAGAATGGCTTCCCCTCCAATGGCAGGATTCATCAAGCACTTGCAGAACAGTCCTGGCTCAACTAGCTTTAGCAACCAAGCTCTGGATCCGGCATCGACCGCTCTTTCCATTGAACTGTCTATGGTACCAGGATGAGAATCCTGATGCGTGCGGCGCCTTCGTTCGCGCTATTCATTATCGCCGGCATGGAAGTGTCCCGTTGCTCACCGTCGACAATGCGAAGCGCGCCGTACAGATGCTGAGACAACACTTTGGACACAAATCGAAACTTGTCCCCTCTGCAAGACGATATCTAGATGATACGGAGGGTTCTGCCAGTGCACTACCAACCCAAAACCTCTTATCGAGACACACCAGACACAGCCAATATAGCTCGGCACCTTACGCTTCCAGGGCAATAGCAAGTGCGGGAGATGCGGGGACAAGTCGGCAGCCAGGATCTCAAAGGGTCGACTCACCGCTTGAAGGGTCAAGTCGGACGGGATACTTCGTGCGCCGGGAAGCCACGCCATCGAGGAGTTGGCATTGATGGAATGGCATCGGTCGCAAGCACAGCAAAGCAAGATATAATTTGATTCAAGGGAGGGATGTTTTAGGGAAAGAGGTGCACTTCGAAGATCAAAGAATTCCAGGTAACTCTGACCTTCCCAAAAAAAGAAAAACCGTATCCAAGAAATGGGAAATTGAACTTGAGCGTCTTCCAAAAAGTGTTCAAAAGATTATTGGGACGAACTTGAGGTAACCGCATTCCCACAGTTTATTTGAATCGTCCATGTGCTGCCAGACTTAAACCTCATTTCAATGTGAATTTTCGGCGAAGTGCAATGGATGTATCAGCATCTCGAAACTCTATTGGTCATGATTTCTACATCTTTTTCCTTGTGTTAAAGTGGTTTGGGATAAAAGGACTAATTTGCGATGTGATCGTGTCTCAAAGCCATCAATCTGTTCATAGGCTGTGCTGTTTATTTTGCAAGGTCCCCAGGCAGCGGAAGCAACCTCTGCCGTCAGCATCTCGAACCGTAAGAAGTCTTCCAAAGGTATCATTTCCAGCTTCATAGTAGATCCGCGATGTCTTTGCCACCTTGCTCCATCAAGTACAAGTCCTCTTCCTCTTGCTCCACGACAACCCGGCCCTCCTTCACTTTGAGAGCGTACCGCAACACCCGCTCGATCCACTCTCGCGCCACTCGGCCGAACTTGACCATGTCGTTCGTATTGATCATGGGGACATCGAGATTTTGTTGCAAGATTTGGAGAAACCCGCGGTAGTTTTCTGGTTTGGTGAAATCATTGTAGGAAGTCGCGGCGTGGAGGTCATTCGTGAGACCGGCGGCAGCAGCTCGAGCGTCGTACCGTACACGCATGCGTTGGGCCCATTGAGCATTCTCAAGCTCTTCTGCAAGCTCGACGGATCGACAGGAAGACTCTCGATTGCGTATGTACGTATGAAGATCCGCGTTGCTGATCCAGACTTCTTTGGGGTTATTCCGCCATTTTTGAATGAATTTGCAGGGGATGGTGTCCATGGTCTCTGTTAATGTTAGCTTGTGTACCAAGTTGAAAGAAGGAACAATTTTGTCACCTTATTGTAAGACGTTTGACTTTAATGAACTGTAAATGTTGGTTTTGTGAAATGAAATCACAGCGAGAGTTTGTTAGTAATAAAATCTGATCTTATTTGTAGATTTCAGGGGGGTGGCTTTAGTTTGCCCTGGGTTGCTGTTCAGAGGAATCTTTTTGCATACCAAGGAAGGCGCTAGAAATTCCCACACGAAGCTCCTTCCCAAGGCTTTGTGCCTCTCTTTGCGCTTCATTTTGCAAGCGGCTAATGTCATGAGCTCGCCTAAGCATCAACGAAGAGATATATAAAATAAAAGTCTAATAAGTAGAAACTTCACGCTCTATGTTTAACCCTGAACCGTCCAAAATATTAGTGAGACGTAGCATTATGCATATATGTTCCATTTCCAGCAAATTCAAAACGCAGGTCTCAAGGAGTCTAGCACCAATAAGCCAGATAGTAAAGCACTTCTTATAATGAATTGCATCTCTCGTGAATCTACTTGCAGTCAAATAGATTTTGTGGACGCAGGGGTTTAGTGGAAGTCCTCTTTTCCCCTCCAAGCTCCTCTCCCCATAACAAGTGGCTGACTTGGGCTTCAAGTTCCCTTTTTCTTCGGATCGAGTAATTGATGAACAGAACCCAAGCGATAATGATCAAAGAACACACAAGAGCGATGCCCACTGCAGTGAAAGACTTTGCAGGTCGTCGGCCAACAAGATCTCCGAGCTTCCCGTCCTCTTCAATCTCCATGCGCCTCTTGTTGCTGACGCCGAGAATTCCACCCAGATACCTACAATCAAGAACGCCGTAGAAGAGACCAAGACAAAGCTCCAAGCCCTTGACAGCTACGAAAAACGCGATGGCCCGCTCATAAGTGCCTCCAGGGGTGATATCCTGCAGCCTACCGGCAATCATATCAACAACAACGCTTCCGCTGTTGTTGAAGACCTTCCAAATCCAGAATACGAGGCCAAGCTCAAGTTGATTGTGCACAATAAGAGGAATGGAGGCCAAAAAGGGTAGGGCATTCACTGTCGATGCCACAGAAGCGATGACCATGACGCCCAGGGCATTGGTGTGTGTAAAACCAATCAGGCAGTACGCAAGAATACAGATGGCTGATATGAGACTGACAAACATCATGCGGTAGCCGACGTAATCAAAGAATGTACCGATCAGAGGTGCGCAAACGACAGGGATGACCTGCTCTACGGCAGATGTGTAGCAGGCGAGCTGAGCGGTGGAGCCCCGGGTTTGTGTGATGATGTCGGCGTTGAGACCATTGAACCCTCCAACCACGCCGGCCTGCAGGATCCGGGTGCATGAGACCAGCCAGAAGAAGCGTGGAATTCGCATCACAGCTCCCAAATCTGACAACGCACGGAGAGTGCGTGTAGTTGCGTTGGTCCTGAAAGTGGCCGCTTCATTGTTGTCTCGTGGCGCGCGCTCTCGAGCTTGCCTGAAGAGCAAGTATTAGTGGTTGAAACATCGAAGTATTGCATTGGAAATAGAACAACGTACCGATCGCAAGATCCAAGCCGTAGACCAACCAAGGCCCCTGTGTTGAAACCAATGTGCAAGAATCTTCAAAATGAAATGTCGGTAATATGAGCAAGAGTTTCGTTGAATTTCATCTTCCAGCCGTAACTGACTTTGGATGTACAGGTCTCAACCACGGTGCTTCCGAATCCCATAATTACGCGTCCAGTAACCACGAGAGTGAAGGAATCTTGATTTGAGCCGGCGGCTGATATCACTGCGCCGATGAAAATGGCAATGGAGCAAGCCAAGGAGCCCGTGTTGACGCCGGGTGAGTCAAGGCTCACTTTCATCTCAACATACCTACATCAAATACGCCGCAATTTCTCAAGCCACCGAGCCCCAAGTAGCTCAAGAACGAAGAAGCTTTGAAAACATACGCGTTGTTCTCAATCGGCCTCATAATCCTCATCGTTGGTGCTAGTTGGGTGCATGAAGTATGCAACAGACACCCAGTCCGGTCAAATGGACAAAAACGTCTTGCACGATGTGCTCGTCTTGAAATATTCAGGTAATTTCATCTTAGTTGTAATGGGAGTTCAACAGGGAAAGTACTATGAGTACGATGCACAGTTGCGACAGAACATGGGTCGCGACTTGCGGCCGCACGTCGTTGATGGATGCGGTAAAAGACTCAGCAGAATTATGGAAAAAAGAACGAGGGTTTAGAATAGACGTTCATAGCGAGTACTTTTAGAGTTTTCGCTGGGGATTTCGTGTTTCTCAGAATGGCTATTTGATCGATATCAAAGGTTGGTGAAAAGCCTTTACTCTGTCTCCTCTTCTGGTCTAAGGAACCGCGCTCGAAATGCCTTGCTCAGGCTTGGGGAACAAGGATATATTAATCGAGATCAATGATCTCTTTTCCACTTCAACTTGATAAGGTAGGTTAAGCCTGTAAGTAAAACGGGGCGATTGATAATGCAAGGTCCGGCGGGCCGCCCGGCGCGAGTCTGGGTCTCGCATTTCCGATTACCGCCGAGAAAGGCCAGTGGGGTTCAAGTTTTGCAAAATGCGGTAAGAATTCTTGATTATCCTGCACACCCCGTCGAAAACCCCATGCTCTCGTGCAATGGAGCCCGTTTGCCTTTGCAGCTCTGTTCGATATTTGGCCGAGCAATATGACGAAGGTCGAGCCAGAGAGTTGATCCCTACGCTGAACTGTCACTTGGATGATCTACGACGTCTCCTATCCCAGTCAAAGTCGCTCGCCCGCGATATCCAGTTCCAAGTTACACCGCGCAACCAAAGGACGAGTAAGGCTCTGCTTGTCAACTCCGTCGATCTCGCGCCTGTCAATCAAGTGAGAGAACAATTCCGAGAAAATTTCGACGGGTTCTGGGCCAACTCGGGAAACCATGTCAATACGGAGCTGCGGCGACGAATCGCCTGCGTCGTTATTTTTCTCAGGTCCAGGCTGGATGCCCAAGCATCAATTCCACCGCAAGTCGCCGGCATATTTTCTGGACAGCACAACTACACAGATGTCAGGAATGCGGGGAGGAAATACATCCAAATCGCTCGAAAACTTGGCGGACTAGGGTCGATCCTTTGGCTCCCATTAGATATTCCTCCCTCAACGTAAGAATATTTGACCACGGTTGAAAGTATTTGAAATGCTGACGTAGATCTCCAGATACGAAAGATATTTGAACATAGACGACGAAGATGTATTTAGCCATTTGATGTCTCTTGCTCCGAGATTCGAAGACTACACCGTCTTCGTTCAGCGTCTTATCCTAAATCAACTTAGCGGTTTGTAGTCCTGGCCAAATTAGAGTCTCTTGCCACTAACGCCCATGAACAGAACCGTCCTTATCATCATCATATTACAACCTGATCGTTGATTACGCCGATATACTACCGGCCTCAGACCAGCTTCTACTCCTCTTATATGCACTCGGTGGCGCTGCTATCCCTGAAGCCTTATTGAAGTTTGCTCGCTTGCCACAGCGTCGATGGAACTCTGAGGGCGAAATTGAAAGCACCGGTGCTGCAGATTTCGGTTTACCTGTTGAACTTACGAGTCTCTTATCTGACGACATCGAGTTCTCTCTCGCAACTGATAATCCATACATCATCAAGCATGTCGTAGACGACAGCCTTCCAGCCTTGTCTCTTTCCCCAGAGTTCTCGTCGTTGCTTTCGCGGGCTCTATTGCCCAAAGCAATAGATGAACTAGGGGCATCGGCCCTAAAGTTCATGTGCTTCATTTGCCCGCCATGCTACGAAGGTAACACCGACTGGTAGGGTTAACCCTGATTCTGATCCAAAGTTCTTCACTAACGTTCAGGCTACAGGTCACCAACACTGAAGGGAACGGTCTGGACCATCATGGACAGACTCATTACGACATTCAAGGTCCAATCTTCACTGAGAACGCAAGTGATTGACGCTATCCTCTACTTCGCGGAGAGGGACTCCGTCGCCATGCGTCGCGTCGCAGTCGACAAGGCCAAAGCGTTCCTTCGCAAGTCGATGCCGTACCAGTATCAGGCCGCCGCCGTTTTGTTCCGCAGCAATCTCTATCGTCTCGATGGCGAGTTCGCCAAGTCAGAGGCGCACATCCGTGACTTCTTGTGGCGTGGGGCTCAGCCGTCTACCCGGTTCGACCATGCGTTGCTCGGACGACTCCATATATCGCAAGTCGAGAACAAGATAAAGTGCTACGATGACGATGTTTCGTCATTCATTTACAAGTGGAGAGCTGAACAACCGTTGTCCACGCTCGATATCGAGGTCACATTCAGGCTACAAAGCACGGCAGCGCGTTACTTCCAATCCATCGGTGATTTTGACGCAACTCGTGCGTCTCTGGAGCAATCCCTATCCCTCGATATGACCAAGCCCATTCGTCGCAATACGCGTCGCCTTCTGGTTGGCAGGTTAGCAGACATATACTGCAATATGCAAGAGTTCACGAAGGCGGTTGATTTACTCCAACCAGAGCTGGACGAGACATCCGACCCTGAACGCCCCGGTCGCGGGTTTCGACGGTTGCTGCTCGCATCCCTGGAGGCTAGCATCGGGCTTCAGAAGCTAGACGAGGCTGAAGCGGCCGTCAAAGAATTAGAAGGATACGAACCTGCCGACATTGACAATTTACATGACCAGCAACTGCATATGCGCTTGCTCATCGCCGCAGCTCGTATAACGCATGTTGACCCCAAGCGTGGTAACCCGGTGTTGATGTGGAACCACGCTTTGGGGGACGTCCAGCAGATGCATACTATCGGATCGGGAAGCGGATTTACTGCGGCTTTGATATACCTATCGTTGGCCCACGCTCAGCTTGCCACAGGCGACAGCGATAGTGCTAAGCACTCGTGGGCGACTGGAGCAGAAATTTTGAGGACGCAGAGCTGCGAGTTCTGGCTTCCAACTGTGCCCAACGTGTGGCTACGGAACATCGCGAGAGACGTCCATGAGTCGCAGGGCTGGACGTTCCGTATGATGCAGCCCGGAGGGAGGCCAGATGTGACTACTCCGTGATTACCAGGAGACGGCGTAACCAACATGTGCGTTGCGTCTTTTCTACTTTCTCTCTTTTGGAAGTTTTGGAGAGATGTTCAGGCGTCTTGTCGTCACGGCATAGTTACTTCCTCGTCGTCAATGTTCCTCAATCCGCAAAAGGGCTTCACTTCGGAGTTCTCAAGGCTGCGTTGGCGTAAGTTTGAACCACATGATGCGCGGAGCCCTGTCTGATCCGCACATTGCAGAGCTCCAATGTCCTTCTTCGTGGAGTCGGACACCGGCGTTATCATCAACCGGTAAGCTCGTTTCCGAGGATTTGGCGATATTTTATTTGCTCATACAACCTGACAGGTTAAGCCAAGACATGAATCTCGTTTACCTCCCTCTTCCCCTGACGTTCATGCTGACTTCCTACTGCAAGTCCCATTGTCTCTTTATAGATAACCCAAGCTGACTCCTCCAGACATCACCCTCGCTACGGCAGAACTAATCCTAATCTATATGGCTACCGGCTATCTCGCCCTCGCAGTGCCCTTTCTCGCCATGGTTCTCTACTTCATCCAGCGCATCTATCTCCAGACCTCCCGCCAAGTCCGTCTTCTAGACCTTGAAGCAAAATCACCCATCTTCTCACACTTCATCGCCTCCTTCTCCGGTCTCATCACCATCCTCGCCCTCAACTGGACACAAAAGGTTCAAGCACAGAACTTGGAGCGGCGAGACCTATCTCAAAGGGCGTTCTATGCGATGGGAAGTCTGCAAAAGTGGCTTCTTCTGGTGCTCAATTTAACGCTCGCAGGACTTGCGGTACTACTGGTAGGACTCGCGGTCGCTTTGAGGGAGACAATTGATCCCGGCCTGCTCGGTGCTGCGCTGGTCAGCGTCATGGGTTTTGGACAGCCTCTGACACTCTTGTTGAAGCATTGGGCGGACTTGGAGACTAGTCTGGGAGCCGTGGCGAGGATCAGGGAGTTTGAGACGGAGACGCCAGTTGAGGAAAGTGGTGACGAGGATGTACCTCGCGGGATTTGGTCTTCTGAGGGTATATTAACATCAGCAACGTGTCTGCAGCTTATGACGATCACCAGGTTCTGGGAGACGTCAACCCGGACATACAGCCAGGCGAGAAGGTTGCTATATGCGGAAGAACAGGAAGCGGCAAGTCGACTCTGCTCGCGCTTCTCTTGCGATTGCACGATCCGTCAGCTGGGCAAATCGAGGTCGATGGGATGCCCATCGACGTGCTTCGCGAGTCTCTGGTCGCGCTCCCGCAGGATCACCTTTTCCTATCGGGCACCGCACGGCGGGAATCTCGCCCCCTTCGATATTTGCGACGACCTCGCTATCACGAAGGCTTTGGAGAACTCAGAAGACAGGCCTTCTGAATTTGATCGCGGATAAGGGAGGCTTCGATGCCGAGCTGGAGACGGAGTGGTTGAGTGCGGGGCAAAAGCAGTTGTTTTGCATGGCGAGGGCGATGCCGAGGAGGAGTCGAGTTTTGTTGCTCGACGAATCGACCAGCAGGTGAGTGGATTCACGACGTGATGGAAGCGGTGCTGACCTCAAAATCCCTAGTTTGGATCAAGCAACGGAACAAATCGTACAGGATTTGATTTGGGCCGAGTTTGATGGGTGGACTGTGGTCGTCTTTGCGCATCGACTGCAGGCTGTTGTCGACTTTGACAAGATTGTCACTCTGTAGGATGGACAAGTGGTGGAGTTTGACCACCCCAAGTCCTTGTTGGGGCGCGGCGGGGTGTTTGCGTCGCTATTGAAACTTCAGGAGGGCTGTGAGACAAAGGCCATGAGGGTTCCCTTTCCTCTGTCCTCGGGACTGCGGGTTGCCATGTCTTGCTTATTCGCTGGTTCGAAGGGCTTGAGGCCTAACAATCAAGGCTTGTGGTCAAATGAGAAGAGTCAAAGTGTCTTGCTTATGTATTATTTCATTAATTGTATGTCGTTCCTCTCGTTTTCATCATCTAGTAGCACCGCTATTTTGTTACTGCTTCCGATCACTTACGCGCTTTTCATGATGCCCACGGCCTGCCCAGCCAGGCCCTTGGTCTCTCCGTCAGGCAACGAGCTCTGTGCTGCCGAGAAACCGTCCGTCCAAACATTCCATCTCTCCTGGTTGAAGCCCTTCCACTTACGATCGTTGAATTTGCTGCCCGCAGCGCCAGTCTTGGCTTCGAGGTTGTGATCCCGAGCGCACAGCTTCTTGAATGCTTCGCCGGCGTGCTGGATCCATAACGAAGCGTGCTTTACGGCAGCACCGGTGTCGGCACTTGCAGGGTGATCCGTTTCGAAGGCATCGCGCAGAGCCCAGAGGCCGTACGTGGAGTAATCGAGCGGGTCGGAGGTCCCCTCGACGACGGAGGCGCGAGATGTCAATTGAGCGAGGAAAGCGGCGAGATTATCCCAGCTGGCCTTCTCTTCCTGTGGCGCAGAAGCGTCGGTGACGTCTAGCCGGTTGTTAGCGATGCGCGCCCCGAACAAAAAGCCTCATAGCGGCCAATTGCTTCACGGAGATGGAGACAGCTCAAACGAAGACAGTCGTCAACTTACCAAAGTTCCATAAGTCGCGAGCAACCCATCCGAACGTAGGAAGATCCTTCCAAACTACGCCTTCACTTAGATGCAAGGCCTGACCATCAGAGCCAGTGACGGTAGTCTCGCGCAGTCGCTGCACGAAATCTATGAGGGAACCCTGCTTCTCTGCAGGAGTCTGTTTGGCGACGGCGAAAATAGCATTGTATGTATCCCAGAGGAAGTCTTCGAGTTGGGATTCTGAGGCCTTGGCGAGGTCGTTGAACTTCTGCACCGTGTCGTCAAGGGCTTTCTTATCGTTGCCGGTTTTGACGAAGGCATCCAGGGCCTTGTAGGCGGGCAGCCCCTCAATGGCACTGTTGACACTCATGTTTCGGAAGCTGGTTTGGCTGATTCTCGGAGGATATAGGAAGTCTCGGGAAGAGTTGTATGCGGGATGAGAGTTCGTTGAAAGTGACGATCTGAGATGAAAAGTCGGGCAGCGGAAGGCAGCAAAGCTTGGAAAGTAGGTACAGCCCACGTGGAGGCGTACTGGCCTCACTGACGTCGGCGTCGTGGAAGCGCCGTTTCTTCGCACTAAACACTGTGAGTAATAGCCCCACATTTGGGCTGTTTACCTTGCCAGGCTAATCACCCAAACGGGCAGGCGCGGCGTCCTCCGGGAGCCATGCGACGGGAATCGGCCGTGGCACAGGAACGCGCAAGCCCCGAACTGCAGGCCAGCTTGTGTTCGACGGCAAAAACCATAACTGAGAGGCCTCGCTACCTTATGTGACTCAAGATCGAAATCGTTTGCTCCTGTGTTTTGCATCATAACTCGGCAAATCGGCTCCTAGCAAAGAAGACCTGAGAGTGGGTCTTGAGCCAGATCCGGGCGGCCTCTCTACCTTACCTTACACCTCCTCCAGCATCTCAAATGTTAGCGCGACAAGGGTCCCACTGTTACTTCCCTAAGCGATTTCAGCTTACTCTAGTAACAGTGGGCCCCAGCCACGCTAACGTATGAGATGCTGGAGGAGGTGTACCTAGTCTCTAAAACATAAGATTAAGCTCATGATCTGGAAGCCCTCTCATTGGCTCAAAGCTGCTTGCACGTGATTTAGACTTCTCCACTTGTGCGTTCCTCACTCAGCAGGACAAGAGACCTCAGGCGGGAGCCAGCGCCTGTTAGCCAGCTTAGGGTGTTGTTCTTGGAAGCTTCGAACCCAGCTGAATGCGGCGCTATGGATTGCCGGTTTTCAACTTGGCGAGCGGGAATCTCGCGCCGGCCAAGCTCTCAGCAATCTCGTTTGTTAATTTTTTTCCATTTTAAGGCTTCAATGCCCCTTCCATTTGCATCTACGTTTTGAAACCCCATCAGCTAAGGTACCGAGTAGAGGTACCGCCGGCTTCATTTATCGCGGGCCGGCCCTTCCCTCACGGATCATAATTCACAACCATTACACGTCTCAAAACCGTCACAGCGACGAACGCTCTTCCGCACGTGGCTCTCTCACTCTCACTGAATTGCGGATATCTTAATACCGACTATCCCACAGCGTCGCATCCGCTCATTTTCACACCAGTCCACGCACTTCCCCCACGAAATGGTCAGCCTCAAGTCCACTCTCCTTACCCTGGCCCTCTGCGCCATTTTCGCAGTCGCGAATCCGATCGCTCTCGAAAAACGCCAGGGCACAAACGACATTGTGCAGGTACGCTGCGCAGACGCAAGATACTCCCGCAAGCAAATCGACGAGGCCACCGCCGAGGGTTGCCGTCTCTACGCCGCCAACCAGCAGCTGGGCACAAGCCAGTACCCGCATCGCTTCAACAACCGCGAGGGCATCGCGTTCGCCACGACTGGTCCTTACCAAGAGTTTCCCATCATCTCATCTGGAAACTACACAGGCAGTATGTCGTCTTTCTCCCCACGCACTTGACTCATGATGGGTGCCACATGAGAAGTTGCGCGTTGCATACATCATGTTCTTGGCATTCGATCTTTTTGTACGATTTGCTGACATGTATCGTGCAGGGGCTCCCGGCCCTGACCGCGTGGTCTTCGACCCTGATTATCGGGGCAGCTGTGTCTATCTCGGCGCCATGACCCACACCGGCGCCCCCTCGCGCAACGGGTTCATCGCTTGCAACGAGACGTCTTCAACGAGTGGCGGCGGAAGCTCTGCGGCTTCCGCTGTCACTACTGGGCCGTTTGGTGTGATTCTGCCTGTGCTATCCCTGCTTGCTCTTGCGGCTTAACCCATACTGAAATAGGGAGGGGTTGGTAATAGGGGAAGCACGTGTGTACCTTACAGTTGTCGAGGCCCGTCTAGGCTTACTCTAACTTTTTCACTGCCAAAGTTCCGGTTCTCAGGGACCGCTGAGAGGAATCAGCGCCCTAGCCACTCCTTGGAATAATATTAGCTAATGATGCGACTGAAGATGCTGTCCATCCTCGCAGATATTACTATTATATCTCAGTCTACGACAGAGACAGGTTACTCTTCCTTGGCAATACAGAGCCGATCTCAGTGACGCCCTCCATAGCCCGAGTCGAAAATGGCTTGGCCTATGTGCCAGTCGGCAAGGCGCACGGAATTCATCATTCATCCGAATTGTCTCTGTGACGGAGAGCGTAGCGAGCTGGGTGTAGTAGACAGATCGGAAGTTACCAGGCGCAGAAAATTTAGTGTAGACGTTAGCTAAGCAGATGTATTGGGTTTTTCTGGGAAAGAAATGAGGTAGAAAAGGGGTAGAAGAGGCTGTTGCAACTCATGCATGGAAGGCTTGTATTCAAAGCTTTGCTCTTTGCATCAATGGACTAGTAGAAGTAGCTCGAGGGTTCAACGACGCTGTAGACACCGACCCCCTGCTGGGCGCCCTGGCCCCTGGAACTGGACGCGGAGGGCGCGGCTGATGGCTGAACGAGACAGACCCGCGGGGATGACTACGACATCGAGGTCCGGATAATCCAGTTGTGACTTGCAAAGAATATAAAGAGTTGAAACAATGCAACAGCATGCCGGCGGAAGTGGCGCGATAAAGTGAGTGCAAATACCGTGGTTAGACACGATAGATGCAGGTCCAGCAGCCTTCAAGGTAAGCCTCCTGTCCTGTGCATCGATGTTCCCTAGCCGTCCACATGGGCAAGCAGACGGCTTGCGTCTTTGAGCTATCTCTTTGTGGCATCAGACATTTGCCAACTCCGAATTGCCCGGGCCAAGCTTCGACCTGGTGATCCTCCAGTGGGTTCCCATACTGGTATTTCAATGCCGTCTATAGCTCACCTCAACGAACAGACTACTATAAAATGATTTGGATTTCCCATCAGAGCATACTTTATGTCCGTCTGCCCGGCTTCTGCATGAGTTCTCTCTCCCAATATAGAGATTGGTCTTTCTACCCCGTCTGGGGTCTTACTATACAACACCACCTTTGCATTCTGTTTCCCGTACAAAGTTTCTCCTTGAGATGGATGCACAACTATTATTGGTCATTGCGACCTTTGCACTCATCGCCAAGCTCACGGTCGCCTTGTTCAAGTAGATAAGGAGTCCTCTCCGATCAGTGCCTGGGCCGTTCCTAGCACGTTTGACCGATCTTTAGTACCTTCATCATGCCAGGCAGGGGAGCTTCGAAAGGTCAACATAAAGCTGCATGAACAATATAGTAAAATCAACCTGTCTTTTCCACCCCACAAGTCGCTAAGCGAATAATTCTTTCGTCAGGCCCAATCGTCCGTTACGGTCCAAACCGATACAGTATCAATAACGCGGAATCCTCAAAGATAATCTACGGCCACGCGACGCAGTTCCGCAAGTCAGACTGGTATTCAGCGACGATACCTGATAATAGGATGGTGAATATCTTCGCGGAAAAAGATATCAAGCGCCACGCCTATACCAGGCGGTTCTATTCTAATCCCTACTCGATGACTTCACTCGTTCATTACGAGCCTTACCTGGATGAATGCGGGACACTCTTTTGCCAGAGACTCGACGAGTTTTCGAGAGCAGGAATTTCAGCTGACTTCTGTCACTGGTTCCAGTGCTTTGCATTTGATGCTATCGCGATGATGACCAATGGGAAGCGTCTCGGCTTTTTGGACAAGGGAGAAGACGTCTCCAACGTAATGGAGAATATCAATTCGACCCTGGTATACTCTAGCGTGGTTGGCATTTTCCCTTTCTTGCATAAGTATGCAATGTCAATCTTGGGCGCTTTCGATCGGTTTTTCGGTGATGGTACAGCCATGTTTATACCAAAATTCACCCAGAAGATAATTGACGACGAACGAGCATCTCCGAAATTAGTCGTTGATGTACAAGGTCAAGAAGACGGGGTGGCTGCCAAGGAAAGTTCCCTCACAAAATTCCTGGCTAAGCACTCTAGCGATCCAAAGTTTACCAACGAATATGTCCTCGCAGGCTGTGCAGCCAACATGTTTGCTGGGTCCGATACCACCGGCCTCAGCCTATCAGCCATCCTTTACAGCTTACTCAAAAACCCAGATACTATGAGGAAGCTGCGTCGGGAAGTTGATGAGTTCACCAGCCGTGGTGAGCTTTCGGAAGCACCTACACATTCAAGGAAAGCCAGCAAATGCCTTACCTCCAAGCAGTTATTAAAGAGGCTTTACGCGTTCATCCAGCCGTGGGAATACCATTAGAACGGGTCGTGCCTGAAGGCGGCGCCACGATTGGTGAAAGGTTCTTTCCTGAGGGGGTAAGAATCACCCCTACGTTCGAATTTCTTCTCTTTCTGATTGCTAACAATACCTTTCCCCTGCATAGTCGGTTGTTGGCATCAACAGCTGGGTTCAGCACCGGGACAAAGTCTTGTTTGGGGATGACGCTGACCACTTCCAACCGGATCGTTGGTTGGTCAGTGACGAGGCCAAGCTTTCCGTCATGAACAGGGATTGGACGCCGGTGAGAAGAACTGAACTCCATGCAGTGACAGGCATGCCCGTGTACTAGTTGCTGACCCAGTTTAATGGCAATTTGGCTTGGGATCACGAACCTGCTTGGGCAAGAACATTTGGCTGCCGCGCCTGGCGGATCGTGGGAAACTTGTAACGTTTTCTTTGTGAAACCCAAGAATTTTTACGTCAAGGTTCAGCCGAGAAAGGCAAATTGAGAGATGGCTCTTACCCGTCTGAGTAGGTGCATTCACAGGGTTTCGCTATTGGTTGCTGACAGCATCAATCCAGCACGCCAGTAGACGAGCTGCAGGGACGAACAACAGCAGAGCAGTCGTATCTTCTGCTATGAATGAAGATCAAAGTTCAATCTTTGGCAGCAGATTGAAAGACACGGCGCAACGTTCAGAGAAGGAATTCTCTTCTTGTCACCAATTATCACGCCTCTTTAGTTGCGGGATCTTTTGCGATTCAGACTTCGAAGGGTCTTTGAGGCTCTCTCCTTCATAGGGGTTAGCCTCCAGAGGTTCTAAACTGAATAGAAATGACACCGCGACATCAACGGTTACAACTGAGGAGTACTTGCAATAAGAGTTCGGGTCCGGTCAATACTTCATCGTTGAAACTTGCTCTTAGAGCATAATTTACAATCCAAAGCTAACAATACCCGAACGAGACCGACCTCCCCACCCACTCCTACATCATCCCCCATGATGCCCTCCTGCCGCTTTCGCGTGTTGCCCTCCTAGCAAGAAAACTGGAAGCAAGATTTGCTGGCATCGGAGGGGCAGCAAACGTTGGTGTGTTGGTAGCATGTTCCGCATCCGCCGTTGCAGGCCGAGTAATGGCAGTCTGCGCGGATTTCCAGGTGATTAAGTTCGGCAGAGTCCCTCGCGTAAGTCTTGAGAGCCGGGTTGGCGCTGACCAGCGCAGTAAGCATAGCTAAGAGAAGGAACTTCATTCTGTGAATTGTCAGAATGGTCGTTGGGACAGTGCGAGAGTTGGGTTGTGTTTCGCGTACCTGGCGAACTTGAAATGGATTGTAATTTAGGGATGACAGAAGTGTAAGTCGTTTGGGCTGTTGCCATTTTGGCTCACATTTGGAGGGGCTTGAACTTTATAGGTCACAATTAAGGAAATGATCAGTAAGTCCAGCGTTTGTGTCATGGGGCTCATCTGTCAATTAATCAATCATACTTTCTGAGAAATGTATCCCGTCGGCTTGTACGAGACGCTCGCACACCCACTGGTGGAGCACATTTAATGAAAATCCTCATGTCATCGGCATAAGTCTGAGGAATACACCGAAACACAGAGCAATTCTTAACAACCAACGGAGCAACCCAGAGTAGATGCTTGGATTTGGGGTGTCTTTCGGGCGTCATGCGGAAGCCGACGGAATAGTTGGGAAGTCAAATAGATGGGTCCTCGGTTTCTTCTAGTGCCTTTTGCCACCCACTATGTTCAGCTACAAGGGGGTAATTATACTTTCTCACACAAATTTAACCTATATTAAATGCTCTATTATACATAACACACTTTATATAATACTTAGAAAGTTACTACTGCCTTCTATGCTTCTATATTTGCAAAAAAGTATTATTAACCTTAATAGCTTCATAGCATAAGTTCTGAGAATCTTAGGAATCAATGTGAGAGATATATCACGGTAAAGTTGGTCTAGTAGCAATATGCTGCAGACTAACTTCGACTCAGCAAAACTCTAGCAACCACTCCCGTCAAGATGGAAGGCATCAACACCTTATTATACCTTTTCTGGGTCCTCGGTTTCTCATTGAAGATGTCAGTCATAAACTAGTCCTTCTCAATTGAGCCAACTCCACACCGCAACTCCGGTCGTGCTGGCGCACCCATTTCCGGCAGAGTACCCATTAACGCCGCCGACAAGTCCCACTTACGTCCGCCCTGAACGCGACCGGAAGAGCATAACGTGATTTGTGCGCCTCTCTGGCCGCATGGGGCGTGACCGTCAGTCGGAGAGCACGTCTTCCGCCTTATAGACCCGGTCTGCTTCCGAGAGGATCAAGACACGCCGGCCGAAGTGGAGGTGTTCCCCAGATGATTCACACCCGATGGCGACGCACAATCACATCATGGAGTGGGGCTAACTCGGGGCTTCAGCTGAACAGGCTCATCATCTTGACAGAGTGATTCGCAGACCGTGGCTTAGGTCCCTGAATCATTGAACGGGCACTCAGCACAGCCGCTATTAGTGAGCCAAACACATCATGGTCTTCAGAATGTAGTCTCCCAGCTCGTCATCACTCATCATGAACAAGACGCGCACTCACCGAAGATTCACCAGCAAAGACACCCAACTGCCGAACACATGCAGGTGCAGCTTCCCCTAAAAGCCGGTAATCTCGGAGCCAAACAGGCGGCGAGGAAAATCACACCACAAACACACCACCGAGAAGTGGGTCGCCCGGGGTGAGGGCGTTGTCAATAATAGGTCTCAATCGCCTTGTCACAAGCCAGGATGAGATTTGCCTTTCTGTTAAGAAAGGTTCTCTTTAGTCTTTACCACCCGCTCGAGGGACGATTTTCCCACTGGAAAATTCCCCCGATATTACCCCTTTTAGCCAGCAATCCAGCGTTCTGATTGGCTAGATAGCTAATTGGCTGACTCAGCCCCACATGCATAGGGGGGCCCAGCTGCTGCCACCTGCTATGCAGTGCCCGCGCCCGCCCAGCAGTGCCTGCGCCTGCTTAATAATAATAATAATAATAGTTTAAAATTATAAATACCTTACTTTAAGAGCTATATTTTAAAATAGTTATTTTCTTTTATAAGAAGTAATTAAAACTAATAATACTAAATTTATAAATATTTCTTAAGTTATTACTTCTTTTATAACTATATATACTAGTTACTAGTGAAGAATCTTGCCAGCCTGGACGAGGTCATGAAGAGCCTTCATTGTCTCCTCGATAGGGGTAGCCGGGTCGAAGCGGTGGATCTGGAAGAGGTCGATGTAAGTCGTGTCAAGGCGCGCTAGGGCATCATCGACAGCTTTGAAAATGGCGATGCGAGAGAGAACTATGCGCAGTTAGCAAATTCTATTCTTGCGACACGCAGAGTGAGCTAACCTACCTCCTTCAACCTTGGTTGACGTAGTCTTTGCTTTGATTCAATTGAGGCGTGGACGCGGGGGTATGCATGCCGACTTCTTCCCCGACATGCAGAGCGCATTTGGTCATGAGGATAATCTTCTCGCGAGGAATGTTAAACTTTTGAATCGCCTTGCCAATCACCTTCTCACTGATGCCGTTCGAGTACATGTTCGCAGTGTCCCAGGTGTTGATGCCGCGCGGTCGTAAGCAGCCTTCAGGATTCCAAGTGAATCCTCTTCGTCAAGGACCCAGGGGCCCCACTGCGAGGAGCCTAGAGACATGCCACCGACCTCCTTCGGGATAGGGACTGAAACTCTGAGGCCGGAGGCGCCCATGTTGACATACTCCACCTTGGTGCCATCTAGGCTCTTTTGGAGAGAGGCGGGAACGGACGGTGCAGACATTTTGAAGATTGGGCGATGGAGAGCCGGTGAGTTTGAAGATGAATTGATTCAGGGTGGTGTTTGAAAACGATGTCGTCGGGTAAAGGAAGAAGTTGTGTTGGTGAGACCAAAATTGTGTTCCTGACGACAGCGTCACGCATTCTTAAGTAGTCTCACTTTCCGGTCGATGTGAAATACACAAATCTTTGCTAACAATTCAAACCGCAGCATTGGCGCACATCGAAAGGGGCTGCTGGGGAGATAGTCGCAAAATCCGTGATGCTGGACATTAGAGGCGTCAAAATTCCGAAGCGAGGTAAGATGCATGAGGCTTTACAGGGCTAGAAACGGGCTGATGGCGGAGATTCGACAGCGATTGAACCGCTCGCATTTTCCGCCACCAAAGTGTCCAACGCGGACAATCACCGGACACCGGAAAACAGTTCGCAGCTTTTGAACATTTGGAGGTGCATGTAGACGCCTCGAGTTTTGGGGACTTTGGGGAGGTAAAATTGGCGCTGTAATGCCTCCGAGGTCCGGGGCGCGGGCTTAATCCCGGTCTCCACATTGCCGAGCCGGTCGCGACGATTCATCTCTGGTGAATGGTGATCAGAGTGTAATTCGAAACACTGATGTGCCTTCGAGGCCTTCTGAGGAATACAGAGCTTATAGGAGTAGGTGAAAGCAGTAGGTATGGCAAGCAGAGATGCCACGAAAGAATAATAAGTTGCAACAGCCACAACAGTATCACAAAGAAGCTCTAGGAGGACACAGCGAGTTTCAGAATTCTCTATTAAGGATCTCAAAGGTCTTCCTCACGGCTTGCAACCCATGTCCCCTCTGTCTACTTCTCTTCGAGGGCCCACGCCTTTGCAATCGAGGCATGTCTCAACCATTTATTCCACTCCTTGTTAAATTCGCCTTTTCCAAGCTATTAACATAGTTTATGCTGCTCTTAGTAGCATACCCCTGGGCAAGTATTCGCATAATGTTCAATCAAGCAGAGTTTCCATAGGCGTTGCTGAGTCAGGGGTCTCCCCGGCTCTCTCGACGTGTTTCCCAACCGGCTTTTCTTCTAGTGCCTTTTGCCACCCACCATGTTCAGCCACGTCCCAACCGGCTTTTCTTTCTTTGGGACACGCCTGTTGCTGTTGATTCTGGAGGCTTCTTTGCTAGTGTAAACCGGGGCTCGCGCGGTCATACCATCCCCCGGAAATTGCGTAGGTAGCGCAATAACAGCACAACGTGAAGAGGAAGAGAGAGAATGATGTCAGGCACCAGGTAAATAAGTTTGAGGAGACAAGAAAATGACAGGATGAAACTTTTGAAGAAGTCATGCCGGGAACAAAGGTGAGAGGTGCGAGAGTCTGTGCTTTGTTATATAGTATAATTCTGGGACTCCTCTTGACCAGGACGAATGTCAACTAGGCCCTCGAGCTTTTCTGTTTTCAGTTCAGGTTCCATCCCGTCACCAGCATGAGAATAAAATGTCTATGGTTTCCTAGCTGTGATCGTGTTCGCTATTGGTGAGTTGTGACAAGTGTTGTGACATTGGTAGCAAGATATGACCGATAAAGACTTTTGACACGCCTGTAACGGAGGCGAAGCGCCGCAACAACCATCCATTGTCGTTGGACGTGTGAGCCCGCAGGAGACAGTCCTGTTTCGGAAGTTGGCTCCAACGACAACTGCAGCAAACTGCATGTTTGCTCCAACGTGCATGATGTTGAAGGCCAAGTCTAGGGGTAGAACGGTCTGACCTGATAAAAAGCCCAAATTTCCAAAATTTCAAGTCTTCTCTCTTCTCTTTCTAATCATTCTGCAATATCTTTTCAGTCATCATCCACGCACCCCTGAAGATGTCAGCTATGAGCAACGCCCCAAATGCTCAACAGGGAGACGAACATCACATCGCCATCGATGACGAGGTATGTGTTGGAAGATTTGTGACACTCTATCTAGCTGATCTTACTCCCTGGAGGTCGAAAACGATGGAATGTCTGAATTTTCCGCGGTAAGGCAACATCAATATCGTTAGCTACGCGATCGACACAGCAAAGCCAATAACCGGTTACTAACAGTTAGCCTGGCCTTTTGGCAGAGCGGCTTATCTTCCAGCGCGAGCGTATCCAGTTCTATCTTGAAATATCGACTAGAGAATGGTCGGACCTATCACATTTACAAGGATGGAAGCATGTTACTCCTACCGCCTGACACGGTGCACACATCTTCGTGAGGGCGTTTCTGACTGGGAATCAGAGTACCTTTATCCGAATGACGAGAGAGAAAATGACAGACTGGGTATGTCGCGACCATATAAAATTGAGAGATATCCCGTCGAGGCCGAATCAGCTGACAGATGCTATTGTAGACCTGCAGCACAACCAGTTTCTTCTTTCTCTGGATGGGAAGCTTGGACTCGCTCCCCCCAACGATGAGAGATCAAAAGTCAAGCGTGTGCTTGACGTGGGTACTGGAACAGGGATTTGGGCTATTGAGTTTGGAGAGCTCCATCCTGAAGCAGAGGTTTGGTCGGATACTATCGCTCATGCAGGCTGCTCGCTGATGCGCATCTCAGGTCCTCGGAGTAGATCTTTCGCCTCCTCAAGCTGAGTACGGCCCGCCTGTCCACCTTCAATTCACCTCGTTAACTTCGCTCAGGGTGCCTCCAAACGTGTCTTTCTTAATTGACGATATCGAAGAATCCTGGCTTTACAATCGGCCTTTCGACTACATCCACAGCCGAATGATGACGTCGAGCATTTCTGATTGGCGCCACTTCATTCAGAGGTCCTACGAGTAAGTGACTTTGCGTTACTGTCCATGGCCTGTTGCAGCATCTCATCGCAGTCACAGTCATCTCACACCGGGCGGCTATTTGGAGCTGCAAGACATAGACCTGATGCCACAATCAGACGATGGCGCAATGAAGTCGAACGCCGCTATCGTGAGATGCTTTGCGCTCCTTGGAGAAGCGGCCACGATCCTGAATCGCTCATTCCAAGACATTCCTGCGCTTGTCGATGTTATGCGAGAAATTGGTTTTGTCGACGTTCAAATCAAGAAAATCAAATGGCCAACGAATACGTGGCCGAAAGAGCAACACTATAAAACTCTTGGTCTATGGGCACATGAGAACTGCATGTCAGGGATTGAGGGATGGATTATGGCGCCTTTTACTAGGGGACTTGGCTGGAAGAAGGAAGAGGTCCAGGTTTTTCTCATCGAACTCCGAAAGGAATTCAGAGACAGAAGCATCCATGCCTACTGGCCTGCGTAAGTGGCACCATTTCCGTGGAAAAGGTTCGTTTGAGAACATGAATCGTCTGGGCTAACACCACAGTAACATAGCTATGCAATTTATGGGAAAAAGCCAGGGACGGAGGCTTAGTCGTCCGAGAGCAACGCAGGCGATTGCGGAATCACGCGTTTTAAGGATAGTCTTGGGCGTAGACTCACTGTGGGACTGAACACACCATGTGTTCCTCGAAATTGCTATAAGTGATGTCAGCCTGGAGGCCTGAGAAAAGTTGTTGGGAAGGTTTTGAAGTACCTGTTTGTATACAGCTCAGAAAAAGGCTACTTTGTGTTGTAAATCTTTTCAAAGGTAACACTCAGTGTCACGAGATTTAATGCAGATTGCCGAGTAGCCCTGTAGGTGAAGTCCTCGGTTTTCTGCACAACAATAAGTATTGTTGAATAATATAATACGGGAAGTTCTGTGGCTGTGATGTATATATATAGACCCAGCTGCTACGTCTTCGTTGCTCTGAGCACTCTATAGCCTTTCGAGATCTTCATAGCCTTCTATAATAACCTTGAGGTTCTTCCTATTCTCTTTGCTGTAGAGCTTCTCTGGCCTGCAAGAATGTCAGTTGCCTGTGAGTGTTACGACCGAGATACTCACTGCTCGACCGCAAACAGGGCCACCTTCACAGCTGCCCAACTGTTGACGAGGATATTGCGGGCCTCGTCTGCGCAATCCCAGCGGTGCACGACGCAAAACGAATCGCACATGAGCCCCAGAAAGACCAACGGAGTGGCGGCAACATCGAAGTATGTTTTGGAGTTGGCAATGGAGCTTTTGTCCGCTCGCTGTAGTTATCTCGGCGGTTACTGCGATATGGCCCCTAGCTGACGTTGGCTCCTCTACGGCTCCCCGCTGCGTTTCCACCATATAGACCAGAGGCTAGTCAGATCAACTCGTCCCTGAAAGATTTCATCGGGAATCCCCAACGTTTGCAAATTCCGAGACCAATAACCTACCTTCATACGCGTGTGTCCACTCCGCGACTACCCGAAGCGCTGGCGCTTTTACACGCTGTGATCCTTGGCGTGGATTGCAAGGTATGTCCACGTGAGCCTGTGGCTCGATTCCATCTTCCTGCCACGATGGCGATTCCGACACCAACGAACTTCCCCCCTAATTCTCTATCTTGACATCAGCTACGGGTCTTCAGCTACGGATTTTCATCTACAAAGAAACCCCAATCAGTCAAAATGAGCTGACGGTGTCTCCGATGCGTTGGGAGATCTCGAACACGAGCCAAGACCAGTGGTCAGGCGCCCCAGTCGGCCCAGTGACTCTAGGGAAACATGGCATTCGGCTCACCAGATTCACTGTGTCCATCAGTCCACCACGCCTAACACACTGGCCTATGCTGCAGCCTGCAGAGGAAGATATAGAGAATATTGCAAAGTTTGTACAGAACGTGAGGGACGTTGAATTCACGATGAAGTCGCGAGACCATGACGTCGCCGTGGTGCCTGCTCAATGACCCTTAGGCCAGTCGCACCTGGTGCCCATCAAAGCGTACTTGAGTGCCATCCTGTCAACATCCAACATGGAAAAGCTTCGAATCGGTATGGGTGCATTCTCAGGTGGGACGATGGATACATGGGGTGATCTCATGAGATGGCCTTTGCTCTCGGCGCTCCTCAAGCCTCAGGAGTGGCCCAGGTTGGAGCGTTTGGAGCTCGACAACCTGACCATCTCTCTAGCTGTCCTCGAGGAACTCATCAGCGAGCGATCCATGGATATGGTTCTACGGTTGGAATCTGTACTCCTTGAAGAGGGCCAAGGGACGTGGCGGGAAATGCTCGATATGCTCCGTTTGAAAGCCGATCCGCTGAGACCTAGAGGCGACGGTGGGCTCTGCGGCCTGGTTTTTGTTGAGACTCTGTTGTTCGATCCATATGGAGGCGAGATTATCGATTTTATGTCGCGCGATATCGAACGCATATTGGGAAGCAGAAAAGTCTTGGACGACAAGGCGCCTCTCACCCCGGCTCTGTTGTATCTGCGAGGGTTGAGATCGAAGAACCCCGTACCCGTGATACTGGGAACGCCGCCTCCTCCGCCACCCATGGCCCACCTCAGCCTCTTTGAACCCGTAGATTAACTCTGTGCAATATTGTCTGGTGTGGGAGAAATCGATAAGGCGTGGATCTATGTGGCAGCCATTAAAGATAACTTCAGATGGGATTACGCTTCTGGGCTCTGCTATGCCTTGGTCCGCGTGTTCGGTTATCTAGACACCCCTGTCCTGGTCTGCCGTACGGTCCGTACCCGATGTATATACACTAGACCTATTTCAGCTCTTCAGAGCACTCTCAAAGGCGCTTTGGACCGCATTGCGTCAATCCTCTTGCGCCCTTCGGATCAATCAGCGCAGGGAAGACCATAGAAAGAAGAGGTATATCAAACATTCGACGATCTCTGGGTTGATAAAGCGGTTTCTATTTTGAAGGATACCTGCCAAGATCTCGCTCTTATCACTTCTCAAAAGACAACGCAGACAAAAATGGCCGCAGCAGTAGCACGCACATACCTGGCCTTCCAGCACAACGCCAAGCTCCGCACGCTCAAGACACTCGTCACCGCGATCCGCCCCTTCGCCGACCTGGAAGAAGCCAATCGCCAACTCTTCAAAGATGGCAGCGACCAGGACCACGTCGTCGTGACGAAAGAGACGATATTTCATCCCCAAGGCGGCGGCCAGCCCTCCGACGTCGGCTCTATGACGACTTCATCCGGCGCGTCCTTTTCGGTGAGCTCTGTGCGCATGGACGTCGTGCGCGACGGCCAGGTCTTGCATTTCGGTCGCTTCGACGACTCCGACGCGTCCCTCGAGGAGGGCGACGAGGTGGAGCAGGCAATCGATGGCGAGAAGCGGCTGCTGTACTCGCGCTATCACACGGCCGGCCACGTCCTCGGCGCCGCTGTCCGGCATCTGCTCGAAGAGGAGGTGGAGGGCTTCGACGAGCTCAAGGCGTCTCACTTCCCAGACTCGGCGAATTGCGAGTTTCAGGGCCTGATCGACGTAAAGCACAAGGAGTCCATTCAGCAAAAGGTCGACGAGTTCCTGGACGCCAAGATGCCCGTAAAGGTCGATTTCTGGGACGAGGAGGACTTCCGGAAGCGTGGGCTGGAGAGGCTGATCCCGGATAGGAGTCTGGCGCCCCCGGGGGAGAAGTTCAGGGTGGTCGAAATCGTCGGCGCCGAGGTGTACCCTTGCGGCGGAACACATGTCGACACGACGGATCTGTGTGGCGAGACGACTGTGAGAAAGATCTCCAGGAGTAAGGGCAAGTCGAAAGTCAGCTATGCAGTAGCAGCGTCCGCGCCATAGAGATAGATTCGGACTATGCATGATAGAAACACCACAAACTTGATGAGGAATGAAGTCGAGTCAATATTACAGCTTACTATTCTATGAGGATCATCAATCATGATGAGACGCCATACTCCACCCAACTCTATTCTACTTCGGGACCCCGTTGCCGTTCATCCGTCTATGTCCACATGCAACTTCCCAAACGTTAACGCCGTCGTCATCTATGCCCCCGGAAAGTTTGGTCTCATTCCCAGTTTCGCAGCAAAGCAATACCAGAGATAGCACGGTCATCGTCCGAGAAGATTTTCCTCTTCTCAGATCCGTCGACGTTGCTTCGGTAGATATTACCGCCGAGGTCGCCGAAGTAAACGTGGCCGTTCTCCTTGTCAAGCTTCACTCCAATGGCCTCGTTGAGATGCCTGACCAAGATCTCGAACTTCTCCGAGCCCGAAGATCCCAACAAACCCGTCTTGGGATCGATGTTGGCCTTGTTTAGTGTGTTGCCCTTGGGGATCTCGCCGCGATCGGTCCAGAAGATGGTGTTGGTATCCTCGTCAACCTCCAGGTCGATGCACTCAGGAAGCTTGTCCAGGAAGCACTCGATGTCGTCTCTCGTCTCGGCGGTCTTGCCTTGGGGCATGTCGATGTTGGCGCAGAAGATGCGTCCCTGGCCAGACTTTGGCGCGCCCTTCTGGGTCCAGTAGAATTTGCCCAGCTTGGGAGCAACCGAGATTCCGACACACCAGGCCTTGATATCTTGCGGGTCGTTTCCGCCGACGATCAAGGTCTCGAGCTCACTTCCGTCGAGGTTGGATCGGTACACTCTCATGCCCTCGCGATCGCTGAAGTAGATCTTTCGCGATTCGGGCTCGACGACTAGCTGCTTCGGGGTGTTGATGATGCCTGGGATGAACAGAGACTGAACACCGCTCCCGTCGAGGTTGGCGGAGTAGACTGCGCCGTCTTGCTCTCCTGGATTCCCCATACATGTCCAGAACATGCGCTTGGTCTCCTCGTCGACGTCGATGCCATCCGGGACGTGTTGGCGGTCAACAAGAACGCGCTCCAGCTTGCCCTCGGAGCTGAGCTGGAGGACCTGGCCGGAGGTCATGTGGTTGTCGGAGCGACCCAGTCCGAGGTCAAGTGCGACAATCTTGGGCAGGCGGGGATAGAGACCGCCCTTGGCAGACTTGTGACCAAGCCTGCCCTTGGACAGGTATTCTCGATCCAGGAAGTCGACGGTATTCTCAGGGGAGAGGCCGCGCTCCTTGACATAGTGCTTCTCGATGAAAGCGACGGTGTCGAGACCAACCTCTGTTCTCGAATTAGTACGTGGCAACCTGAAATCTTTTCACGAATGCTGCGACTCACCATCCATCATCTCGCAAGGTCCCTTGCCGCGCTTGGAAAGCTCGACAAACAAAGCGTCAATCTCCTCGGGACTCGAAACGCCCTCAGCCAAGATCGACAGAGTCTCCCGCTTGATTGCAGCCCACAGGCGGTTGAAGATGAAACCCGTCGATTCCTTCCTCGCGGTGAACGGCTTCGTGCCGACTTCCTTCTGCCTCTCGGTCATGAAAGGAAAGTATTCTGGATGGGTGTGGCCGTCAGTCATTAGCTCGACAACCATGTTGGCCGGGGGCATGTAGTAGTGCGTGTTCATGATTCGCTTCTTCGTTTCGTCGGTGACCTTGGCTAGCATTTCTGAGGACCGGTATGATGAAGAGTTGCTAGCCAAGATGGCATCTGCGGGCGCCTTGGCCTCGAGCTCGGCAAAGGTGTCGATCTTGATCTCGATTCGTTCGGGTACGGCCTCGATCACGAGCCACGCGTTCTTGACGGCGCTCTCGAGGTCTTGGAAACATTGAACGGTGCCAGCGCGTTTCGTACCGGATGCTGGGTAACTGTCGAGATTTTGCTTGACGTAGTCGATGCAGGGCTGATGTTGCTTGGCATCTGGTTCGCGGACTTGAACGTCGTAACCCCCGGAAGCCCAGATGCAAGCGATACGGCGGCCAAGGACACCGCCTCCGAGAACCGTTACCGGACGGTCGGTGTAATTGAGCGGTAGTACAGACATTGATGGGTAGGTTTAAAAAAAAAGGTAATTGGGTATCAGGCGGGTTATTCTATGATATGCAGTCTTCGGTGATGTGTCGCAGGGAGTTTGAAGCCAAGAGCCGGAGATATTTATACGCATGCAATGGAAGGCGCCTAGAAGCCTCCGTCGAAGTTTTCGGCGGAGCAATCTCGCCATCTCTCCGAAACTGCCGGGCCAGCCGTCGTCCCGTCATCTTGGACGCCGTGGGTCCCGACTTGTGTGGACAGGTTGGGGGCCGCGGTTGGTGGCGTGTCGTGAGTCGAGAAAAGAGAAAACGCAGGGACGGATGACGCAGTGGTTCGATGGGACGGATCTGTGGTGTCGGGACTTCGGTGCCGATCACCGGGGTCGGCGTTGCCGTGGACCGGGACCTCCATATAAAATCTCCAACTTCGTCCCAGAGGAGAGGAGACAAAGTCCAGCTTTTGGACTTGTCTTCGTGCTTGGGAAGAATGTCGGGTGCAAGTGCTAACAGTCGTATGCAGTTGACACAGCTATATTTGGCCAGACACGCGAAGAAGTCTCATCGCTCATGATGATTTTCTGGCCATCCCCCTGCAGTCTCAATGGCGGAATTCTGCCGCCGCTAAACCCATGAATTCCGCACCAACTCCCGTCACCTCGGCATCCGGTGGGGCAGGCCCGTTCTTTTGGATCCGGCCTCGGCACCCGCAAGCTTATGGATCCCCCCACCACCGGCCTCAGCATCGCGAAATTCGCCTGCGAAGCCCGCCGCATCAGTCTCGCTCTTTGTCCCAACATCTCACCGCTTCTTAAGCCGATATAGAGATTTATGTGCAATACGACCAAGTCTTCGAAATACCTTATTAGCCCAACATCAAGGCCCTGTGCGGCCTCCTCTAGTGCCTCGAGTTTCCAGCTTCAGCAAGTTGATCAGCACTTGCTACGATCCTCATCCAGATTCTCAGGATGGATCTGGTTGCGCTTCCTGTAATTATGAGGACCAGAATGCCCGAAGCATTTTGACGCTAGCAACTTTGGTATAAGTTCTGATTGATTCGAGGTTATCCAAACATACGCGCTAGTTGTGTCTCTGCATAATTCGAGCAGAAATACCCTCAAACATTGACGTTATCATTATCATCTTTTCCATCCGCGCCCTTGGTAACAGAGCCCGTTTCTCGGGCCTCCAAGACCCTCCGCTGATGTTCTCTGTGCGTCAAGAAGGTGAGCCCGCTGGTCCACGCAATCAGAGCGATAGAGCTGGCGATCATGGCCCACATGCCCCTCTGAGTTCTTCGATCAGCCCCGGACTCATCGTTAAGGTGCACATGCGACATGCGGAGAAACGATGGTGACTTACTGTGAACCATGGTGCCATAGATGCACCGTAGAAAACGATGCTCCACCACGCGTTGATGGCGTTGCTTCCCAAGTTCATTCCCGCCAGCACAACACCTCTGAAAACGCCCTCTTCGTACCTCATCGCGTCATTGCACCACGCGAAGAAGGTTGCCTGACACGCGTAGACGGCGCCGGCCCAGTAGTATGCGCCGAATGCGACAGAGGTAGACTTTGGGCTCGTGGGATCTCTTGACGCGACGAGAATCATTACCGAAGTGACGACCCCGGTCAGCCCGATGAAGAAGGCCACGAGGTACCGCTTGCCACCCAAGAAATCCGTGAGCGTTGCCCAGAAGAGGGTAGACACGATGCCTACGGCAGGGACGCCCGTGGGGTAGTTGTTGAGCTGGGCGACGGTGTACTTGTTCACCGGATGGCTCTTCATGTAAAGTCCGAGGAGGGAATTGGTGCTGAAAGACTCGGTTTCGCCGGCGATGATCCATAGCATGACGAAGCCCCACCAGTACCAGGAGGTGAGTACCTTCTTCGCAAAGCGGAATGTGAGCGGCGACTTCTCCTGGATCTCCGGCACGCGCGACGCAGCGAGAGCCTTCTCCTCCGCGGTGAGATAGAAGGCCTGGGTGGTGTGAGGTGTATCGGGGAAGAAGATGAAGCCGTACATGGCAACGGGAATGGTCATCAGGCCGTCTACGATGAACAGCCACCTCCATCCACTTAGTCCGTGGAGACCGTCCATGCTGCTGTGAATACCAGTCTGGATGAAGCCACCGAAGAAAGTGCCTGCCAATCCCGATGCTGTAAAGATACCGCTCCGTTTGCCGAGCTCTCGTTCCGTGTACCATGCGCCGAGGATGTAGTGAGTTCCAACGAACGTCGAGGCCTCGGCGACGCCCTGGAAGAATCTGATGGCCATGATGGACTTTGGGCTGTGGACACCGGCAGTGCACATGGTCAGACCACCCCAGATGATCATCATCAACGGGAACCAGAAACGTGGCTTCACATAATGGAGAGACAGGTTGGAGGGAATCTGCCCGATGACGTATCTGTTGAACACGGTCAGTCCGATTTGCATCGCTAACGGGCGACGGCGAAGACTCTGGACTCTTACCCCACGGTGAAGCAGGTGTTGATCTGGTTCAGTTGATCTCCGACGAAGCCAAGCTCCTCTTTCATACCAGAGACGTACGCATTGTTCAGGTTCGTACGGTCAAGCTGCGTCGAGATGAGTGAGTGTAGGGTGTAGGGCGGACGAAGTGATGCTCACGTAGTTGACCAGGTAACTCAAACAACAAAACGTGAGAATGAAGAAGTCAATCTGCCATTGTTTCAGCATACATCTGCAGCTAGTTTTCCAATGGAGGAACTCACCTTCTGAACGAGCTTGCGTTCTCCCGGTTGGTATTCGACGTGCAAGTAGCGGCGAAGTTTGGAGAGCGACATGTTGGCGCCTTCAACCGACCTCTTGAGAGCCTGCGATACTAGAGACCAAATTCAACGTAGGGAATGTCGAAACTTTCCGTCATTCCTTTTACTCAAAAATATTGGGACCGTTCCGACGAAATCCGCGCGGCCGCTTATGGATCTTAACGATATAAGCGATCTATCACTTGTGCGCTATCAGGCCTCTTTCTAAGCGTTGAACTTATCACTGCCCAGCTGATAGCGTTGAGATAAGGTGACAAGGACTAGTGAGGCCAGTGGTCCGGATTGTTGGATCTTGTCAGTCCAACACACCCTGGCTGCGTTTATATAGCATTCGAATATTGATAAGTATGTTGTTAGAATGCTGTGTAGACGACTGTCGGCACTTTTCGTCTTAAGCAGTACCTTATCGCATTCGTTGGAGCCCTGTGTCGGCTCGCGTCGCAAGGTCTTGTGATGATGTCGGTGATTCTGCGGCACTGTGAGTTTCCAAGACCGTTATCATTATCCGATCTGGTCGGCGATCATCGCAAGCTATCCCCAACAAACCAGACGGGAGCGATAAGCTTACAGCGTTTCGGGGTCCCAGTCGGGGTCCCTGTCCGATGTTCTGGGGGACTGAGCTCAAATACGCGCGATACGCGGTGGGTTTAGTTGCGATTGTTGCAGTTGCCGGTTTCTCTCTCTATTGGAAATCCGATGCTTGAAGATGTTGACGATAATTTTTGGGACCTCACTCAAAAAGGTGTCGGTACTCGGCGGTAAGGGAATCGATTGAGACAATTAGGGCTAGCAGAAATCGCTAGGCGCGTCCCACTTCGCGATTCGTCGCGTCTTTTCACGGAGGATCCGGATGTTGAAAGGGCAGAATTCTCTCAATTATCATAGTCTCGTTGGACAAATCGCTTCATCGGTCTATTGATTTTTAGACAGACAGACAGACAGCAAGAGATGCGGGGATGGTCGCTGGACGACCTTGGGCTTGCCGCTAGGGAAATTCTTCCGATGCATCAAAGAAGCTTAACGCCGCTAATGGTGGCTTTTCGCTTTTCTTTCCCATGTCGCTAAGGTACGTCATGGACTCAAGTACCAGTCGCCGTTCCCCTTTGCGCGCCGCTTGGTGTGATCATCCCCGACGGCTGGAATGCGCGGAGGACTAATAAGCGCGAATCCCCTCCGCAGTTCGTTCACTTTGCCTAGGGCATCCTGGGGGTTGCAGCCATTGGCAAGGGGGAGAGAATCCGCATCTCCAATGTTCCTGTGATCGATCATATGCAGCTTTATCAAGCCGGGCTGGATAACGATACCCTGCGCCTATGCGTACTATGATTGTTTGCTGCACTACAGACGCCAGTTGGTTTGCCCCGGCCCGTCTTATCTTTCAAGACAACAATCGTCCATCCCCCACCGTTCCCGCGGCGTCGCCCTAGCACTGTTAGCTCTCCTCCGGTCCCCTATGGTGTCGGACGACGAATCCCGACTAGATATCACCGATAACCGGTGCGGTCTGGTGTCTTAGACTACGATGCTTAGACCCTCGGGAGCCCGGATGCATGTATTTAACAACTTTCTGTCACGGGCGGGCTGAAGACGCTCGCTCTCATGAGACTTTATCGCATCTTTTCTTGCATATAGACCTTGGAGTCCGGATAACAACGTCCGCCTTTGTTCATTATGGGAAGCCTCAAGTCCGACGGTATCGCTCCCTGGGAGCTGGCTGGCGCCAAGAAGCGTGAGGCTCTCGCGGCATCGATTCCTAAGGAATGGCGCGTTCCAAAGGACCTTCTGCCTCCGGAATCGCAAGCAGATGTCACGGCGTGGCCTGAGACATCCGGTTGGTTTACGGCAAAAGAGTTGGCCATTACCAACAGCACGCCAGCCGAGCTGCTCCCGAAACTCGCCTCCGGTCAACTCAAGTCTTTGGACGTCACAAAAGCCTTTTGCAAGAGAGCTGTTGCGGCGCATCAACTGGTGAGAATATTTGTGATGGGAGGATTATTTGCGTTGACTGACCTTCGCAGGTAAACTGTCTTTCTGAAACATGCTTTGACCGTGCCTTCTCTACGGCCCAGGCTCTTGACGAGCACCTAGAGCGCACAGGCAAGCCTCTGGGACCTTTCCACGGATTACCGATTTCCCTCAAAGACAACTTCAACCTCAAGGGCTTGGATGCGACGGTTGGGTTCGCATCGCATGTCGGTAGTCCTGCTGAGTACGATGCTGCCCTCGCGACGCTGTTGGAGGAAGCTGGCGCCGTGTTCTACGTCAAGACGAACGTTCCCACGGCAATGATGATTGCCGAGTCCGTCAACAACGTCTTCGGAAGAACAGTGAACCCTAGAAATAGGAACCTTACCAGTGGCGGAAGCTCAGGTGGCGAGTCGGCTCTCATCGTGATGAAGGGCAGCCCGTGGGGCGTCGGCACCGATATTGGTGAGATTGCTCACTTGCTATGGCTTTGTTGGTGCGCATTCGACTAACAATAACACACAAAGGTGGCTCACTGCGCATCCCGGCTGCATGTACCGGCATTTTCACCCTCCGGCCATCGTTCGGCCGCTTCCCAACTCTAGGCTGCCGATCGGGTATGGGTGGCCAAGAAGCCGTTCAGTCAGTGAACGGCCCGATGACGAGGACAATTGACGACCTGGAGCTTTACAGCAAAAACGTCATCAACCGTCAAACCTGGCTTTACGACCCACGATGTGTGCCCATCGCATGGAGGGAAACACAGTTGCCAGCGAAGCTGAAGATCGCCGTCATGTGGAACGACGGCATGGTCCGCCCAACACCCCCCGTTGCCCGAGCTCTCCGCCAGACCGCCGAAAAGCTGAAAGCAGCGGGAGTCGAAGTCATTGAGTGGGAACCTACGGACCACAAGCAGGGGCTAAGTTTGCTTGACCGCATGTTCGTTGCCGACGGCGGTATTTCCATCAAAAAAGAGCTGGATAAGACCGGAGAACCATGGCGGCCTGAGATGGCTGCTTACTCAACTGCAAAAGAGCTGGGAACTTACGAAATGTGGCAGCTGCATCTGGAGCGTACGGCATTTCAGAAGCGGTACTTGGATAGGTGGAACGCGGCGGGCATTGACGCGATTCTGTGCCCGACCACACCATTTACCAGTCCGAAGAACGGGACCTTTAAACACGGTAAGTTGCTTCCACGTCCTGGAAGATGATGGACATTCTAACTAACTTTTCACAGTTGGTTACACTGGCGTTTATAACGTCTTGGATTATTCCTGTGTTTCATTCCCAACTGGACTGACTGCAGACGAGAATGTTGATTTACTTGACTCAACAGAGCAGCCACTTAGTCCTGCTTGCGAGGCTGTTAGCGCTGAATGTGAGTAATAACCTTGGGCGTCGGTTCAAGCGCACAGCTAATATCTGACTAGATGACTCGAACAACGTTCATGGAATGCCCATCAGTTTGCAGGTCGTTGCGAGACGTTTAGAAGAAGAGAAGGCAATCGCCCTGGTGAAGCGCATCCTAGACATCATGTAATTTCTATACAGAGTGAGAGAAGGAACAGCGTACAGAACGCGATTCAGGAAAATACCTAGCAGGAGGGTTGTGTCCTAAGTCGTATGTATGTCCATTCTATAGATCATTTAACGGCAGCGATGCGTTATCACGCGTCTGATAAAGATTATTCTTTGGTGACTGAAGTCTGAAAACTCTTACTCGTGATTTCTACTGACCCTGACGAGTTTCTATTTCGAAGAGGGTCCTAATGCCTGGTTTCTAGTAATGAACATTATTGCTAGAGCCTAGTTGCTTGGACTTGGGCTGTCAGAGACGTGGGGTGAACGTTCATCATCCATCCCGTCTCGCGAAAGTTGAAACCCGTCAATATTCACAATCAGCTCAATCTTCGGAGAGGAATATTTTGGTCGGCATACTCGTTAGAGAGAACACTAGCTGTCGTTCTCGGTCCTCCGCTGACCCTTCGGGATGAAGCTATTGACATTGAGTTTCCTGGCCACACTGCCCGTTTGGGAGATCAGGTTGGACACGGAGACTCCAATGCCGTGACACCAGAGAGCACACGCTCTCCGCACCACTCAACAAAACGTGCGACCCATATGCTGCATGACAGTATTCTTTCAAGTTCGATCAGATTACAGCTGAAATCAAGTTGATAATATACCGGGTTATCAACTTGCCAAATCGATTCCCGTGGCCAAGCACTTTCGAAACCTGGCAGCCGGATGTCAGAAAACGTTGCGATGCTCTACTTAAAGGCCTCAGAGCTGAGTTTCGACGAGGATTCCGCCGCAGCACCTCGGATGGTGTGGTACAAACCTCGAGCTGAAATATCACCACTGCATCATGTTATTTTAAAGTTTACCGTCCGTCACCAGCGATTACCAGATCGAGTTTCGAGTCTTGGAAGATATGCTACGAAAGTGCTGCGGCAACAGTTTTGATCAACTCAGAACTCCACCGGTTTTCGAAACTGCCGAACAGCTGGTTGACTGCCCACACTGTTTTTGTTGGCGGCATAACCTTTCTTTACTGTCTATGGGTTGTACCTAAGATCAAGCAAGATACCTCATTGGCTGCTTTCAGCGGCATCGTGGAAGGATGCAGCAACCTCCTCAAGTACCTCGCCAAAACGTGGAGTGTAGCTGCCGATGCTGTTAGAAAATTTGAGAGGCTGGTTCATCTGACATCAGAATCCTGGAAAGCTGCTACTATGCCACCACCGAGCGCAGAGGTCGTCGCTGGGCAATCTCTGCTATCCATGGCACAAGGCCAGGAGATGGATAACAACGAGCCCGGGGAGTTTGAGGCAGACTCATTTTTCAATGAGTTGGGTGACATGAGTTCGTGGTTTGATCTGAACTGGCTCCTGGATGCCAGCGCCGGGTTCAGTTCTACGGATGATGCAGACAGAGCATAATGATACTATTCTCCAGTATTCACTTCGTCTGTAATTATTCCAAAAGATATGAAATACTGCAAAGGGGGGAAAGGGGGAGGAGGAAGAAGAAGAAGAGAAAGCTAGAACAGCGGCATTTACCGATGAAGACATAGTATGCAATTGCGAGCATGCACGCAAAACTCAATTGCTTCTCCAGGACACTCACCTCTGGGACTAAAATAAAACCTGTCGTCCTAGTAGATTCGGGATCTAGCCGCTTCCGGTGGGGCATGATCGGGATAAAGCCGATGGCAAGTTATACCGAATACCCGAAACCAGCAGTTTTCTTGCCAAACTGGTCGGCACTTTGCGACCAAGATTGGCAGTCTTTGAGGGATGTAAGCAGAGCTATTACGTTCATTGCTGTTGAACATGCAGTCATTCGTGCGCATTGTGGGAAGGGCCAACTCCGTATCGCCGCTGATTTCCAGCCTGCGACTGGCTCGTTGTCGAGCCGGGCCACGTCATATCCAGGCATTCAGTTCCTCGGTTCGCTCTCGACTACACCCAAAAGTGGCCGTTCTGTACCAAGAGATTGACCCTCCGGTCATCGCAGGCAATGTGAAGCCGAAGAAGCCCGGCGGTTAGTTAGGACCCAGGGTTCAAGTCAATTGCGCGGCTACCCACAGGCTAACGCGTGCTTATTGCTAGGCTACAAAGATTCGGGAGCTGACATCGCCTATAATCTGAGCCTTTCCCGCGAAGTGGAAGTTCTTAGCCCAGTCTCGAACCCAGATCCGCTGAAGGACGCCGACTGGTGCTTTCCGGACAGTGAGGAGGGCATCCTGAGCGCGATCGACAAGGGTGCCACGCATCTTTGGGCGAATACCATCCTGTTTGCGAGCCATCCTCTTCAGACCTCAACTCGCATCGAAAAACATGAGAAAGAGGTCCGCGTTGTCGGCCAAGGGCCCCTCATCGTCGAGAAATACGACGATAAAGACTTCGTCAACACGCTTCTGCGTCAGGAAGGGTCTTTCACCCTGCCCAAAGCGTGGACCATCCACGCTGATCGAGATGCTCCCGAATACGATGTGTATACTTATCCTGTAGTCGCGAAGCCCGCTCGCGGTCGTGGTAGTCATGGAGTTAAGGTCTGCCAGAACGAACCCGAGCTGGCTGCGCACTTGAAACTTTTGGCGTCAGAGGGAACGAATGCTATCATTGTGGAAGAGTTTCTGGCGGGCGAGGAGGCCACCGTGACGGTCATGCCTCCTACATCGGCTAAAGGATATTGGTCGTTGCCAGTTGTCACACGAGTTAACCACCAGGACGGCATTGCTCCTTACAACGGAACGGTTGCCGTTACGGCCAATTCCAGAGCTGTCGTTGGATCCGAGGATGCGGCGTACGAAGATGTCGCAAGGGAATGCGAAAAAGTTGGGGAGCTTCTCGGCACTACTGCGCCCATTCGGATTGACGTACGCCGATTCAGCTCAGGGTCGAACTTTGCTCTATTCGATGTCAACATGAAGCCGGTAAGCTTTTCCTATTCGACAAGGCGTCTGCACGAAGGAATCGCTTCACTCGCAAGACCACCCCCGCTAACCGGTAACCTCCACAGAATATGACGGGACCCGGCCGACCAGGACGTGATGAGCAGGCCAGCCTGACTCTTCTCGCGGCTGCAGCTCTTGGGTGGGACTACAAAGAACTGCTGCGACAAATATTAGGAACTTCATGCACTCTGCAAGCTTTGCGAAAGCTCGCCCCCCGCCTCTAGTCAATTCCCGAGATCGGGTATTGTTGCAGATTAGTAAAAAGTGAGATTCATTATGTAGAATGCATATGTGCACAAAATTGCCATCTACATCCTCGGTAAAGCATCGAATGGTCACGGTTTGAAATGCAACGAGTCCTCCGCAACCGGGGAGTCTGACGCACTGAAAAAGACTGGTGGTTTGGAAGTCATGAGGGCCCTAGAGCAAGGAGGGCGTGCTCAAGAGCTTGATCCTTTCATCATCTCCGGAGCCAAGGTCCTAGAAGGTAACATCCGCCCGACTTCATGAGTGAAATATTCCCAAGGCTTACCAAGTTCAACAGGCGTCGGAGCCTTCATGTGCACTTCAGTCGGAGTTAACAGCAGTTTCGGCAAGATCATGATGTCAGTTCGAACCGAAACCGAACCGATGCCTCTCCAGGGTAAATTTGAAATGCTTCGTTCATGGACATTCTGATTGTTGCTGTCATAATCATCGTCGTCACTGTCCCGGAAGGGCTTCCCCTTGCAGTGACTTTGGCACTTGCTTTCGCAGCAACAAGAATGCTCAAGGAGAACAACTTGGTAAGAATCCTGCGCGCCTGCGAAACGATGGGCAATGCGACAACTATCTGTTCGGATAAGACCGGCACTTTGGTTAAGAGCTCTGCCTCCATCTGTATGCTGTCTCTCGTAGCTAACATTCTATCACAAGACCACCAACAAGATGACCGTTGTTGCTGATAGATTTGACGAAACCAGTTTTGCATCATCAGAGACTTCAGCGTCGTCGGAGCCTGCAGCGTCTTCGTCTGAGCCACTTTGCCAGTGGGCATCAGAAGTCTCTCAGCATTCCAGAGAGCTCATCGTCCAGTCGATTGCCATTAATTCGACTGCTTTCGAATTGAGGAGAGTGGAAGCCCCGTCTTCATTGGTTCCAAAACCAAGGCAGCCCTTTTGCAACTTGCGAAAGACAATCTGGGTCTTGCATCCCTCGCAGAGACCGGGGCAAACGCTCAGGTAGTTCAGCTCATTCCATTTGACTCTGCGAAGAAGTGCATGGGTGCTGTGATCAAACTCAGGTCTGGTGTGCACCGCCTTCTGGTGAAAGGCGCCTCCGAGATCTTGCCCGCGCACTGCAACACCAAAACGAACTTTGAGGCTCTGGCAGAAGAGGATCTCACCGAAGCCGATCGTCACTCTGTCAGTGCTACAATCGATCAATACGCGGCTCGTTCTCTTCGGACCATTGGATTCGTCTTCAAGGATTATGACACATGGCCACCATGCTCGCCAGTGAGTCAGTGACCGGTAAAAAAAACCAGACAGACCTGGAGAACCTCTTAGGCCAAGGCGATTTTTTCTTCGGTGTGGTGGGCATCCAGGATGCGGTCCGCCTTGGTGTGCCGGAGGCTGTGCGCAAGGCTCAGGGAGCCGGTGTCAACGTCAGAATGGTGACTGGCGACAACGCGATTACCGCGAAAGCCATCTCCTCCGAATGCGGCATCTATGCGGACGGCGTTGTCATGGAGGGTTCCGACTTCAGACGGTTGTCGGACACCGAGATGGACGCAATGCTTCCGAGACTTCAGGTTCTTGCCAGATCTTCCTCGTCACAAAGCTGAAGGCGCTCGGTGAAACCGTTGCTGTCACCGGCGATGGTACCAACGATGCTCCTGCTCTTAAAAGTTAGGGCGGCTGATGTTGGGTTTTCTACTGGTATTCCTGGGACTGAAGTCGCGAAGGAGGCATCCTCAATCATCCTCATAGACGACAATTTCACATCCATCATCACAGCCCTTAAATGGGGACGCGCTGTCGATGATGCGGTGCAGAAGTTCCTGTAAGTGAGTTAGGACCCCGACGGCCCTTCTTTAGAATGCTAACAACTCGCGTGTACTCAGTTTCAGATAACGGTAAATATCACTGCGGTCCTGCTGGCTTTTGTCACTGCCGTATATGGTTCGGAGATGAAGCCTGTCCTCAAGGCCGTGCAGCTTCTCTGGGTGGATTTGATCATGGACACCGGTGTGTTCGTCACGATTCCTTTGGTTGGGCTGCCCATCCCGTTAATCATAAACCTGGCCTCGCTCGTACTATGATAATCCGGCCACATTCGCTTCTCCATCAGATGAACACAGATATAGCAATACTTTCAACAATACGACTGTGGAACTTCGCAATCTTTGCCTGGGAGGCATTGAATCAGACATCATGTCCATACATATAAAGCTATAGACATCAATGAGCTTTTCGTCTTTGTTTCGCATTTTACCACCCGAACTTTTCCAAGATTGGCTACTCGATTTTTTGCACACACCCGCCGCAATTCAATGACGCTCGACCAGTCTTTTTAACATGCGAGATGCTCACAATCAGCCTCGAGCGCCAGGCTTGAGGAAAAAGCTGCGTAAATCCTGCTGCACAAGATTGGGCTGCGCGGTCTCCTTCTTTTTAGGCTCGAGCTTCTCCATGAACCATGCCACCATGGGATCAAGCTGGAATTTCGAGTTCAGCGTGGTTGGAGTGACGCCTAGCACCTTGAGCCCTCGCAGCGATCGAGCTCTGCTCAGGGCTACGTAAGCCTGTCCCTTCTCCCAAGAGGAGCCCAAGTCGACGATGACGCGTTCCAGGGAAAGACTCTGACTTTTGTGGATAGTTATGGCCCAGCCTGGGGCAAGGGGAATCTGCGTACGCGACAGCAGACTGTAGGGGTGCTTTGCGCCAATCTCTGACACCATACAGTCGGGGCCGATAACGCGGCGTGCGCCGTTGGCGAATCGGACCTCCGGATCTACGGGATGATTAGCTTCAAACCGACATCATCAGACGCTTATTCGTAGCCAAGTCACTCACATTGGTTGGGGGTGGCTGGCGATGACATGAATTTCATAATCTCCTTGTACCTCCGCATCGCGGCCCTGTGGCCAGCCGGGTTTTCCTCGTAGTCTCCTGATTTGGCGTGCTTGGGCTGTTTGGGCTCTTCCACCTCATAACGGTTCACAAAACCACAAATAACGCCCTGGCTGCCGTTACAAAGCCCGCTCTCCAGATTAATCTGCCGATCTCTGAGTCAGCGTGCACATTCTTCGACATAAGTTGCTCGCAAAACACGGCATGGAGCTTACATTTGAGAGTAGGATCACAGGCATGTTGAGTTTAAACATGGCAAGTGTGGAGTAGCGGTGTTCTTTGAGCTTCTGCAATGGCCTCTGAAAGTGCGGGGCATGCTCACTCCCCGGGCTTTTGTCAATTTGCTGAAAAACAACTCTGGTCAGCGTGGCGTCAGGGAAGCCATCCACATTTGACGCCGAGTCCGCCAAATGAAGGGGGGGAGGGGTTGGAGAGCTTTGGGAAAAGACTTGCGCTGTAAGCATGAAGAGACTCTCCAGAAGCATCTTGCTGGGCCTTGAAAGTGTCGAGACACCAAAATTGGTATGATCTGCCCGGTAGCCTATTAAACTCGCTCGAGTTCCGAGCATCAACTTCCGTTCGACGGCCGTACAATCTTACGCCATTTTCAACTTCGCAGTCGTGGTTCAGGAGAAGGTTAATCTCGCTTCTTTTGAGGGCGACGCCGAGTCGACACTTTTGAAGAATACCAATGAACTCTTCATCTTGTTGGCGGTGGATCTTGGTTAGATGCACAAACTTGAAGTTGCACTTATCCCACTCGGCAGACCTGAACGCCCATTTCTCCTCGTCCGGGAATGCCACGCCATAGAGGTCACATGTTTGATCAGGACAGTAATACCTGCCCTGGCTCCTACCCAGCAGCTCCTTAGCGCAAGAAGCACAGTACTCGAAAGGTACCGCTGGGGGCAGCTGGCAGAAGTCGCCGACGGCAATGACCTGGACGCCACCCAACGGTCTAGAATCCGATCGAGCTTCGCACATGAATCGGCTAAATCGATCTAGGAACCGGTTCTCAACCATACTGATTTCATCAATAATGAGCACATCGGTTTCCGATAGACGTTTCCAGATTTGTCGTCCATGTGCCCTAGGAAGGACCTCTTCGAAAGGCTTCTTCATATCGCCAGGCGTCCAGCCTGCGTAGCTGAAGGTCGTTCTGCCGCCAATATTGAGGGCGGCTTGTCCCGTAGGCGCAACCAAATAAACTTTCTTCTTCAAAGCCTGAAACTTCTCGAAAAGAGCCTTGACAAGGACTGATTTGCCACACCCGCCAGATCTGCAGGGTGGTACGGTCAGCGGGTGTGCTTAAATGATGCGGCTTCTTTGCACAACGCTGCCTCGCATTGAAAGCGAGATCGGATACGCACCCTGTTATAAACAGATTATGGCCTTCCATGGCTAAATCCATAGCAGCCTGCTGTTCTTCACAAAGGGGGGGTTGCTTCGTTTCAACCTCCTGCTCAACATCTTCATCACCAAGCTCCTCTGCAGCATCAGTAGCAGAGGATCCAATATCAGAATCTCCAGATCCCCGCTGAGGCGACAGTTGATAGTACTGATCATCGCTCGTCTGTGTATAGGACTGACTAGGAGCAAGCTGCCTAGCCTTAGTTCGAAGTGTCTCGAGTTTTTCGGGCAATAACCTCGCGATGAGCTTGCTGCGAAGAAGTTGTCGCTGCTCCGAGTCAGTTTTGTGCCTGAGCCTACGACAGACGAAGCCTTCACTTACAGCTGCGTCGTAGCTCTTTTCGCTCCGATCTGGTAGAATGTCAGCTGGATGACTCCACTCCCAGCGAAGTCGGACGGAACCTACACCCAGCCCGGGGAAACTGCTTCGTCTGGGCCTCGCATGTAGGCCAGTCCATGAATATGCCGCATCTCCTCCCGTTCCACACGACGTAGTACTTGGCTTTCTTGCCGTATATGGCGGTGGGTATTCCCTGAAGGTAGCCGACCATGAGTTGGTCGACTTCAGACGCGACAAGTCGCTCCGCCTCTCTCTCCAAGCCTCCCTCTCCTTGTTCGAACGACCCGTCGGATGCTCCGGAGACATACTGTTTATCTCTGCGGGTAGGGGCGGCAAAGGATGGTCTGGGGGCAGCCTGTCTCATCCTCGGAGATGGACCACCACCGGACTGCGTGCGTCCTTGGAAAGTGTGTGCCGCGTTCCAATCTTTGCGCGGCGAGGCGCGACTCTGGGGACCTAGATCAAAAAAAAACTTCGGCTGTTCCTCCTCATCGTCGGAAACGAGGCTGATAAATTCCGGCGCGGGCGCGGGCTCGGGCTCGGAATCGACTCGTCTTCGCTTCAAGCTCGATTCTGCAGAGTGCATGGAATGCTTGGGGGTTAAGGCTAGGCGAGACAGGTTAGCGGAGCGACAGCAAAGGTTACATCTTGATCCGTAGCTCACAATCCATGTGAGAAGCGCAAATGGTGACCGCAGGCGCAGGCGCAGGCGCAGGTGCTGGGGCTACGTCGCTGTAACAATTGCGCTTTGGTGTTGGAAAGGAAAAGAGGGAATGGACTCAATGGAGTAAATTAGAGCTCGAGCTTGGCTCTAAGGTAATTTAGGCGCGCGGGTGCCATTGTCGGAGTACGTAGCTACGCGATGGGCCGATGGCTGCCAAATCTCCAGGGTCCAGCATCCAATGCTCCAGTGCTCTTCTTACTCTTTCTATTTCCGAACTTACATTGGAAACCAAGATCTCCCCCGTTGATCTCGGCAGTGATTCGGTTTATTTTATTTCTATCAAAGCTAGCAATAGACGGCCCTGGAGATCAATAGCTGCCTTTAGCTATGCGCAGGGTTCCGTCAGCAACCAACACGATTTTATCAATGGCGCGTTAACTTGGTAACCTTATGTCCGGAAAAAACGGGGTCTTTTCCACGCCGAATGACGAGTGAAAACTTAGCAGTAGTTACTGACTACTGTAACAATTTTAAGCAAAACCTTAAAAAATGGCGCGTTAACGACCGGTCTCACCTGATTTCTGTACCTGACAGAGCAACGTGCGCCCGGGTGGTCCTCGGTTCCACGTTCGATGGCATCCCCCCACCCGGTGGCGCTCTCACGGCATCATGGCTCGGTCAAGGTAGGTATCGTTGTTGGAGATGTGACCCAAATCATCGAAATGTACTGCTCTTTAAATAAGCTGCCACAGTTCATGTTTTTCATTCCCAGGCCAAAGAGTGTCTTCATCCGGTCATCGAAGCTATCCCTTCGAACGACGGCAGGTTGAAGGTGCCCATGATATGACCTTTTTGCTAGGTAGTGAGAGGTTCCAGTGTCTAGTCCTGGTTCCGCATCCGAAGTGAGTGGAGTGCCCCCTTCGGCCCCGATCATAATGGGACTAACTCCGCGCGGACAACCTTTTGCGCTGACTTCACTTCCTCTCTCGCGGTACCACTCATCTTCTCATGCTTGCATGGCCGGCCAGGGAAATCTGCTTTGCGACCGTCCATATGTCGCAACCCGATGTCCTTGCTCTTGAACGATTCTTTTACTAAGGTAACAGGGAATTCTACACGGGGGGTCTACGGCCAAAGCCGACATCTACCTAATATTGTCACCAAGTGTCTTGTCCTGGCCACCCGACGCCCAGGTGGATCGTTGAAAATATCAAACGTATATTGGTATCATTCTGTCGTCGGCCGGAACTCGGATCATCGAGTCTCAGGCCGACGTGAAATTCCAAAGAGCCAAAACCCGGTTGCAACAGACACAGTCTCCCACTTGGCACCCAAGCTGCCCTCCAATCCCGTGCCCATGAACGAGAACTGTATGTCATTCGCGATCCCCATGTTGGTTCTGGGGGCCATGACAGCCACAATCTCCAAACCGTCGCTCGAGAACCCGCGATCACGGTATCTCCTGCTACCCCCGGTCCCGATCTTCGGTCCGGTCACCCTGACCAACTTCAACCCGACCGAGTGCCGCGCGATTTCCTTGACCTCGTTCCCCGATGATCTCCTCCACTGAAACTCCTCCTCGAGACCCCTTGGCCCGACTTTCATCCGGAAGCGAAGCACCGCGCTGGACCTCGCGCCCTCGGGCTTGTCGAACGCGACCTCTTCTGCAGCAGCCTGCGGGTTCACCGGGTCGTGCAGAGTGACCATCGCCGCGAAGTCCATGGACCGCGCGTTCTTCTGTGTCACTCTGGCAATGATGGGGTCCCGCTCGCTCGGGCCGTTGTGGAGGTGGAGAGGCTGCATGGTGGCGTACATCTTGGCGCTGGCTGAGAGGGCGAAATATCTTTCGTTCCTGGATACCGGCCCCAGATAGTAGAACTCTTCCTCCCGCGAATAGTGGCATTTGAATAAGGGTGGGAATTTGCTCGTCATGCCCAGGGTTTTGGGGTCTGACCTGTTGCTGAGAGACGTGCTGGGCCCCTGGTATTGCGGGACATGTTCGCTGCCACGGGAGTACGGAGGAGGCGCATTGCTCCTGGTCTCTACGGTGGCTCCCTTGGAATCGTTCATATTGACCGAATCTCGGGATTCTTCTCACGACAAGAATGGCTGAGAAAGCCGGTATGGAATGTGTGTGTAAGAAACAATGTGCATTGCGTCGGTTCGAGTTCGAGGGCTGGGTTAATGCTCATATAAACTAACTGGAGTCAGCATCCGTGAGTTGGCCACGTAGGATCCTCCAAAGGATGGCGCATGGCCGTGGAAAACCCAATTCATGGGGCTGTGAGAAAGATCAGACGGTCCAATTGACACTAATTTTGTATCCCATTTGATTACACGCGTGAGAGGTGCTTCGCCTCTTATCAAACCTATGACAGCCAACTAGCGGGAGTAAGACAAATAATAATAATATACAAGCCACTTCCTTCGCGACGTCCGCTGAGAAATCACCGACGTCCTCGCAGCATTTTCCCCCAAGTTCAACAACTTTCAATCATTGAGAGTACTTGGGCCCCAAAGACTTTCCAAGAATTTCACGTGAGGCGAGCCAAACGTTACCCGTCGTCGTTCTTGTAAACTTTTTTCGAGCAACCGCATAGCGCGCCGTTTGGACGCGATCCGCCGTGCGTTTCCTCCAATGCGCCTGCCCCGAGACCAATCTCAGGCCCCGACCGTTGTTGCAAGCGATAGACCAAAGTCTAGATGGCCGAGGAAATGATCTATGCATGATAGGCAGTGTGCACTCAGTGGACCGGCAGGAGATGCAAAAAGTGCCAGACGTTCGCTCTCATGAAAAGCTCATACGTACATGAAGCACCTAGTCGTCTTGGGTAGAAATTCAAACTTGACTTGGCGAGAAGAAGACGAGTTTTATGACCAAGGTTGCATGAAGTAACTGACCGACAGAGCCGGATCCTATGTTCCTTTTCGTATGGACGCTGAGGTGATGCGCGAACCTTGGGGTGGAGAAGACGCTCCCGTGCATAATTGCTACACGTCAAAGCAGATCCCAAAGAACGGCTTCGTATTCATCGGACGGATCATGTAATCGGCGCCAGAGCAAAGGTCCATAATACCACTGCTTACGTACTATACGAGTCGAGCTCGAATACTAGAGAAGTGAAGACAAAAGAAGCAGGTATGGGGAAACCTCCTGTGTGGAAACTCTCACGGTAAGCTCATCACTGGGATACCAAAAAGAGCTTCACATTTTTGCATGAACCAGTGATGATGCCTGTTTGTAATCTAACTCGACTTGATGGGCTGGCATCACAGAGAGGGCGCAGCTGCCAGTTATCATGCAGAAAATGACCAGTAGAACTTCAAGTAAGCTGACAATATTTACTTTCCTCTTGACGTGAATGCGCCCAGCTTTTGGTTGATTCTCATTAAAACATGATTGCAAGTACTTCATAGCGGTGGCAGCGACTGATGCAGTAACTCTGACGACTGAGAATAAAATAGGGCGACTGTGACCGACCACAGCAATATCAACATTTACCGTTGGTGGCAGCTTTCCTTGCGGATATTCACTCTAAACTGAGGGTACTGCTGCAGGGCGCTGAGCACCTCTTGCTGACAAGCCGCCGAAGCCTTGACATGAACTGTGCAATCTCTCAATATGACAAAAAGCCCATTTCCCTGATAAGGGTTGATTGCAACAGACCATTGTATCATCTCACCAGCGAATGTTTCCCGCGCCGTTTCACCCCGGAGAAGCACTCACCATGAGCTCACCATTGTTCAGCGGGCGGAGGATCTCATAAAGATCCGAATAAATGTGAAAACAAAAAAAATGGCAATGACGGTCGGAAGACGCAAACACGCAAGCATCGCTCAAATCCAGCGCCGCGACGGCCGTGTCTCCTTTCTCCAAGTAGCCTTGCTGCCGTCGCATCTAGTTGTGACGTTACTGACGGGTTTTGCTCGCGAGCCACGACCGCGGAAAGAGAAGAATTGACTGATTTGTGAGCCGACGGCAGTGAAGGTACGTTTACGGTCATATCGGTTGGTCTCGCACTCGGTGACAAACTGGCAAATACCGGGGCACGCTCGCTGGAAATTTGACCGATGTAACGTCCACGGAAATCGTGTCAGGCATAGAACCGGAACTCAGTCATGGGTCATGAAGTTACCTACACCCCAAAAGTCGTCGTTGACGTTCAATGAGAGGGATTCATCTTCTTAGGAGGACACTGCCTGAGTCTGGGTTCGAGCCGCGGTGGAAGACGTCGACTGCAACAGCACGGGTAAGCTTGTGCTCGCCAAAACCCTTGTGGGCGTCCTGCCCGAGGAGTCCCTGTGGGTGACTCAAGATATGCGTCCCCCGGCTTGCCGAAGACGAAGAAGATGCCGTTCACCGTCACAGACGTGGCTTGAAATCAAGTTTCTGGTATCAATGCCACGTAGAGCGAGCGAGAAGAGTGACAACATGATACCATGACCATGCTCATCTCGTTTGGGGGGAAATGGCGGGGGCACTGTATTTATAATGGTGATCGAAGAGGTTTTTAAACATAGAAGTGTCCTCAAGCGCCAGTCTTCATTCCACAACTGCAACTTTGCCGTGGCCATGCATAATCACCGTTCCATGGGCCAGGTAACCTCGGCATCAAAGTCAGTCCACCTGTGTTGCGAGTGAAAGATGGTCAAATCCTACTTTGAGGAGCCAACTTCTTTGGGATGAACGCCTGTTGAGTTGCGATGGACCAATTTTTATTGGTTCGGTTGGCGAGATTCGCATCATCTAGTACTGACGCAGATGTGGTGCTATGGCATAGGAACTGATGCTAGGGCCGGTCATTGTTTGCCGGCATGTCTGCCGCAAGTGTTGAGCATCTTTCTTGAAGATTAGTGGCTGAATCGTAGCTGGACAAAAGAAACTCCGGACGCAGATATCATCGTCTGAGAACAACTATGCTGATCTCGAATAGTGCTCTCGAGATCATCATCGACACTAGACAGATGATGGGGTTAAGTAGGATGATAGTTCTCTCCCTCCCGAAGCCGACAGTTTCAAGATGCGCCAGTCATCCAGTTTGAATATCAGTGGCAAGTCATTTCTAGTTTGCTTAAGGTCCTCGAGGTCATATAGTCTGGAGAAATGGTAAATGGTCCACAGTCGAACGTGTGGGCTACGAGAAGGAGGATAGTGGTACTGGAACACACCGGTCACGGAAACAAGCATAGGAGGCACAAAAGCATGAGACGTGAGTGAAGCCAGGTAGTTAAAAACTCGATCGGCGCCGCTCGCTGTTGCTGGGGTGTCACGCGAGGTCAACACGCAGGCGACGAAGAAGTCTCCAGATAAAGACGAGGCATGGGGAAACCTGCCTGACTTTCTTGATGCTCAGAGTTTTGTGCTGAAGGGCTTGTAGCAAATCGAAACTTGGCCAGTTTGATTCAAGAAACCGGAGCTGAAGCGCATCCCATCGAGACGCGTGTTTGCCGTGATAAGGATTTGTCTAAATAGCAATCGTTTAGAGACGACAGTGAGCTGGTTCCACGAAGCTGGGACGCCTATGTATTCCATTGTCTCGTGTTCGCCCAAGACTGTATCCACGCTGAACACTCTGAACATGAGCGAATCAAATTAGACCTGTCCGACAATTGCACGTGGACTTTAGCAACGTTGAGCTCTGTCAACAGTAACGGGATCTCGAGGGGAGATCACGATCTGACCCAGTTTGAGCTATTCGGAGTGATGAGGAGTGATGAGGAGTGATGAGGAGTGATGAGGAGTGATGAGGAGTGATGAGGAGTGATGAGGAGTGATGAGGAGAGATGAGGAGAGATGAGAAGTACGAAAAGTTGAGGCGGAGGACAGAGGTTGAAGCCTGGGTTGCTGGTGGGAAGAGGGAACAGGCACTTGCACTGGTGAACATGAAGTTGTCGACGTTTGAAAGCTTGAAAATCCTCGCTTGACTTTCGATTACAAGCGACTAGAACAACCCTGAAGAATTTACAGGTGCATTGGCTTTCGAGGCATATGGCATATTGTCTGTTACTGGAGTGCGTGATGGAAGCAACGAGGTTCGTAATGTGTAATGATAGGTAAGGCATCTTGCGAGTCTCTTACCAACCCAGGCATCGAGTTTCATCTTCGTCTGCAACATAAGTCTGATTGTTTGCATGTCATCTCTATGGGACGGAAATTGCAAATCACTCGTGTCATCGGAAGTTCACTAGCTTCCGTCACAAGGAATATGCAATGCTGTTTCGGAATGATGAACACTTTCACGAGCAACCGAAGACCTACCTTGTGACAGCGTATGGCGCTGCACCGTCGGTAGCACAAGGTCAAGCCAACATACTCGTCGGGGTTTTCGGGTCGCCGGTCAGGTGAGTTTGAGCCTCAAACCTAACAGCCTTCACCGATCCGGCTTTCTGTACGACAGTCTACACTGATCACAGAGACACTCAGTGTCATTTGGATCCCGCAGCCTCGCCCAATCAATGAGACCTGTCTTACCAGCGGGACGGGATGTCAGTGTCAGATTGTGCTCAGGTGACTGAGGCTGAAATGACTGGTCCATCTTTCGTCGAGACGCCGGGCGGCGACCGAAGTAGAGGCCGTTCGCGCCCGCGGTTCCGTCCTCCACCATCGCCCATCGTCACACCTCGCTGAAGCGCCATCGGTTGGCGGGTCATCCCCGAACCAGTCCAGAAGCGGAAAAGTGCGATATCGGAGGCTGGCCAATCCACAGGCTGCTGGTGGATCAGTCCATCACACTGATTCACACACATTTTCCATCCTGCAGCTTCCTTCACCGCGCGGGATTTGAGGACGATGGGGAAGCGCGGCCAGTGAGGGTCGTCCCCGTCCCTGGCCGCATCCTCAGTGGCCGGAGGAAAGCAGACCGAGACAAGTGATGAGCCCGGAAGGGTGGAGAATCTCTGGCTCACCGGGTCCCGACCAGGAGAGATGTGCCATCCGCTGTATATACCCGCCACCCTCTTTCTTCATGTAAGGATGGACGCGACTCATCGCCGGATTAACGGGTGTATAGTCAGATTCCGATGGCATCGCTGGGGAATTGTTGTGATTTTGAAAGCGCGTCTTTGGCGGGGCGAGCTGCCTGGCTGAGTCGAATGCAGCTATTGAACATCTGTGGCGCCGAGAGGTTCGGTTCTCGATGTCGACCGTTGTTGTCCTGCACATGCCATGCAGGGCGACAGAAACAGACGGCGCGACGGCTATCTCAAGCGCGAATCCCACCAGCGAGCGCACGCCTGTGTGTCGTGCATATGCCGCTAATCATAGACACACAGCGACGGTGTCAGGCCGGCCGACTCGGCGGGAGAGCCTGGGAGTACGAATACAGACATTCCGAAGGAGTGGGGACTCGCGTGCCGGGGTGGTGTTGATGTCGGCCCTCTGGCAATGGGTCGACTGGAGTTGCGACGTTGATAACCGGCGTAGCAGTACCCGTACAGTATGAATGAAGCATAGCCACGGCATGACCTGACAGGTAGCTCGTCACCGGTAAAGAACTGCCATGTTGCCGGTGTTGAGCCGATGTTGAGCCAGACTAATAAGGCCGGCAAGGGCATGGCATGGCATGGCATGTTTAGACCGTTGCATCGCATAGGCAGAATAGTATGTCCCAGCGCATTGTTTAGGCAGGCATGCAGCAAAATGTTTACGGCTTTCATCTCGTTCGAGGGGAAGCGCAGGCGTAGCGGGATTGAGAGGCGATGGATGATTCGTGAGCCGGGTCGAAAGGAAGAAAACATTCAAATGCTAGCGTGGGGGGTTGAGCGGAGACCTATCGGATGGAGAGTTGCGGTGAGGCTGGCGGTATGTCCCAGTGAGACAGAGATGCCATTGGCTAAAGGTTGGGAGGAAGACGAGATAGGTGGATGGTCGCAGGCTTTTGAATCTTGATGTTTGCTTCGGGGGGCGGTAGGGAAGTTGGTTGTGGCCGGTTGAAGCTACAACGAAGCGGATCTGGACGGATGGAGGTGAGAAAGGTAAGAGGTGAATGGTTCGTTCGGGGAAGATGAGGTCTGGAAGCCATGCCGCACTGCGGCCTAAGAAAGTGTTCGGAAGACTTTGAACATAAACATTGGGTTAGCATGTTCAACGACGAGAGCCGAAGTCCAACTTGCGAGGTGATGGACTGTCGCTGCGTACCTCGCTGATATTGGGCTATTGATGTCCGACTAAGGCGCGGATAATTAGAAGTCAAACCAGACGATTGGCCCCCTGTCGGTGGGGGTTGAGATGACGGTTTCCGATTGTTGAAGTTGGGTAACGGGTCCCTGGAGCCCGAAGGTGAGCGACTCAGCTAACCGATCTTGTTACTCGGTGGGCGGAGGGACAGGGAGCGGACAGGCGGGCAAATCTGCTGAGCCTGAGCGAGGCAGAGTCTATTGGCGCGAAGGAGACGGGGAGTCGGACAGGGACCGGAGAGGGTCCACGTGGTGCGCATGACGTGAGTGAGGTCTTCTCGCGATTGACCATTGACCACTGACCTTGCCATCGCAAGCCCTGACTGGCATGGGCTCTCTCTTTGCATCGTCAGAGGCGCTTGTTGTCTTTTCCCAACCACTCGTCGTCAAACTGCCCTGCTGGCCCAGAACGGGAAAAGGTAAAGCTAATAACTCCCCTGCGCGCTGTTCAGGTATTTCTTCGTGCAGAGAGACAGACGTGGCAGGTAGAGAAGCCACCATTACCTTCATCTCATAGTCCTCTGTATCAAAGAGGCACGAGATAGATGGATGAATGTTGGCTTGCCCGAGAGGTTAGGGATCGAACTATGGCTTGAACGGACCATAATACACCTCAGGCTTCCCACACTTCTCCGTGGGCAAATCCGCACATGCCAAGGGACTGGACCATGCCTGGTTGCTTCTCCAGCCGAGACACCGAGATCAGACGCACACACCATCTCGGGTCGGTGAGCGAGTTGTCGTTGAAGATCGTCGGGCGGGCCATGTCTGAGTGACGGGCGGCTTGAATGCATCTGAATGGCTTCGTCGCCGTCTGCGCGAGTGCCCGAAACATCTGTCATTGGAAAATCATGCGCATCTCGCGTACGAAATTCTTCAGGCGTGTCGCTCTCGCTCTTGCTCCTGGCCATGGACAAGTTAGGTCCTCCCATTTGACACTACACATCCATGCCGCTTGAGCTGCTTGTCTCCGGCAGTCTCTCGAAGCGAAGCCTGTTTATTCCGATCCCATGCAGTTCTTGAGAAGCATGCCCTTGACGGTTGGGGGCCAGCGTCGCAACGTCCCAAGTTCAACCGAGCGAACCAGTTGATGGCATCCCCATAATTTTGCTCGATTCAAGTAGCTCGTTAAGATCGGAAGTGGATCGCGGGGAGAGGACACGGGACGAGACAAGACGAGAGGAAACAGGAGAGGCTAAAAGGGTTAGGGGAAAAAAAAAACACACCGACCTTAAAGACGCGGAGGTATAGGTCGCGGCGGTTTACCGGGAAGAGGTACCACTAGAAGTCGGTCAGATCGGGTCAGGTCTCATGCTTTTTTTTATAATGAGTTCCAGGTTCTCACCTGCCAACTCGAGACTCACCACCGGAAGAAGTCACCTCCCCGCCGGAAAAGCAGCGTCGTGTACCAAAAGCGACCTCCTTCCTGTCCTTGCCGGCTCCAGAAAGGTAGGCGCCCCGCGCGGTGCAGCCAGCAGCCCGTGGTCATCCCTGCACCTTCCCTTCCCACCTTTTGCAGAATTGGCGTGTGTGTGTGGATTGCAGTATGGAGGGAAGGTGGCCACCCTGAACCCTTCCTCCTGCTCAAGACACCTCATTTCCCCTCCTTCCTTCCCCTCCAAGGGTCTAAGAAAAAAATAATAAACAGCAGTACCGGGCCAAGCGCTCCGCTGGGCCTGACAGAAGAAGAAGTGACTTCTAGTTTGAAAGTCGACGTAGGTAGGAAGTATTCGCGTCTAAGTGCATGTGCGGCCTCGGCGCGGTACGGAGCGGGTGCGGCTTCCATTCTAAGTCCGACATGGAAATGGAAGATTGTCTTTAGTCCTCAGGTCTGTCAATTGCAAGTGCCCTGCGTCTTTGGTATGATTGATCCACGATGGATTGGCTGGGTTAAAGTGCAATGCAATGCATTGCCTTGGGCTGGGCTGGGCTGGGCTGGACGGTTCCTCGGGCTGGGTCGTGCGACCTTACATCTGGCTCTGCGTACCTAAAGGTAAGGTGACTTAGCTCAAGTAGTATTCGTACCCAAGAATCTCGTTATTTCTTGACATCAACGTTGTTCCCTCAGCTTTTTTTTCCAATTGTGAATCTCGGCCGCCCATTTTTCGTTGTCATCAGTAAGCCGTTCGCTTACAGCATCGTGCTTGTTCAAAGTTTGGTGCCCCACGCTAACAGGGAAGCTGACCAGATATTCAAGGTGAGCACCAAACCTTGGATGAAGAAGAAAAGATGAAAAACTAACAGACGTAATGCTGGCAAGGGGAGTTACCAAAACCATATCCTCACTCAGCCAGTCTATTGGGTCATAAACTGCCTTACCCTGCAACGCAACTGGCCCCGGTACTCGGCGGGGAATCTGTCTAGACACTACAACAAGCATCACGGCAGGAACATCAGCAGAGCAATACTGACACCAAAACAACTTCCGAGTCCGCAGCAAACTCGAAGATAGAAGCCTGCGGAATGCACTTGGAATCGAGCATGAACAGACTTGTTTCTGGCCCAATATAGCATCAGAGACACCACGCTGACCCGCCCCATCAGAAAAGTTGCAATTACTGTACGCACTCATCATCATCATCATCTCAGTCAGAAACCCAGAACCCAGAACCCAGAACTCAGGATTCAACAACCAGGACCCCTGCCCGGCCTTACACTCGCACTCCTGCGCGTCTCTCTCATCATCCACCGCGAGAGGGTTCACCTTTTACCGACCCGACATCCATCCACCCTGTCACTTCTTTCCCACCTCAACCCAAGAGGTGCTGTGTGAACCACACCCAATCCAATCCCGCGTCCGACCTTCATCCTCGTCGCCGTCCAACCCCCGTCCCGGCCTGGGCTGACCGGCGCCTGGCCCGAAGTACCTTTCACTTACCCTCCCAAGTCTCTGCTTTCTCCCGCCCGCCCTCGTCTACCGCGCTGGGAAGGAAGAAAGATACTTGCCTCCTACCTCACCGTGAATTGGCGTTGGCCAGTGCGTTTTTCCCTCTTTCCCTCTCCGGCATTCGGTGCACGTCCTTCAGAGACACACACACCTTATTACCGCAGAAGTACAGAAGCAGAAAGCAGCAGTCTGTCAGTCAGTCAGTGGCAGTACTCTGTAGGTACACCTACCTTGCCTTTTCGCAGAGGCATACCTACCTACCTTACCCTTAAATCCTGACCGACCGACCTTAATTTTTTATTCGCCATCTTCGGCCTCGGCCCTCTTCCTCCCACCTTCACACGTCTGGCCTGGACACTGCAAATTGAGACGGCCGTCCACCGAAACCAAATACCCATCTTGTCTATCTTTAAGTTCCCTGCTTTTTCTCTGGTGTATTCCCCTTGGTTTCCGGCCCTCAATTGACCCTTCTCCCACCTCGGCGCATTCTCTGTTGGGTTGCTCCCCGCCTCCGAGGACCCATTTCTTTTACCCCTCACTTTTTCTCTGCTCGCGACCTCGCGTCGGTGAATCTCGGTGGGGCTCATCACACAATCTGCCCGACATCGATTCACACAAAGAAAAGCCGCGAGAGGAAACGGTCAACGGAGAGGATACGCCTTGGGCTGGGGATTTCTCTTGCCACCCTCTTTTTCTTAATTTCCTTTTTTTTTTTTTCGTTTCTGCTTTCGCCACACGCCTTTGACTTCACCACGCACACCGAGGATGGGTCGAGCGCAGTTGCTGCTGTGACAAAGGGACAAGAAACATATTTGGCAAGCATGCATCCGGCTCCGAGTCTGGTGGAAGCGCCTCCGAAGAACGGCAGCGAGGAGTCTGGAAACAGACCCCAAACCGCCTCGCCTTCCATGTCGCAACATGAACAGCCTCAATCGCAACAGACTCCGGCGCATCAGCAGCCTCAACCTCAACCCTCTCCCCCACCGCCGCAACAGCAGCAACAGCAGCAGCAACAGCAACCGCTGCCGGAGCTGGAGCCGCAACAGCAGCAGCAGCAGCAGCAGCAGCAGACTACTCCTCAGCAGCAAACTCAACAACCTCCTCCCACCCCCGGCCAGTCTGCCTCACCTCCATTGAGGAAGGACACCAACTCGTCCATTTCTACTCAGGCCACCACGGCCTCCGCTGTCACCAACATGTCCGCGGATACAAGCAACACATCGTATAGTGCCGACACCTCTCCTAACTTAACATCCATATTCCATGTCAAGGATGGCTCCGACGTCTCTAACCGGGTCCGCGCGAGCAGGAGGCGAACCGGTCCTTTGTCACAACAACAGAGAGAAAAAGCCGCCCTCATCAGAAAGCTCGGCGCTTGCAACGATTGCCGCCGCCGACGAGTTGCTGTACGTTGACCCGCCCCCCTCATCTTGTTGTATAATGAGTTGCTCTCCCCTGCTGACAGAACTGTGCTTCTCAAGTGTCATCCCAGTCATCATAACATGACCTGGGAGGATGCTGTCCGGAAATATCACAGATCTCACAGTCCCTCGATCCAGGACATCGCCCCGTCTTTGTCTGCCCAGCGGCCGCTTAGCCCGGCCCCTGTCATGAACAACAATGTGAAGCCAATGTACTCTCAAGACCCGGTCGATATGATGGAAATCGACTCGCCAACACCACCAGGGCAGCATCGATTGAGCGAATCTCGCATTCGCACCCCCTTGCCGTCTGGACCCCGCTTGGACAAGCCGCCGATGCTGCCAGGCATCGAAAGCTTGAAGTCAGACTTGCAGACCAACGTTTCTAGGATCCTCTCCAGCCCCACTCGCAGCCGCTATTCTAGTGCGCAAGCATTGTTGCTGTACTGGCAGGATGACCCTGACCCTAGCGTTGGAGCTTCGGTCAAGGAGCTGGGAGAAGTCTTTGACCAGTACTACCGATATACGTTTTCGATCACCACTATTCCATCTTCGTCAGAGGCTTGCAAGAGCCCATGGAGATGGCTTTCAAGGAAGATCACCGACTTTGTGGAGGACCGAGACCAGCGGGACGTTTTAAAAATTGTCTACTACAACGGCCACTCCCATCTGGATGGCAACCGGGAGATGGTTCTTGCCAGGTAAGTGCCAATTCTATGATTTTTGCACCGGCACCAACACTTCTCAGCTCCAAGGACGAGGATAAGGCCGAGACGATCAGGTGGAGTGGCATTCAACAAGTGCTGGAGGAGGCCTGTTCAGATACTCTGATCATCATGGACGCCGCTTTTTTCCCGTCGTCGAAGATGCATCGCCAAGAAGGCGTGTTGGAGTTGGTTGCTGCCGCCGTATCCGAGGAGCACTTCGACGCACTGGATCGCTGCACATTCACCAGGGTCCTAACCGATCATCTCAAAACCCGCGCCTCGCAACGTTTCACAAGCCCGTTCTCCGCAGCAGAGCTTCACTCAAAGCTGCTATCCAACTATACATCTCTTGTTCAAGACAAGAACCCGGAAAAAGAGACCATCACGAGCTTTCCCTCGCCGCTCCACATGCAGATGTCTGGTAATGCCAGGTTGCCTTCGATTCTTCTGGCTCCACTCAACATTGGTCCTATGAGAACGAGTTTGCCATTTGGCTCGGAGGGTCAACAGGTTATTCTGTCGATAAAGATTGGCGATGAGCCCATCGATGTCGATAGCTGGACTGAGTGGTTGAGGCTGATGCCCGAGGGAATCAAGGATGTGAGGGTTGACGGTCCTTACCGTCCAGCAAGATAGGAGGACCAGCGACATTTTGGCTACAGGCTCGACCTGATACGCCGCTCCATACGTTTCACCAAGCACTGAATACCAAGCCAAGCATTCGGTTCTTTCAATGGCGACTACGAGATACCGATATTCGTCTTTCTCATCCCACATCCACCTCGCAATCTTTGGCCTTGTGAAGGCCGCTTTTATGCATCAATGATCATATCACGACGTAACATCATCCCACTTGTCATCTAGTGGGCGACATGGAAAGCGAAACGAAATGGTCGGAGTCAAGAGTCAAGAGCCACGATTTACACATACAGCGTTTGTCGTCTTCCTGATTTGAGGTATTTTTTTTTTTTTTCATACCAGCGAGGAGGGAAATCGGGACAGGGAGGGTTCAAGGGGAGCATATCGGGTGGTTTCTCGTGAGCATGCCTCTCAGCCTCAGTATAGGCGGAGACAATTTTTCTGTTGATGAAAGAAACTTTGCATTAGTGGATATCCCCCCAAAGCTCGCTTTGAAAGATCGCACCTCTCTGTCTGAGTGCTTCCTATTCTTTTTTCACCGCTTGTTTCTGTCTCTCGGTTGTGTCATGTTGTGGTTTCGTGATACGATGCTAATGACGGCCGTTACAGTGTCTGTCTCCTAAAAGACCCATACTCTACCCCAAGGGAGTGACTATGATGCAAAAATTACATGGTATCAAGAAAGAAAACTCCCGTCGCACATATATCCACACACTCAAATGGCCAAGACCACGGCGGCCACCGCACTGACCAAACCGGCCCAGAAACTGCCGCTCGTCTTCGCAGCAGGGCTGTTGGCCTCGATGTTGTCGATGATGAAGTTGGGCTCGTACGTCGTGTCGCGCGTGTCGAGCGTGCCGTTCCAGCAATACTTTTGGAAACACGTGGTACACGCGTCCGGCACGGTCTCCCTGTTCCTCGCCATGCTCCGGGACAGGACGGCGCAGGCGACGCAGGCGGGCCAGGAGGAGTCGAGGGTAGCGTTGCCCTGGGTGGCGGAGTCGTAGCCGTTCTGGATGATGGCGTTGCGCTGGGCGGTTTCGTAGTCCGGGTCGAAGGTGGACACGTTGGAGTGCGCGACGTATGGCGCGTTGGGTAGGTAGACGACGAGCGGGGGAACCCTCGTGTTGCCGGAGAGGGTGAAGTTGGATGCGTTGCAGCCGAAGAAGGTGGGGCGTCTGTTCAGGCCGAGGTTGATGAAGGTGTTTGCGTCGGGCACGGCGGGGAAGAGGGTGCCGTTTGCGATGGGCTCCTTGATGCGGTCGTAGGTCGCGCGCAGGGCGGTGCCGTTGGGCCAGTTGAAGTTTGTGTCGGCGGAGGAGTCGACGGCGAAGATGACGTCGACGGCGCGCTCGGGCTGGATCAGCGGTTGCAGGGGGATGTTCTGCAGGTCCTCGCCGCCGTCGACGAGGGAGAGCTGGTGCTCCTTCGCGTTGAGGTTGGAGGAGGGGTTGTAGCCGAAGAAGGGGTTCGGGACGTATTGCGCGATGTCGTTGTTGTCGCGGTCCAGGGCGTCGAGGATGGATGTGAGGGCGTCCTGGATGAACTTGGGCAGACCGGTGGAGGTGAGGTTCTGGAGCATGAATTGGTTGAAGAGGGAGGAAGATGTGCCCATCACGAAGCCGGCCTGGTCGAAGCCGCGAACGCAGGAGCCGTTGGGGGGGATGGTGCCGCCGGAGAAGTTGGAAGCCAGGTAGGGCAGCGGCGCGAAGCCGAAGGTAGTGGGGTCCCAGCTGCCGAGCTCGAAGGGGTTGAATTCGTATACGGTGGCGTTCAGAGAGATGATCTTCTCGCCCGGGGCGCGGCCGTCTGAGACGAGGATAGGGAGGGGCTGGGAGCCGGATTGGAAATCGGGCATGTCGGCGATGGAGGAGAAGGTGTAGCTGGGACCGCCATCTGTGGCGTTAATGAGCTGGTAGGAGAGGGCGCGGCCCCAGTAGTCGGTGATGGAGACCTCGAAACCCTTGTCCTTGGCGTCGACCTGCTTGGCTATGTCGTTCCAGTACTCGGCGGTGTTGATGATGGAGATGCCGGACTCTTTGGGACCCTGGAAGATGGAGCGGTCGAACTTCCAGACGGAGGACCCCTTTGAGCCGCGCTGCAGGTCGACTACGGAGGAGAAGTTGTTGGTGTAGATTGACCCGACAAGCCAGCCGCCGCCGGAGAGACCGGCGAGATAGGTGGCCGACTGAAGGAGACCGCCGATGCCGCCTGCTGAGGTGGAATTGGGGGTGCGGGAGTCGGCGGCGGCGAGGAAGCCAGCGCCGTTCATGAGGGCGCGGTAGCCACCGCCGGAGACGGCGAGGGCAATGTTAGGGAGCTGAGAAGAGGAGGAGCGGACGCGGTCGATGTAGGCGCCGGCGTCGAAGTTGGGAATGTTTGCGCGGGTAAGGAACTCGCGCATGGGCTCGACAGTGGCGTTCCGGCGCAGACGAAGCCATGAGGTCTCATTTGGCGAGAGAGAGGCGGCGGAGCGGATGGTGGGACGGGACGCCGGGCAGTCAACGATGGCCGGCGCGTAGCCTCCCGAGGGGGAGTTTGGGAGGGCGCGGGGGTCCAGGGCGTTCAGGGCCAGGCCGGCTGCCATTGGCTTTGCGGGATCGATCACCCATGCGGAGGCGACGGCGGCTGTCAGCGCCAGCAGGGATGAGTGCAACATTGTGTGCGACGTTTATTTGATTTGCGCCGCCCGATCGGCGAGTGAGAGGTTAAAGGGTAATGGCAATGAGAAACCTTCGTTAGTTGAACCCAAGGAGAGACGTGGGCGAAATAAAGTAGGTAGTGCGTCCCTGGCAAGAAGGATGCAGGATCGGGAGCAACGGTAGTGAAAAAGTAAAAAAAAGAGTCGAGAAGCAGACGGAGATATTCAGCAGTAATAATAGAATTCAGCAATTGTCATCCCTAAGCGCATGGTGCAGTTGGTTGACGTCGGCCGGTATGACGTCTAGTTCTTGGAGTTGGGATGAGAGAGAGAGAGAGAGAGCGCGGTGCCTCCTTGTTCGGGTTGCGAGGGAGCCGCCGGGTTTTCCCTCTGAATTAGAAGAGGCCTGATGCCGGCCTATGCTTGGTTGCTGACGGGCGAACGATGCAATGTTGATCGGGTTGGTTGTGTATGAGTTGGTTGGTGGGTGAGTGAGTGGGCGCGTTTTGATGAGTCGTCAGACCTCGAGGTGAGAGCTAGGATGGGCTTAGCTCAAATGACTTCGCCAGGTGAGGGCTCAGCAGTGGGAAGAGGTTAAAGTCGGTAGCTTAGTAGTGGCAGATGGGATCATCGGGCGTCGTTTTTGTCTTTTTCAAGCGAGTGTGAATCAGGCCAAGACGGGAGAGGTTGTATCTGCAGGGCAACAACAGCGGAGCTTTTTGCCAGCCCACGGTTGGTACGGCGGTGAAGTTTGTACGGGGAGGTTTCATGTGCGAACAGGCGAATGGCAGGGAGATGAAGGCTCGTACAGCCTGTGCTGGGCGTTCTGGGCAGCTGAAAAAGGAGGATGCGATGAGTACTTGGTAACCTTTATGTACCCAAAAGAGAGTACTTCTACGCGGGATTGTGGCTGAGCGAATAAGATGGTCCGGATCGCCCGGCTGGGCTAATTGATGATGTGAGGCGAGGGTCGGTCTTCTGGGGCCGTTCGGTAATTTCGTTTTCGATAACGGCGAGGAACAGCCAACAACGCCGGCCTTCCGCTAACACAGGGCGGTGAGTACCTAGGAAACAACGTCCTCCTTCGGGAGGTATGTGTTATTGCAAGTGTACATTTCGGAAACTTCGTGCCGCCAACCTGGCTTCTTTCGCAGCTCGGCACCACCACCCTCCTCCGCCACCCTCGTCGCCTCGTCACCAACGAGGCCGCCTGCCGGCCTGGTTCCACGCATCGATGTCGCCCTGAACCTTTGCGAAGTATTCGCGGTGGATCGCCATCTTCACGGGGATTGCTGGAGTTTTGCTGAGTCGAAGTTGGTCTGCAGCATACCGCTACTAGACCAACTTCGCCGTTATATACCACTCATGTTGACTCCCAAGGTTCTCAGAACCTATGCTGTGAGGCTACTAAGGTTAATAATAGAAGCGTGGAAGGCGGCAGTAGCTTTCTAGGTATTATATAAAGTGTGTTATATATAGTAGCGCACATAATATAGGTTAAATTTATGTGAGAAAGTGTAATTACCCCCTTGTGGCCATACGCGGATTAGACGGCAGACTTGGAGAGTTCAGACGAGAGATTTCAAAGACGAAAAGCAGGTAAAAGGCCGACGGTCTTGGTTGGAGAAGTGTCCGTATGATGCAAGGAGACAGCTGTATGAGAAATTAGCATTTGAAGAGAGCCGACGGGCCCGAGGGCGCGATGAGGTCAAGCGCCGCACATGGACGAGCATGGAGCGAGCGAGCAGTGCCGAGGCGACGGGTTCCACGGTCTCGGGTGCGGCGTTTTATGAGACGGAACGTTGGTGTGGCATTCCAATGCCTGGTCGTCAATTCCAGGAGCTCGTGCCTGTCTGTGTTTGTTGCGATGCGACGCAGGAACTGTCGAATTGATTTCCGATCTGGACTGGTGTAACAATTTGGAGCCCTCTGAATTCCTACCTCGGCGCGTAACCGTATTCGCGGCCTAATGTTGCAATGATTGAATTGGCGAAGTGGTAGTGGTGAATTCACGTAGATAAGACGAGACACACGCCGACACGACATGGCCAAGAACCGTGCCTGGAAATCGATCGGCAAGTGAGCTAGCAAAGCCGGGCGTTGTCGTTTGCCTGCGCCATCCGCGGAGCTGATTTTCCAGGCCTATACTTGAGCCGTGTAATTGGTCATCCGCGTATTATCCGCATGGCGTACGTAACACTCGTGCTCCCTGCCCTTCAAGTACAGAAGAACCTCGGCGCGTACTTCTATAAGTAGATGTCCGGGTCCGGCATCTGTGCTGAGTGCCATCAGCATCCTCGTCTCGCCCTATCGCCTGCATGAGCCTCCCGAAGCCCCAATGACGGCATGCCGTCAGAGGATGGCCCTTGTTGGTAGGGATAGCTGGCCCCTCGAGTAAGGTAAGGCAAGAGGAGAAGTGCGGGGAGACTCGGGGGCCGGCACAGTACAGTCGTGTGAGCGTTGCTGGGGAGACGATCGAAAAAGAGACTGGGGTGTTTCACTGAGGTCGAGAAGAGTCCATGGAAACTCTGTTGAAGACCTGCGACAGTTATGATGGCTCCATGCTCAATCGACTTCTGACGAGATCCTTCGGCCTGCTTCCAATAGATCGTCTTCGTCCTCGGCTGTCACAATTATTCGCTTGTGGTGAATTGCTATTTCGCAGCAAAGCTTTCGTCAAAGTGATCATGATGCCCCTGCTGCAACTGGCAGACGTTGAGTGCGGCCTGCAAGGCTGCAGCAGCTGAGGTCGACAACACCGCAAAATGAACTTTGCTACGAAGAAACATCCGACAACGAAGTCGAACTTGACCGCCGTAAGCAGAGGTCATCAGTCGCGGGCGGCTTTGTTGATCAACACGGTGTTTGTTTTCTGGATAAATGTTACACTGACGCCGTGGTAAACCTACCTAATGATTGGCGTTGTTTGCCAGGCTTCCATGACTTCTTCCGGGTGGCTTGGGTTGGTTACTAGTAGGTTGAGCTTGGCTGGCGTCAGGTCCTCAGCAATCAAAACACACCTTACTGGTTGCCAGCTGTTTCCCCTCGCTGCCAGATCGTCGCCAGCTGGTGTCGACTCACCTGACCGTGACTCACGGCGCGAGGGTTGCAGCGCTCCGAGAGTGGACCCTGTCAAAGTGTTGATCTGGCAACGGTAATTACGCGAAGCTCCATATCAACAAAACCCTCGCCTGCCCTTCCCTGGATTTGACCTTCCAGTTCATCATCACAGCATCATGTAAATAACCAGCCAACCTCATTCTACTAACTCACCAGCACAACGACACCATTCTGCACCATCTTTGTTTCCCAAAACTCATCATTCCTGCAAGATGGAGCCCCAATCACCCCCCAAGCGCATTACGCGCTCCAGAGCCGCAAAGACGGGCGAGAGCTCAACAAGCACGAGAACCACCAGAATCGTGACTGCTGCGGCTAAGGCTAAGTCAACAGCCACGGCTCCTACACGATCAACTTCAGCAAAGAGAAAGACCCGATCAGACGACAACGAAGACGAAGAACACAACGAAGAAACACAGCAGTCGGATTCCGCCATGCCTGCCACAAGAGGCACGCGAGGCCGCCCGAAGAAGACTGCAGAGGAGCCCGCCGCCCGCGGGCCCTCAACATCAAGTTCGGCCCCCGGCAGAGCCACTCGTGCACGAGCTGCTGCACGAAAGGTCTCTGCCCCAGAGCCTGCCGCCCTTAAAGACGAGCCGCCCAAGGCTACTCGTGGCCGGCCAAGAAAGGCTGTTCAACCTGCAGAGGAAGCTTCAAAGGAGGCAGAGCCCGCAAAGAAGACGACACGCACCCGCGCAGCACCGGTCACAGCAACCAAGCCCGCCGTCAAGAAGACGGTAACTTTCCAAGAACCCGAGAAGGAAAACATCGCTCCTGACGCAAGCAAGAAGATGGCCGAAAACTCCACAGCTGCCACTGGCCTCAGAGCCAGGCCGGTACGAAAGCCTCCCGTTCCCAAGGCCCCTCGAACGGCCCGCACTACCGCAACCGCCACGAAGACCGAGAAGACCCCCCTGAGCCCTAAGAAGGTCACCCAGATCCCCATGTCTCGCGACTGCTCCGAAGACGAGCTGGCTGGCGACAGCACACCCCCCAGGCCTATGATGAAGAGCCCCACCAAGCCTCCCGCCAGCGTTCTTGGCTCGTCCAAGAAGCTTAATATGAAGCCGGTCGAGAACTCTGCCGACTCCAAGCAGGATCAAGACGACGAGAATGCTGAGACGGAGACCCATGAGAACGAGGTTACCAACGTGCTCGCTTCGCCTGCCAAGAGACTGCCTGCGGCTCCCTATCAGGACTCCATGAAGTCCCCAGCCAAGCGGGTCGAGGGCATCTCGTTGAAGCCTTCTTCAAGCATGAAGTCGAATGGTGACGGTGCCGCCCCCACTCCGCTTAAGGCCTCTCTTCTGCACTCTCCCGCCAAACGTCCTCAGTCAGCCATCAAACCCTTTGCTCTACCATCGGCTGGAGGCGAGGAGAAAAAGGTCTCCAACTTGAAGGCCTCTCTCCTCCATTCGCCTGCTAAGCGACCTTTGTCCCCAATCAAGGGTCTCGCTAAGCCCCAGGAATCCCTGGAGGAGATGCAGTCACCCGCAACGAAGCCCCTACTTCTCTCCACGCCAACGGCTCTTCCCCCTTTGAAACGGTCCTCCGAGAAGCTCATGGAGGAGGAAACTGGCCACGTCGATGATGAGGAGGAGCAGCTCGACGAGATTGCAGAGGCGATGCTCAACGAGTCGATGCACCTGGAAGAGCCCATGCAATTCCCTGGCCGGCTTTCGGCTGTCCTCCCCAGACACGCCGATCCTGTTTTCAAGAAGCATATGCCCGCTCTTGAAGCCTCCCAGGAGTATTTGGACACGGAGGAGGAATTCGAGATGGTCCAACAGCATGAGGAGGTTTCCGGGTCTCCCAGAGAGGATGTTGTTGCCCAGGCTGTTGAAGATGACGTCCTTGACTTTGAGGGAGAGGTCATGATGGTTGACGACGAGCCTTATTTCCAGCCCTCAGCACAGGCGAACGCCACTTCCGGCCTCTTTGGTCTTCGCCAGAAAGACATGGATCCTTACCATAACTTGGATTCAGATTCGGAGGACGAGCTTGCCAGCAGTTCTCGTATGTCTGCGGCTCACAGATTTGTTCCCCTCACCCCTTCTCCTGCCAAGTCTCGCCAGACCCCCTCCAAGCCAAGAGCATCCAATATGGGATTCACTCCCTTGGCTCAGAAGCTCAACGCTTGGTCTGCCGGAAGCCCTGTAAAGGTTCCCAAGCAGCCTGCTACCGAAGCGAACCAGGCTTCCGAGGAGGCAGTCTCTGTCGCTGGCACTCCTCGCGCCTACGACTCCCCGCTTAGAAGCACTTACTTCGAGGATGAGATGACTGTTCGCGCCGACATGGAAGCGCAAAACGAGATTGAGGCTGCCATCGAGGCCGAGATTTCTGCAGCCAGCGAGGATATCGAGTTCGATGATGTCATGGTCACTGAAGAGGATATGGCTCTCGCTGCTGAGGCGAACGAAATGTCTCTAATGGAGCCTGAGCAGTTGGATGATATCGTCAATACTTCCAACAGCTTCGAGGACACTTTGTCAGAGGCCAGCCAGGAGTATGGTGACGAGAACGAAGTGCCGGTCGACCCTGCCATGATGCACAGGGATGCTTTTATTCCCCCGACCACGCCCAACCGCCAGCTAACGCGTGAATTCCACACCGTCTCCAAGGTTCCTCTCAAGGCTGCCGATGACTCTACTCCTCGTTCTAAGAAGAAGCGTTCTGCCAGCATCTCCCGACTACCGGCCAGTCGCCCGACTCAGAATCTTAAGAGGAATGCTACCGTCATTTCCTACTCGCCCGGCAAGAACAAGGCCGAGGCCGAGGACGAGACAGTTGAGGCTGAGTCTGCGCCTGTCACTCCCGCCAAGTCAGATGTATGGTCGTCACTCGGAACGCCGGCTCGCACGCCTCGCCGAGACCTCAATCCCGGACTTCTTAGTAACGCCGTCGTCTTCGTTGACGTGCACACAACCGAGGGGGCGGACGCCAGTAGCATTTTTGTTGAGCTGCTTGGTCAAATGGGAGCCCGATGCGTCAAGACATGGGCCTGGAACCCGAACGCCGTTGGCAACACCGATGCTTCCAAGATTGGCATCACCCACGTCGTCTTCAAAGATGGTGGCAAGCGCACGATGGAAAAGGTCAGAGAATCCAAGGGCATTGTTCAGTGTGTTGGCGTTTCCTGGGTGCTTGAGTAAGTTTCTCCATTTGTTGTGTTGAGTTATTCATGATGCTAATAACCATCAGTTGTGAGCGCGAAAACAAGTGGCTTGATGAGGAACCGTACCTCATCGAGACCTCTCTGGTTCCTCGTGGAGGCGGTCGCCGCAGAAAGAGCATGGAGCCCACGAGTTTGTCGAACCAAAATGGCCTGCTCATTCCATCTCCCGTCAAGGGCGGACGTGATGCGAAAACTGCGCCGAACACGCCCATGAACCGACGTGACAGCACTGTCTGGACACACACTCCTTCCGATGAAGCCGACGACGAGGAGACTGACTGGGAGGGTCTGATGTCTCCAGTGCCCCTTACCCCGGCCCCCGACGCTCTTGCTCGCTATGCCGCGAATGTCACCCCCGAGACACCTGGCGCGACTGAGTACGATTCTTCCCCTTCCAAGTCTCTGCTTATGCAGACTTGCCCTCCTAAGCCCAACAACTTTGCCCAGATGGGCGATGGTATCTTGAAGAAGGAGAAGGATGAGACCGTGATGCAACGGTTGATGGCGGCTCGTAGAAAGAGTTTGCAATTCGTTCCCAAGGTGGGAAGCCCGCTGGCCAAGGCCTGGAGATAAGGATTTGATGCTGGCAATTATTCTTGTCTGTCAGCGTATTGACTATTGCTTTTGCGATGGAACCTGTTTTGATCATTATAGACGGCGTTGGTATGGATAAAGATACGGACACGGAGGTTGGCAACGGTGTTTGGGTTACAGGATTGGCTTGTACATCACAATAAACGCGATCGCGGTCGCATCGCTTTTCATCATAACGATGTTCCGAAATGTCGGTTTCGGTACTCTGTCCCCAATATTGCCGCCATTCTTGCTGCTGTCCTACCAACGTCGCCGTAATTTCTTGAGGTTTTTGACACTGCGATATTAGAAATTTGTCCATTGCGAGGTTCCAAGCTACCACAACCCCTGTCCCGAATCTGACCATGTCGGCCGCGCGTTCTTTTGATTGGGCCAACCGCACCGGAATCTTGACTCGGGTTGGCATAGATTGATAACGGACCGGTCCTCTAAAAATTTGGTACCGCGAGTCCGTGCCGTATATGTGGCGAAAGATTGGAGTCTCACCTACCTTAGTCTCTGCATTTTTTTTTTCTTCCTTTTCTCAAATCATGCATTGACAATGTACTGGCAGACCGTTGTGACAGGTTGCCTTTTGCTGACGCGGTGCACCGCCGAGGAGCAGAAGCCTCTCGGGCATCATCGGGATGAGACCGAGTTCCCGGGAGCAAAGAAGACGCCGACTGCGACGGGCGGCCACGGCGGTGGTTGGCGGAGGGGACTCAACTTTTCGTCGCCGGGGCCGCACCTCTTCGCGTCGGCGTACGGACTGCTGCAGCAGTGGAGCAACACCGTGTTCCCGAACGGGCATACCATGGCCGCTGTGGAGATTCCGGCTTTCACGTTGCTGCATCACGGGCGGATGGACGAGGAGGCTGCGCCGAGTCCGGAGTGGCTTGCGTTTGACATGTGAGTTGGATACCCCCTTTTTTTTTAACCTTGCCCTCAATTGCGCGGATTTCCCACATGCGCTCGTTCAAGGTGAAATCTTTGATGAGAGTTTGTTAAGAGGAGAGAGAGTGTGTGTGTTGACGGCCGGCCGGTATCTAGTGAGATGTCATACGGCATCATGGGTAGTACCCGCCAAAGTTTCATGCTGAGTTACCAGACCGCCCGTCCCGTCAAGGCTCTTTACTTTGACGGCGAGTCCGCGGCGTTGATGGGGCTGGGTCAGCTGGACACGCAGATGCTGCATCTTTACGGCAACGTCACGGGGCCCGATGGCGGAGAAGGCCCGTGGAGGGGTCTGGCACCAGAGTACGAGAGAGCCATCGGCCTGTGTGATTGGCTGCTCGAGAGAGGCCTCGGTGGTCCTGGTGGGTTTGAAGGGGTCGTGAGGATGAATGCGGGCTTTGAGCTGATTTGGTGCGATTTCGGGAGTGAGAGCTTGAGGTTGGTGAGTCGGGGCAACGTCACGGCGCCGCAGATCCGAGATGCTGGGAAGGAGAAGCCAAGGAGAAACACAGGGGCGAGGGAACGGGCGAATGCCGCCAGGGACGGACATGATGACCCCACCTCGGTCTACCCGCTCCCTCCGCAGCCGACGAGGACGGATCGTCCGGTCAGCCCTTCGAATCCCGCCGTCCCGCCGAACTGGCGCGGCATCATGGGCCCCGTGGACCGGGAGCCGTTCTTGCAGAGCCAAGGGTGGGGATGGTTCGCGTCTGCGACGTGGCATTACGGATCTACTGGCATGGGACCCGGGCGAGGGGAGACGCGGGCCAAGGTGTTGTCGTGCGGCATCGCGAGTTGGTATTCCCCGAGGGTCTGGGGGTCGATTTTGAAGGAGGAGCAGGAGAGGTTGAATCTTACCGAGGAGGGATACTGGGTCGGGGACAAGGGCGGGAACAAGAGCGTGGCGTTGAATGAGTTGGGGAGGAGGCGAAGGTTTCACCATCTCGAGGGCACGACGCGGCATCTTGCGGAGGATGTGAGGAAGGAGACGGAGGTAATGTTGAGGGACGTTCTAAAGGGTGAGGGATGCAGTGGGATGGAATGGGTGGGCACTCTAAGCGAGATTGTGCAGAGGACTGCTGGGCATTTGATGACCTTGGAGCAAGCGGCTCGTTGGAGCGGGGATGCGGCGAACATGACGGAGGTGAAGGACTGGCTGTATCGGTTGAGGGGGCAGAGTCACATGTTTTTGGTATCGTTCTTGGAGTATCCTCACGAGATCGACGAAGAGACGTGGGATGTCCAGAGGCCGCTGTTTGGGGAGACGTACTCGAGGTGTCGGTATCGGTACACCAGACTGCTGGTAGACATGAAGCTTAGCCTGAGAGAGATGGACTTAAAGGATGCGGTGGAGGAGGTCATGGGCGGTATCTGTGGAGTTTTGTTGGAGGTTGGGTTTGAGGTTGAGAGAGCTTGGTATGCGCTCGAAGAGGGGGCGTCGACTGAGCTCGTGAGATTGGGGGAGCGGTGGGAAGACGGTGTTAGGAGATTGAGGGCTTGGCTTGGATGGGAGGGGGAGTTCATCAGGTGTGACAGGGTTTGCGGGTGGGATGAGCGGTGCTATATTCCCATGTGGCCGTTACTGAGGTCAGTTTGGGGTGGGAGAAGGCCGAGACCGCCGCCTGAGGATGGCCCGGGGAACGGCACGGAGCCGAGGCCTGGACCGCCGCCGCCGCATGGGGGACATGGACCCGGGTATGGTGGAAACCATACTCGACCCGGGTATGGGATGCCGGGACGTGGTCCGATTTGGATGGGAGACGATACGGATTTGTGGGAGCCCAAGTGTGTTAAGATGGAGGACATCATGCCGAGGCCAAGAGGGGACTAGAATGCTAGAGGTGCTCGATCAAACAAACGGCTAAAATAGATCCAGCTGGTCGTCCGAAGTCATGGAGCGACATGACGATGGGGGTACACGTGCAATAACACCATAGTAACCTAAGGTCGCGCAACGAGGCCTTAAGTATCCTACAATACTCAAGAGCATTGGGGGGAGGGGGTCTCATTTCAATTCAAGCTTGACTTTTGGGTCATCTGATCTGGTCCGAGGTTAGCCTCATGTTCGAGTGACGAGGCCGAGGCTGACGTACCATTATATAACATGAATAGTCTTATGTCTCAACCTAGACGTCCAACTCTATGGCCGGACTTCCCATGTCCGATACCCATTCCTCATGCAGTTACGTAAGCCTTCATCGCCTTGACCGCATCGCCGTTGTTAGCCTTGAGCAGTTCCATTGCCTTTGGCTTGGTGAGTTCAAGCTCGTCGACCTGGAATGTTTCCGTCAGCAAATCTTATTTTTATTTTCTCGCTCCTTGTTGTCTCGTCTCTCTGCCGAAACTATGCCAGGCTGTGCATCGTGATGACGCCATTCAGGCTAACGAGAAGACTGACCAGTAGTGTCACGTCGGCAGCGTCGACCTTGACGTTCTTGACCTCCTTCTTGGCTGCAGTGACACCACCCAGACCCTTGATGGCCTTCTGAGCAGCCTCAGCATCGACCTTATCCTCAGATGTATCGTCGCCGCGGGCATCGAGACTGGCGAGCGCAGACGCGGCCTTGCGGTCCTCGGCAGACTTCGCGGGCTGGACCTCCTCTTCGACGTCACCGGCGGTAGCGCCCTCGACAACGGCGGGGGGCTGCTTCTCGGACATTGTGTTGATTTCTTTTGGTCGATTGCTCGTTCGGGTCGACGCTTTGGATCGCTGCGGGTGGTCGAAGAAGGGGGATGGAAGTGTGAGATTTCTTGCTGGGTTCGTGAAGACGCAGCACAAACAACCAACTCAGACGGAATTTGTGGTGGGGCAGCTCCCCTCCAGGTGGGGGCGGGGAGGGGTCACAGTTACCTTAGGTACCTATTGCGTACCTTACCTCAAGGTGTCCCTTCACCGACGGTGAGCGATCTGGGTAGGTCCGGTACGCCTCGGCATAGTTACCCTTGGAAATTGGCCTAAGTTCAACTTAGAGGACTAGCTTCCGCGGGTTGGACGGACTGTCTGGTTCCTGAATGTTTGTTCATGGCGCTGTTTGACCTTTTTCATTGGTCAATTTGAGATGCACCCGTTGCAGGGCCCTTTTTTTCCGCTCCAACTCATTCTCAAATTTGGCCACATTGTCCATGCTTCGTCTCCCCCGTCGTCCCGTTTGAATAAGATTGAGTCACTAAATTGGTGTCTCTCAAAAGAGTCATTGGTTCCGAGCAATTTTGCATTCGTTTGACTTCACTCTTTTGCGCAAACATCATACTTTACTTGTGTCACCGCCCACCTACCTCCCTCACCAACCTACTCACTTCATCAAAAGAAGTGAGCCACCACAAACACCGCCATGTCTTCCTCCTCAACTTGGTCGCCTGATTCCTGGCGGTCAAAGCCCATCAAGCAGGCGCCCGCTTACCCAGATGAGGGCGCTCTCAAGAAGTCGGTCAAGGAACTGAGACGCCTGCCGCCCATCGTTCATCCAAAGGAGATTGTGGCCCTGAAACAGCACCTCCGCGATGTGGCTCTGGGGGAGGCCTTCTTGCTGCAGGGTGGTGACTGCGCCGAGCTCTTCGACTACTGCGAGCAAAACGCCATTGAGTCCAAGATTAAGCTGCTTTTGCAGATGAGTCTGGTTCTCATTTGGGGTGCCGACAAGCGCGTCGTTCGCATCGGACGCATGGCTGGACAGTACGCGAAGCCGAGATCGAGCCCGACCGAGATGGTGGACGGTGTCGAGTTGCCGTCCTTCCGGGGCGACATTCTCAATGGCTTCCACGTTGACGAGCGGACAATTGATCCCCAAAGACTCGTCAAGTAGGTCACTGTAACAGCAGATTCAAAGGCTCAACTCCTAACAGCCAAACAGGGCCTATCAATACTCATCGGCAACACTCAATTATATCAGGGCATCGCTGTCGTCCGGCATCGCCGATCTCCACAGACCGCTGGATTGGGGTCTCGGCCACGTCCGGGACCCGGAGCTCAAGAGGAAGTACTCCGAGGCCGTCCTCTCTCTCACCGACATGCTCCGCTTCCTCCACACCATCGGCGCAGACAAGAGCGACAAACTCGACACCGTCGACCTCTTCACCAGCCACGAGGGCCTGCTGCTCGAGTACGAGCAGCCGCTGACCCGCCTCCTGGAGACACCGGCGCCGCGCCCCACACTCAACGGCCACTCCGCCACCGCCACGGCCAACGGCACCGAGACCAAGAAAGAGTACTACGACACCTCGGCGCACTTCCTCTGGATCGGCGACCGCACGCGGCAGATCGACGGCGCACATGTCGAGTTCTTCCGGGGCATCGCGAACCCCATCGGCATCAAGGTCGGTCCCACCACGCCGACGGATGACCTGCTGGCTCTGCTGCGCACGCTCAACCCGGACCGCGAGCCCGGCAAGATCACGCTAATCACGCGTTACGGCGCAGCAAAGGTGCGCGGTCTGCTGCCCGCTCACATCAGGGCCGTCGAGGACAGTGAGTACCGCCGCTGCGTGGTCTGGCAGTGCGACCCTATGCATGGCAACACAGTCTCGACGGAAACCGGCATCAAGACGCGCCGGTTCCGCGACATTTTCGAGGAGTTGCAGGAGACGCTCCGGATTCACAAGGAGCAGGGGAGCTACCTCGGTGGCGTACACTTGGAGCTGACGGGCGATGCTGTGACGGAGTGTCTTGGTGGCAGCGAGGGTCTGGATGAGGATGATCTGTCGTCCAACTACACGAGTTTCTGCGACCCCAGGTTGAATGAGAAGCAGGCTCTTGAGCTAGCCTTCTTGATCGCAGATCATTACAGGAATGAGAGGAGAACCATCTGTTGAGTTGAGAATGGCATCAAAACAAGGTCGAGGCATTCTGGGCATGGATTGGTCACTAAAAGTAGTCTTTTGTTCTTATTGCAATACCAGCACATTCACGGTTTTATCACGCAATGTGCATGCGGCACTGCGTCAACCTCAGAATGGCCCTCTCTATATGTTGCCTGGTTTATTCACAAGGAAACTGCATAAGTCGTGTCCACAGATGAACAGTTCCCTGGAGAGCCGGTATGACTTGCCTGCTGCAGCCAATATGCAGGCCGCGGCCCTCGACAGCTTTGGTCAGGGCGTGTCGGACATAACAAAGTGGGGCAAACCGCTCTGTCGCTGTCACGTTTCAGCGGGCCAACTGATAAGACGCCCTGTGCCTCGCCCCAGGATCGATAAGGGGAGGGGCCTTCCCCGCGGCGCCGGAAGGGGCCCCCGTGACCGATGTAAGTACCTTCGAGTCCCCTTCTCTCTCCCTCTCTCACGGCTCCCTCCCCATCTCATATCATTCAAGAGCTAACCACCACCCTCTCAACTGTCGTCTTTTTTTGAGTTTGTATTCCAATAATACTACCAAGATGGTCTATCCCTTCGACTATCTCCAACACCGTCGTGACTGGTTGGACAACCCATGCCTCTGCTTATCCGAAGGACCGATGTCACTAACAAAGTAACAGCAAATTCAAGCAATCCGAGAGAGCGGACAGGATCCGCCGTTTAACCGCCTATCATGGCCCTCTCTCATCCCGAGACCATCAGATTCTGGATAAGCCCATCGGCGAGCTGGTGCAAGATGTTCACAAGACCGTCCTGAAACCAATGGACATTCTCAAAACCTACGGCAAGGTCGCCCTCAGAGCCCATGAGCGCACAAACTGCCTCACGGAAATCATGATCTCGGACGCGGAGAAGTGGGTAAAAGATGGCTCGATCGACATGAAGGGGCCCCTCGCCGGTATCCCCGTGAGTCTGAAAGACACCATCGTGGTAGGAGGCTACGACACTACCGTCGGCTTCAGCAGTTTCGTGGGCAACAAGACGCTGGAAGATGGCCCTGTCGTGCGACTTCTCAAGGATGCTGGCGCCGTGCCGTACGTCAAGACCAACCTGCCCATCACGCTTCTCAGCTTCGAGTCCACCAACGATGTCTGGGGACGTTGCAAGAATCCGCACAACGCGAAGTACTCCCCCGGAGGCTCCACGGGAGGCGAGAGCGCGCTGCTGGCCATGGGCGGGCGCATCGGCATCGGCAGTGACGTCGCGGGCAGCGTGAGGGCCCCCGCTCACTTCTCCGGCTGCTATAGTCTGCGCTGCTCGACGGGGCGATGGCCGAAACTGGGCTTCTGCACGAGCATGCCCGGCCAGGAGGGTGTGCCGTCCGTGTACAGCCCAATGGCGAGAACCCTGGACGACTTGAGATACTTCACTCGCGCCGTCATCGGCATGGAGCCGTGGGAGTACGACTACACGGTGCATCCGCTTGCCTGGAGGCACGAGATCCAGGAAGAGTACCTCGAAAAGCCGAAACTCAGGGTCGGTGTCATGCGCACTGATGGTGTGGTAGACCCGAGTCCTGCGTGCAGGCGTGCTCTCGAAATGGTCGAAGTCGCACTGCGGAAAGAAGGCCACGAAGTTTTCGAGGTTACGCCGCCTTCACCCTACGAAGCGCTGAAGACTGCCTCTCTGGCGCTAAACGCCGATGGCTGCCAGACGTTCAGCTCCTTTTTCCGCACAGGTGAATGGAACGACCCTGGTGCCGCCCAAATGAAGTTCTTCATGAACTTGCCCAGTCCCATACGGTACGTTTACTACCTGTGGGTCAAGTACATTCGTCGGGATGATATCTGGGCTGGTTTGATCCGGGACTGGCGCCCGCAGACGGCCTTTGAGAACTGGAAGCTCGTCGCCAAGAGGGAACAGCACCGTCTCGATTACTACAACTGGTGGAACAAGGTCGACATCGATTTCCTCATCACGCCGCCCAATGCCACGCCCGCTGTTCCCCATGACGGTATGAAGGATGCTTGCAGCAGCTGCGGGTACACTTTCCTCTTCAACTTGGTGAGACTTTCTTCCACTTGTGGTGGAAACATCGTCTGACAATCGTCTAGCTTGATTACACCGCCGGCGTTCTTCCGGTCACGCACGTAGACAAGGACCTTGACCAGCTCCCCGCGGACTTTAACATCAAGAAACTCAACGGCATCGCCCAGGGAGCCTACAAGCACTACAACGCCAAGGACATGCACGGTCTTCCCGTCGGCGTGCAGGTTGTGGGAAGGAGGTTGGAAGAGGAGAAGGTGCTTTCCCTGATGAAGAGGGTCGAGGACGCGTTAGGCGATGACAAGTACGAGCTTCTTGAGATTGATTAGTTTCCTATCCGGGAAGTCCGAACGCCGCGTTCGCTGGGGGGGGCGGGAGGGAACTGTCTGAGTCTACGGCCACCTCGAACCCAGATATTATGACAAGGTCTGCCGATTTCGCAACCAATATCTAACGCAAAGCGTCCGATTGGAGGTTGATCGGTTCTGAGCCACGTTCTTTTCACGGATATAAGGTGCAATTGGATTGGCTTTCGGGTAGTCCCTGTCGTGTAAGTGCGCGAGATGCGGGGCTGCGGTCGTCGTGGCTGGTCCGAGATCGGACTGCGGGATGAACCCTCTCTGACTTCTATCTAATCTAAGCCAGACTTGTCCAAGTCCTCAAGTGCGTATTTAAACAACTAGAACTCCACAGGAGAGTTGGATTTCGAACTTTAATTTTCAAACAATCTCATATTCTGACACTTTCGAAATCCTATCAACATGGCTGGACAGAAGGACGACAAGTGGACGACCGAGGTCCCGCCCTCTCTTGAAAATCAACACTAAAACCACGATTGACTAACACGGCACAGGCGTACCAACACTCCGCCTCTTTCGTGCCGAAGCTGGCGACCAAGGTTGTCGGGTGGCTCGATGTCCAGAAGGACGACATCATCCTTGATATCGGCTGTGGTGGTAAGCTTGCCCATCTCCTTGGCAATACTCATGACAGACAAGGCCAAGATATACTCACTTAATGCCAGACGGAATTCTTGATGTCGAGTTCGGCAAGATCCTTGCTCAAGGCAAAGGTTCCCTCCACGGCATCGACGCCTCTCCCTCCATGATCACCGCAGCCAAGAAGCTGGTTGAAGACGCCGGCCTCTCAAATTGCCAGTTCGAAGGTTCGTAAACTTCCATAGTTGGCACAGGTGGTGTCTCCGTGAGAATAAAGCTAACGTCTCGTTCAACGCTAACGTCTCGTTCAACGCTAACGTCTCGTTCAACGCTAACGTCTCGTTCAACGCTAACGTCTCGTTCAAAGTCATCGACGCAACCAAGATCAGCACCTCCAAGACTCCTTCCCTCCAAACCCCAACATTCACCAAAGCCTTCTCCAACGCAGCCCTGCATTGGATCCTTCGACCTCCAGGCTCCCAAATCCCCGTCTTCACCTCCATTCGCGACGCCCTCATCTCGGGCGGGACGTTTGTTCTGGAGATGGGAGGCCTAGGCTGCGTCTGCGAGATGCGCACTGCGCTGCTGATGGCCGTGACGCGGCGCATCGGGGTCGAGAAGACCAAGGACGTCGACCCGTGGTTCTTCCCGGACGAGGACTGGCTTAAGAATGCGCTGGAGAACGAAGTCGGCGGGTGGAAGGTTGAGAAGATTGAGAGGGAGTGGAGGCCGACTATTGCGGATAAGGGGGGCGTGGAGGGGTGGTGTCGGTTGATGGGCAAGGAGTTGATTGACGCGGTGCCGGAGGGGGAAAGGGAAGATGTTGTCAAGGAGGTCACCGAGGTTTTGAGCCATGTTTGTGGCGTCCCTGGGGGTGGGCAGATGATTAGTTACGTGAGGTTGAGGTGCGTGGCGAGGAAGATCTAGTGGTCCATGGCGTAGCGAAGACGATCCATACTAAGTGTGTACGATTCGAGTGCTCTCGCTGGGCAATGTGAAAATAATTGATTTTCTATGCAAAACTGAAACGACACAAATGAGAACGAGTACTTGGTAACTTGGAGGAACAAAGAAAAACGCTGATAATACTTCAAACCAAACCCTCAAACAGCACACGCTAGAAGTATCCGACCCCTCCCCATAACATGATAAACAAGCCACAGCACACGCTCGACACAAACATCAACCAGCCCTAGTAGAGTGATGGCGTATTGGCTGAGTCCCTTGATAACTAGACGGCGTTGTATTTGCGTCCTTCCATTTAGCCCAGTCTTCGCAGAGCTTCTTCAGCGCGGCTCAATGATCTGTCCGGTAACACCCCAGTGAACAACATTGTTACCGTCGAGCCACAGGCGAGAGCCGCCTCTCTCATCCATGCGAGAGCCGTCGCGAGCGTATGTCTTAGGGTCGTAGTCGCCCCACTGGTCAAAGACCGCCTTGATCAAGTCCTCGTTGACCTTTCTCATGACGGCCGGGGAGACGGTATCTTCAGGGACGGGAACGATGACCATGACGCGCGGGTCGGAAAGGTCCATGGCTTCGAACAGTTTCTGCAACTGGCCCTCCCAGCCGACTGCCGAGATGTGTGCGAGCCACTTGTCGTGGTCATCCTCCTGCGGGGTCTTGTTGTAAACTACCACTGCGATGCAACTGGCAAGGCCGTTGGTCTCTGCGAGAGGTCGTGGTTAGATTTTTGTCGAGTATCAAGAAAGATATGCTGGCTGGCACTGCGAGGGGGAGTTGGGTAGTTGGAGGGTTCATACTAATCGGTTCCCCACGGCCAGCGGGTTTGCTATCACTCATGTCGACCTCTGGGCCGTCCGCCGGCCATTCGACGAAGTCGCTCCTCTTCTCATTCCGGAGCGCCACAGCGCGTCGATACTCGGCCACCGCCGGGCTTGGAGAGCTTCAGTTTCACAATGTTAGTCCCCATAAATCGCGAGAGTGGCAGGGTCCTCACCGGGCAACGCGGACAGGCTCAGCCAGCGATTGGACCGCCAGGAGGCCCAGGAGGAAAATCGACTTCATGAACTGCATTTTGACTGCTTCTAGTGATTTGGGGAAGCTTTGAAAAAAAAAGACGATTGCGTATGGGAGAGTGAAATGAAGCTGTGATCGGTTGACCAATGTGAGTTTGTTGTGTGTGAGTTGTTCTCGATGTCCAGTTGAGGTGAGTCCAGTCGAGTGGTTATATACACTTCACGAGATTGTCTTCTCAACAACAGAGCCGAATTTCAGGGCATTGATCTAGCGTTGAGACTCTAATAGACCCCGGAAACGAGACCAAGCCCCAAGTCGCCGGTAAGCAGGTGCTGCTGCCTTCACAGATATTGAGTGGAGATCACGCCGGTGAAAGCATCATCAATGGATCCATTTCCTGCTCACTCTCATCCGTCTCCTTGTTGGTTCCGTCGAAATTGTTCAGGCAGGAAATCATACACCCACGGGAAACGTAGATGACAGGCCAAGAAAGCTCGTGGGGGTTAGGGGAATGCCAAGACGCCGACCGATCAGCAATTTCAACGTAGGCATGTCACCGCGGAGCGAAAAATGAGAAGGCATTCACTGACAAAAACCTTGAGTTTCCTCAAATGTACGGCGACTTCTTTCTCTATGCCGAGGCGCAGGGTAGCCATCGTCGTCGACTCCGCTCTTGCGCCCCCGAATCCGGCCCCCAAAGCCCCGCGCCCCCGCCCCCAACTCCGTCCCCGTTCCCGCAGACGTTGGGCTCTGATCAAGCATTGACAACCACACGTAGCTGCTTCTACGAACAGGCTGAAATATAAGACGTTCTCCTTCAACCTCATCTATCTTGTGTCTAACTTCCATCCCTTCCGACCAGCGACCAAATCTCTTCCTGTCCGATCCCGCACACAGTCAGTCACATTGCCAAAATGGCGGCGCAGGATCCCTCAGACCACCCGTTGATGCAACAACTATGTGATGCTTGCGCGTATGGCCGAATCGATGAGGTTAGAATACTCGTCAGAGGATGGAAGAGCGCGGGCTCCGCAGCCATGCCGCCCGCAGGCCCTCAAGAATACCCGACTAGGACTTTGGAGCCCGCATTGTCAACTGCGATTCAGCACCATCGAGTTGAGGTTGTCTCCTATCTGCTTGATGAGGGTCTTCAAGTTAGCACACCAGTACAGAGCGTGGCTGTCCACTCCAAGTGCCGTCCACCGATGTGGCAAGCATTCCTCGAACATGGCTGGGACATCAACAGCCCGAATAGTACCGCCGACCCGCCTTGTCTAGCGTTCGTCTATCTCTCTTTCGCAATCTTCTCGATACGTTTTTTTTTCCTTCATGTTTTCATAGCCAGCTGCTAACACTTTCCTCTCAGATGGGTACTGGACGATAAAGAGCTTGTCGAGTGGTTCCTTGCCCATGGGGCAGATCCCAATGCTGAGGCAAAGTACGGATGGAGTCCTTGGCTGCGCGCTGTCGTGTGGGCGCCGCTGGACATTATCAAACTGTTGCACGCAGCCGGGGGCGCGATAGATTTGGCAGTGCCATTTGTATGCTTCGGCCGCATGGCTCCGAGGAATGCCTCCAAGTCCCCGGACCGCATGGATGTGTTGCGGTATTTACTAGACGCTGGCGCCGACATCAACGCTCGCCTATGGGCGCACAATGAGTACGGCCGTATGAGCCACTTCGACCTGGGGCCAGCCTTGAACATGGCCGTGATGTCTGGGCAAGACGTTATCGTCGAGGAGCTGCTAATACGCGGCGCCCGTACCGATATTCCCGCAGACAAAATGATTGATGGAGGTGCTACGGCTTTGGAACTGGCCAAGAAGCATTCACCGCGATTGCTACCCAAGATTGAGGAACGCAGGAGGCAAGAAATAGCGGAATCAGAGGCGGGCGGAAAAGCCCAAGATTGATCTGACCCTGAGTTAGCGGTGCACAAATTACTCTAATGTTTCCTCAAATGTGGGGGAAAACACCTCAGCAGACACGAAAACTCATCCAAAGCCTAATTGTATGTGTGCCCATTCAAGCCACTTTCCCACGAGAAGCACGCCATTATTGCGCTGTAGATGAGACTAGCACGGTGCCCTTAGCATATCGAAACCTTGGCTTCGTCTATCGATGGTACTACCCTGTATTGAGACATCCCGTCTAACACCCCGTTTAAGTTGAACACCGGGCCTTTTGGGCCGACGCTCCGTTGGAGGTCGGCCCCGGGACCGGCTTTGACAGTGGGTTGACACGGTTCGTCGGCGGGACCCACCGAACGTCTTTGACGCTGTGAAGGTGTCAGGCTTCAAAACTCGGCGCTATCCACAAACTCGACAGGACCAAGTCTCGCAATAAGATGGAAGCGGTCAAGTGCGGCTCTCATGATGCGGCCAGCTAACTACTTGCTAGGAACCTACTGGGCCCTGTTGCTCGTCCGGCTGAGGAGACGCAAGTCGAGCACCAAGACCACTGAGCTGCAATTTAGAGAGGCCGTTGTTTTCCTGCGTCTCAAGGAGCCTTCCGAGACGGTCGCTTATGAGTTGTTCGAATAAATGCTTTCGAGTGACTGTGAGGGCCGGGACTCTTGCTCTCTTTCCAAGACTTCTCAAGAGGACATATCCGTGTTGAATCTGTGCGAAACCAACTTGAACCGCGCCCGGCAGCATTCGCAGGATTTCTTGTTGATGCACTTTCGGACCCCTGATGGAACGCTTGTCGATTCTCTCAGGCGCTTGAGCGAGATGTCTCAGTAGAGATCGGGACGTATTTACATAACTGAAAGCATTCATTGAAACTGCGTTTCTGAAAACCCAAGTAAAATAATCAGCAGCCAAGCTCAGACAAAATGGCCTAGGTGTCTTTGCACAATCATAAGGTCATGGGCCCGTAACAAGCGAGATTCGCTGCTGACGCGATGAGACATAAACGCAGTCATTCGAACAGCACCCGCAAATGAGACTAATCACGGGGTTGAGACGAACGCAAGCAACCTGGACCTGTGTCTCGGCAAGCATCTTCGCGTAAGCTGCACTGGAGGTTAACCATCACTTTGGGACTTTGGTATAAGGCTTTCGCTACTCGGTCCTTTCCCGGTTAGACAGAATGATTCAAGACCCAGAACATGCAAGGTGGAGGCCTGGGAGGTCTCAAGTTGGGGAGTACTCTCAAAGTCATCCAGAAATCGAGAAAATCTACAACGTGGAACAGCTCAACAAAGCATACACAAGGTCATGCAATTGATAACACGGACGGTAAACCTGGTGCAATATTACGCTGCGAACTGCGAGTTTGAGAATTCGGCTCCGCGAGCTCGCTTCCTCGAAAAAGAGTACCTCCCGGAGGCAAAGCTGACGGTGAGTCGGAGACTCGTTTAGCCGGGAGGCCATCATTACGGGTACGTGAATTGACTTCTGCCCAAGAAGAATCCCTGGGGCCTGAGCGTTTCTGGAAAGGGACTCATTGTGACCAGAGCTGAAATTTGACGTTTGATGGGTGACAGATATCTGGCTTACCTTGGCACGAGCTCATCATGCTTTCTGACTTTAGATTGCTCCAGGCCCAGTTGCGACCTGCCGTCTGAACTCGAGTCTAGAAATAGCGCGGGGAGCGATGAATTAGTTTGTAATAAACGCTGACCCAAAATGGCCAAGTCTTTAGTGGACCGGGGGCTCGCGACATGATTCATATTGCAGTTCTGATGCTGTGGCAGTGCCGCAGTGGAATACATCGTGATGGAAACCCCTCGTTTGACCAGTCTTGTCGATCGAAAGCGACGTGGAGGCTTTCACTGAGATCGAAAACTCATTTTGAATCAACTTCGTGGAGGGAAACGAGACCTCAAGCCGGCGACTATCATACGAAGGCTTGGAGACGACGCCGGTAAGTGCCCGTTGTTGATGATTAGTCGACCCCGGTTCGGAAAGGAAGCTTAAAGGGAGGTGGAGTAGCTTGGCGTGAAGAAAGCTTGGCGTAAATTGTGGATATCAGAGGCTGAATTGTGTCTGTCTTGAGTCTTGAGTGTCTGCGTGAGAGTGACGATCACGCAGGGGTTTGCGCCTCATGCGGGTATAACAGCCGTTTTGAGTGCGGAGACCCGTGCGAATTGTTTGGCGTTGGCCGTTTCACCAGGATGTGGCATAGCGGTGCCCAGGACCTGAGCGAAGGGAGATTTGCAACGATTTAAAGGCGCACAGTGGTTTGGCGGGTTCTTGGCGCGGTGGGTGCAAGTAGAGTGACATGAGCGGCGGGGCATTCGAGCGAGGCTGGCTCATAGACGTCATCACATCTGGACCACGTCTAGTGAGGCGTTTTAATGGCATTGCTGACGGGCTTGGAGCGCCGATGATACTGGAGGCGGAACCAGCAAGACTGGGGGCGACTCAATACGAGTCTATTGGCGAGTCGGTAAGCATTGGGTGGGCATACTGCGTAGGAGTCGAGTGCGATATTGTGCCGAGTATCCGAAACAACAAAGGCCGTGGACGATAGGAGCGGACTCAGTCGAGTGTGTGGGCGTGTGTGGTCGAGTGTGGGCGGTGCGGTGCGTAGGGAACGAGAACGAGGTAGGACTTCAGCCTCGCTGGAGGAGGAACGTCGAGCCAAGAAAGAGGTGGACTGATGATTGAAATAAAAAAACGAGAATGCTTGAAGTCTTTAAGCTTGAGCCGGGGAGAAGAATAGGGTCGATTAGGGATTCTTCTCAAAGACAGGTGATCTGTAAACAATATCGTACGAGTCTGACATTGAGGAGCACATGGATGGGCTCATGGAAGGACGCGTTGCGTTTGCTGGGTTGTCTTGGTCGACTGAGACCCTGAGGAGAGAGAAAAAGAGGGAGACACCATTGGGTGACGACGGCACATGGCTTGGACTTGCCGCTCGTGCCAGACAGCCTTGCTCGGGCGACAGGTGGGATTGGATGGATCGAGATAAGCTGACAGGCGTGGATTCGCAGAGTGATGGTGATCGAAAAGGAGGGAGAAGTATAAGTTTGGACGTGTCGAATCGTACGGTATGGGGTTAAAAATGATGATATATTGAGTGTGTAGCTATCTGGAAATCTCTGCATATGGATCCACGCGTTATTTACGCCTAAAAGTGGCTAATATCTATATTATGCTATTATGCCATAGTTACTACTGCTTTTACACACACTTAGCGCGTCACTATATATATAAAGGGGTTAATTTAACACACCCCTTTAGTTTAAATAAAATATAGCATAATATAATATAATTTAGTATAACTAGCTAAGTTTACTAATTAACTCTAAAACGCTTTAAATCTAGTATATTTAAGGTTATCTAAATATATCTAATTAATATAAAGTTATCTAATATTCTATATATCTACTAATAACTTTATAACTCTGTTATTTATCTATCTTATAATACCTTTTCTAATATTATCTCCTAGTATTATCTATAGGTTATTATAAAGTATTTAAGCTCTTAGCCCTTAATTATAGTATTATAACTTAGTCTTCTTATCTAATTTAAAGCTTTATAGGCTATATCTAGAAAGTTAGTAATAATAGACTTATTTAAGTAGCACTAACTTAAAAATCTTATTAGTAAGAGGGATTATTATATAGAGGGGGTATTACTTCTTTTATAGTTATTAGTCTTAGCTTAATTTAACTGCTTTATTTTATAGGATTATTCTTTTATAGTAAGAGGGATTATTACTCTCTATTACTCTTTATTACTTCTTATAGGGTATTTTAAGGAGGTATTACTGTTAATAGTAAGGTCTTATTAGCATAGCTTATAAGGGTATTATTAGCTTCTAAGGAGGAGTTATTATATAATAGTAAAAAGGTAAAGAAGACTTAATCTTATATAAGTAAAGTTTCTAGTAAACTACACACTTAAAGGCTTAAATATTAGTATAATACTCTCTCTTTTATATAAGTATAATATTATAGTTAGTAGTAGATTTAGCATATTAATTTAGCTAATATAGTAACTTTAAGGTTACCCCTTTAAGTTAGATATTAGACCTACTTAAATCTAGGCCTAATATTACTATTAGTATCTTATAACTTCTCTCTCTTCTAGACCTCTATAATTATTTATAACTTATTAATAAGGCCTAACTAAGCAATAAATCTCTTATAAAACTACTATAAGAGAGCTTTTATAAGTCTATTAGCTATTAGTTTAGCTAAAGGGATATAGATAATCTTAATATACCTTTTTATAACCTCCTATTATAACTAGTAGTTATAGATATTAATATAGTAGAGTTTTATCTATAACTAGAATATTTCTTTTATAATAAGGCTTATAGTTTATAGGTTATTATACTAAATTATAACTTTTAGTATATTAGTAGCTATAAAACTTATAAATTTAAATAGTTTATTATTTAAGAGAGAGACTTATAGGGTAGTAATAAGTTAACTTATAAATAGTTTCTCCTTTACTACTTAAGAGAAGATAAGAAGCTCTACCTCTATAGTTAATATAGTAACTATATTTTACTTATTTACTCTCTATAATATTATCCCTCTAAAAAGCTTTATTATAAAGAATTAGAAGCTCTTATAGTCTACTATATTATTAGTAAAACTAGTATTTAATATAACTTTAAGTTTTTTAGTTAATCTCTTAGAGACTCTATATTCTAGGTATAGTCCCTTTATTTATATAAGATATTAAATAATATAATTAGTAGTATATTAGTAATAAAGCCTAGAGTTTTAGTTAAAATAGATAAGTCTACTAACTATAAATAAGATATTAGATCTTATTATTACTATAGTATATAGCAGTAATTCTACCTTTTACTAATATCTTATAATATTAGCCTTTATTATCTCTCTTTTATAGAGTAGGAGTTCTTCTTATACTATTAAGGTCTTATAGTCTCTTATTAATTTGCTATCTAGGAGTTTTAATAGCTTCTTAAAGAAGGATAACTATAAGAGCTATAATTTATATCTATATTAATCTTAAATAACCTTAATTCCTAGAAACTACTAAATATCCTTCTCTCCTTTAAGGTAGTATTATAGTTAGAGTTTACTAATTAGCTATCTTACCTTAATCTCTTTAAAAGAGAGATATATAAATATATAGTTATTAATATAGAAGAAGAATAGAATCTTATTATTATACTAGTAGTAGTTTTTACTAGCTATTTACTTAAATCTACTTACTATAAAACCTATTTCTAGATATTATTACTATAAAAGTAGTAAATAGTAAAGTTTATAGAAAGCTTTAAGTAACTTTAAAATATATCTGCTCTTTTAATACTTTAGTACTATTTCTATATAGACTTCTTTATTAAGATTAGTATAAATAAAAGTATTAACTATATTATATTATAGGAGGTTTATATTAAACTAGTTTATAACTATAATAAGAGTTCTAAAAGATATACTAGCTAAGATAATAATATAGGTATTTCTCAGATTATAAGGCTATTAATCTCCTCTAATAATAAGTCTTACTTTAACTTTAATAAGTTTCCTATACTTATCTAGCTTATAGATATATATCTAGTAGTAGCTAAGAACTTTATAACCTTATACTATTATATTAAGCACTTTAATCTATAAATTTAATAGTTTATAACTATTTAGATATAATTTTTAGCTTTTCTAAACTTATCTTCTAATAGATAACTAGCTAGTTAGCTATAAAATAAGAGTAATAATAGCAGATCTCTCTAATAGGTTTCTTTTAAATATCTCTTTAACCTATTCTTAGTAGAATTATTTAATACTATTAGACTAAATAGGAGACTCCTAGCTTTAAAGCTTAATACCTAGTTATACTTCTTACTAGCTCTAGGTTAGCTAGACTATAAGTATAGATAGAGATTATCTTACTACTTAATTAATTTACTTAGCTTTATACTAGCTAGAAATACTACCTTATAGGAGGTTCTTAAATTAATTCTAAATTTCTCAGATTTAGTAGTAATAACTTCTCTCCCTTTTACTTTAAGATTTCCTATTACTTAAAAGAATAATAAGAGTAGAAATTAAAGTAAAGTAATAAGTTAGAACTAAGCTTAAAAGTATTTAAACTTATCTTATAGCTAGAACTTAGTTAGTATATTAACCTTATTAGTTTCTATTAGATTAGTTAGTAGTAACTATTTAGCTTCTTTATTATTCTTAGAGTTATCTAGATTTAATATCTATTATAGTTTTATTAACTTAATTATATTATTATAGTAGTTATATATTTCCTTTTAGGTTATCTCCTAGAGGTTATCCTTCTACTTATTAATATTACTGCTAAATTTTATATTTTTATTAAATCTAATATCTCTTATAGTAATAACTTCTTACTTTGCTAGGTGCTAAACTTAGTAGGAGTTTAATAAAGTATAGCTAATAAGATATCTAATCTAAGCCTTAAAGTTAAAGTGCTAGAAATAGTTTTTATAAAGTTAAGCTTATATAGTTAAAGTAAATACTTTATAACTATATTATTATAAGTAGGAGATATTTAGTATAGTAATATTACTCTTTATAGACTAGTATAGGAGTTTATATAAGGTCTTCTAATCTCTTAACTATAATAGAGTGCAGTTATATATATAGGTTACTACTATATAGATCTTTAGCTATAAGTAAAGTAGAAGTTTTAATAATAAATAAAAGTATCTAGCCTTTATCTTTATAACTACTATAATCCTCTCTCCTCTCCTATTTTAAGCTTATATATTTAGTGCTAATAGTTTAATTTAAATACCTATTACCTAGATAAGGCTCTCTACCTCTAAATATTTAAGGATTTTATTATTATATTTAAAGGCCTTAATTATAACTTTTAACTCCCTTTTAACTAAGTTAATAAATTAGATAAACACTTTTATTAAAGTTCTAGTTAAGCAGTTTTTAAGGTAGTAGTTCTAGGTATAACCTAATAGTTAGTTTATAAAGAGCAGAAAGGTTATAAAGCCTCTATATTCTTATTTAAATAAGTAAAAGTCTAAGACTATTTATCTTCCTAGTATTAAGATTATAATAGACTCTCTAAGTATTTATTATACTTATTAGATTATCTTTCTAAAACTATATATATTATAGTCTACTATTATTAGAGATATTCCACCTTTTACTCTTATACTATATATTACTGCCTTAAAATAGTATATTATAGCCTCTCCTATATAGCTAAGTTAAAAGTGCTAGTTACTATAGGTGCTCTTTTTTAGCTTTCTTCTTATTAAAGTAGTATAAGTATTATATTATAGGGAGATTAGAATAGTATTATTATAGAATACTACTTAAAGCTCCTTTAATATATACTTAAAAATATATTAATTATAGATATTAAGTACTTTAGTAATAAATATACTATCTTATTATTAAAGGTAGTAGTTATCTAGTCTATTATTCTAATAGATACCCTTCTTCTTTAAGTATCTATAAAATATAAGATTACTTACTATAATATTATAGTAAATAGTATTAGAAAGATATAGTATTACTAGATAACTTTTAGGTCTAATAATATTTACTATTATAGATCTATAACCTTTAATTAGTATTAGTTTAGATCCTATAAGAATAAAGTCTTTATTATAAGCACTATATAGAGTTTTAAAGCATTTAAAGTTATTTAAAATATAAACTATTAAGCCTAAATCTAAAAGTACTAATTTAGATAACTTATAGGTATAAGTTATAGCAAATACTACCTTCTTAACTTCTACTTTTCCTCTATATTACTTTAAGAGTTATTAATCCTTTATAGAGATTTTTAAATAGTTAATCTTATCTGCTAATTCTCCCTTATATTACTCCTTTATAAGGTTAGTAACTATCTCACTTAGAGTCCAGTTATTAGATACCTTATTAGTAAAAATATACTAACACTTTAATAGGTAGTAAAAATCTATATATATCTAATACTTATTAACTTCCTTCTTATACTTATTCTATTAATTATTAGACCCTTTATTAGGTTATCTCTTCTTTAACTTACTTTAAGGTTAAAGAGTCTTTACTAGATAGATTAAAAGGTTAGTTATTATTAGTCTAAAAGCTTTACTCTTTATAATATATAACTTTAAGGCTATAGTATTAACTATTTCTAGGACTTTACCTTATATACTTTTAATAAGATTATTAAGCTTTAGAGTTCTATTATTAGCCTCTTTTTTATAAGTTAACTTATATATTATAGCTTATAAAGAGAGAGGAGTTTAGTAAATAGTATAGATAAAGTTATTAAACTACTCTAACTTCTTACTACTCTCTACTATATTAACTGCTCTTAGTTTAGATATAGCTAACTTATACTTATTAACCTACTTAGTAGTAAACTTCTAAGTTATAATCTTTTCTTTATAAGGGACTTAAAGGACTTCTATATAAACTACTCTTACTATCTTAAATTACTAAGTATTATTAATTCTAGCTCTTACTTTTAGATAGATAATTATATTTATAATAGAGTTTTAAGGTATAAAGTAGGTTAATTAGTACTTAGAGTTAACTATCTCTTAAATATAGTCTTTAAATTAGACTATAATCTTATATAAGTCCTTAATATTCTTTATTTTATCCTTATATATTAATAGCTATATTATATATATATACTAGTCTTATCTTATTAAGTTATTAAAGAACTATACTAACTTAGATCCTATTAGTATTACTTATCCTAACTCTAGCTAGGCTATACTAGATACTAGAATAAATAATCCTCCTATTTTAGTATTCTAGGTATTAGCTATTAGAAAGTTAGCTTTCTAGAAGTAGTTTTAAAGCTTTAGCATTCTTAGAATAGTATTTAAGATAGTATTAAGATCCTCCTTCTCTATATCCTCTAAGTTAATATACTCTTATAGTTCTATTACCTAGAGTCTATTCTAGGTTTAATTCCACTATAGGAGCTAATTAGCTAAACTATTAAATATAGATAAGGAGCTAGAGGCTATAATAGTACTAGTAGTAGAGGGTTTACTATAAACTTATATATTAATAATATAGGAGTAAATTTAATACTATAGATTTATCTAGATAGCTTTAATTAGTATTATATATAATATTTAAACTATTAATTATTAAATTATATAGTATAGGGTTAAAAATAATAATATATTAAGTATATAGCTATCTGGAAATCTCTGTGCATAGATCCACGTATTATTTACGCCTAAAAGTAGCTAATATCTATATTATGCTATTGCGCCACAGTTGCTGCTGCTTTTGCGCGCACTTAGCGCGTCACTGCATATGCAAAGGGGTCGATTTGACAGGACGTGAGGGTTAGCAGTGTGTGGAGTGGGGGGAATTTAGGGGGGTGAGCCCCTAAAGAACCTGAAACTGTACTGGAACTATAACTATAACTAGGAACTTCTAAACTAGTACTAGCTTAGATTAGTTCTTATAGAATATATATATATATTAGTATAAATATAGACTTTGCTCTATTTAAGAGGTATATATTCTAGCTTCTACTCTAAGATTACTACTAAAAGAAATTAATTTAATAACTATTAGAGTATTTAAGGTTACTAATAGAAACTAATTCTAAGGCTATAGTAACTAGTAGGAAGCTATTACTATTATTACTATAGTGTTACTAGTATAAAGTGATTAATAATATTCTATCTATTATTAAATCTAATTAATAATAGATATATAAACCTTCTAATTAGAATTATTAAAGATATTAAGAGAAGTATTAGTCTAACCTTATTCTTCTATTATAAAATATTAGATATTAAAAGCTAGCTTTTCTAAAAAAATCTAATACTATTAGTAGATTATCTAATATTAAGAAAGAGGATATTACTAATAATTAATCTAACCTAGTAACTCTAAGAATTAGCTTATTATTATCCCCTAATATAGTAATAACTACTAGAAAATATCTCCTAATATTAAAAAATAAATAACCCTTTTTATAGCTAACCTTTCTATTTATATACTAATTAGATAATATATCTCTAACTAAGTTACTCTATAAAACTAACTTAACTTTATATAATAGTATTAATATAGAAGAGCTAATAATATAACTTAATATCTATTATCTAATAATAGGTGCTATATAACTAATAAGGGATCTAACTCTACTAGAAAATTAAGAACTAATAATATTATAAGATATTATATTATCTACTATATCTTCTAATTCTAGTAGATCTAATAAGATCCTAGCTACTAGTCTTCCCCTCTCTATATTAATATATAGTACCTTTAATAGAACTATTACTATATTAAGGTAGCTAACTAAACTAAAATAGGACTTTAAGAAAGTTAGCTATTAGTTAAATATACTTCTAGCTTTATAAATTCTCAGAACTATTAATATATAGTATAAGAGAGTAGCTATAACCTATCTTAATAATATACCTTACTTAATTAATATTATTAAGAAAATATCTAATAATATAGTAACTTAGTTAGACCTTACTATTATAGAGAATACCTTTTAGGAGTAGTTTCTATCTAAGATTATAGACTAAGAAACTAATAGTAATAATATTAATACCCTATAATAGAGAAATAAAAAGACCTTACTAGCTTACTATAACTAAGTATTATCTCTACTATATTAGGCTAGTTATAAAGATATAAATAACTAAGTTACTCTTATAATACCTAAAAAGATAGTTCTATTAGTATTAATATATTAGTTTATAAAGAGGTTAAAGAATACTAATCTTTATTAGTAAGTATTAAGTATATCTATAATATCCTTAACTAGTTTTAAGTCTATCTATAACCTTATCTATAATACTTATTAAGTTATAGAGGAATAAGAAGCTAAAAACTGCTAAGATATAGATTAAGTTTAGGCTTAAATCCTTAAAGACCTAGTTATTTATTAAAACCCTAGTTAAGGGGTTAAATAGATTCTAGTATAGTAATTTATCTAAATATAACTAAACCACCTACTATAAGCTAACTATAGAGAATATTTTCCTAACTTTCTAATATCTATAATATAGTTTCCTATAATAGTATTATAAGATATTTAAGTATAGCCTATCTAATAGTAAGGAGAATATTAATAGAATAATTAGAATAGTAATTATACACCTATTAATTTATAATAACCCCCTATTAATTATTAATTCCCTCCTATTAACTAACTATAAGAGTATAATTAAAGATCTTTTTAGGGAAACTATTACTCTAACTATTTCTAAAACTAGTAATAACCTTATTAACTCTAGGCTTAAGAGATATATTAAAGTGGCTAAGATATTAGAATTAACTTTAGTTAGAAGAACCCTAACCTCTCTAAATTACCTAACTAGAAGAAGTTATCTAACTCTTATATAAATAGTTTTAAGCTATTATAGAATAGAGAGGTTTACTATATTATATATAATAAGATTAGTTACTATAAACCAGATTATCTAGAACCCCTTCTATTCTAATTAACTCCTTAGAAATAGGTAATACTAAAATTATTAATTTTTCCTTATAATTACAGTTTTACTAAAAGAATCTAACTCCTATAAGAAGTTATAGATATCCACTCTATATAGCTTTATCTCTAGTTTAAATTTAGTAGTAATAGTACTATAACTTCTATAATACTTTCTAAGAACCTAACTAATAACCTATAAAACTATACTAATATAGTTATAAAAAGGTGCTACTATAAATTTATACTACCTAAAAACTCTAATAATATAGTTCTCCTATTAACTAGTAAAGAGGAGAATTAAATCTAGAATAAAACTAATCTAACTAGTATTATAGAATTATCTAGTTAAGTTATATCTATCCTTTATATTATATATAATAAGTTACTAGAACTAGATAAGAGAGTACTTAAAATTAATATAATAGTTATCTAAGCTACCTTATTAGATTCCCAGAAAAAATAGATAGATACTATTTTATAATATCTATTTAAGTATATATAATAAGTTACTAAACTACTTAAGGGAAAAACTACTTAATAAGTAAGAGTTATTAGAATATTAGAATTAAACTTCTAAGAGCATATTAAGATTAGAGATATTATTAATACTAATATAAATATTTTAGAGAATCTAACTAATATCCCTAAAATAATATATTAAACTGGATTAACTACTATTATAGCCTGAGAAGGATAACCTCCTATTAATATTTAAGAACTAGCTAGAAATATTAGATTTAAAATCTTATTAGTAGATTTAATATAACTTAGCTCTAAGTTTTTAAAGATATTAAGGTTCCTATTATAGTAAGTAATTATTTAAAAAATAAAGCATATAAAAGGTAAGAAGAAGGCTATTACTAAAGCTAATATAGCTAGTATAGTAATTTATAGAACCTTAAAATATATTAAAACTACTAATAACTCTAGATAAAATATCTAACTCTTTTTAAAGAACTATAAGGTAACTTACCTATTCTAACTAGAATATATATTATTAACACTAACTATATATTACTATTTACTAATAAGAGTAGCTTAGACTAATTAAGGTTTTAAAATAAATATTATCTCACCTAGCCTAGTAAAAGAATATAGATTTACCTAATACCCCCTTTTAGGTATTAGATTTAAGAAGTTAAGTATAGAAACTACTAGCAGTTCTATATATAATATAATATACTTTATAGCTATTAAAGTCACTATATATAATATTAAATAGGAGATTTAGATCTATATCTAACCTAGAAACTCTAACTAATCTATATTATTACTCTTAGAAATGCCCTGGTTATATAATATTTATATAATTATTAATCTATAGGCTAGTTAAATATAGATTAGTAGTATATATTAGGGTAAACTAACTATCTAAATCCTAAGCCCCTAGATATAAATATTAGAGAAATAGAAACTAATTCTAGTACTAGCTACTAATAATACTAACCTAACTAAAAGGAACTAACTACTAAGAATTATAGAAGAAATTAAATTAGATATTAATAACTTATCTGATATTTTAGATAACTTAACTAAATTAGATTTAAACTCAGAAAACTAATCCTATATTACTAACCTAGATATATTAGTAAAATATATCTACCTACTATAATATTATTATTTTTAATAATAGTTAATTAGATAGTAAATAACTTATTATTAACTAATATTATAACTAGTATAGACTTTAAAGTTAGGTTCTCCTATATTTAAAATTTAAATACTATATAGTTAGTATTATATATCCTATAATTAACTAAACCTATTAATATATATAAATAGTATAAATTATATTATGTTTTAAGTTTAATAATTAATAAATTAGAGATTAGTAATACTCTCCTCTAATTATCTATTAATAATCTAGCTTAACTAGAACCACCCCTTTAATCTTTATTTCCTATAAAATAATATATTAAATGCCTGCTAATTAACTATACTATACCTATATATAAGATTAATATATAGTAGGATAAGAAATCTATATAATTAGGCTCTAATATGCTATTAAGAGTATTTAAAGAGGTAAAGAGGGTTATATATACTTACTATATCTTATTTTCCAGCTTTTTAGATAATTTTCTAGTAACTAACCTATATAAATATATCTCTAAGTTATAGAATAGTGTAAAGTCCTAGAACTCTAGCTAATAAAAGAGATAGAATCTAACTAAGAAGTATTAGATAGATAAGTTAGTATAAGAAGGCTATAATATAGGCCTATATAAATTAATAGTTATTACTAATAGAGTAGCTTCTAAATAGAGTATATAACTAGTTATAGTATAAAAGAAGGGGAGTAATAGAGGTTTTTAGGGAGAGTATTAACTTATAATAAATTACTGAAATATAGATAAACTAATTCTAATATTATTAATCCTACTATTTTAGGAAATCTATAAAAATCTATTAGACCCTTAAATTAGTTTCTATTTATTCTAGGACCTAAAGTATACCTACTAGTCTATACTAATTCACCTAGACTATTAATATATTTATACCTTTAATATCCTAGAATACTTCTAATTATAGCTAATAAGAATATAATAAGGTGCTAAGGCCTCTACTTACTAAATAACTAAATTTAGATAAATCTTTCTTAGTTCTATTTTAGAACTAAGCCTAGAACTATTATTACTAGTCCTAATATTACCTAGAGATATACTACTAGTAGATATCTATTTTAATAATATTTTTATAAAATTTAGATCTTAGAATAATAAATAGGTATTTATTAAATATTACCTACTACTTTAATTTATATAGATATAAGTATAACTATTAAAAAAGAAAGTTAGCTTTAGATTAAAGTTAGTTATAGCTATAGAATAGATTTATAAGATTAGAGGAGCTATATAGATTAAACTAGAATAAGTAGAAAAAATTTAAAAATAGCTAATTTCTACTAACTAGATAGAAGTGAGAGTATTTATAGCTATAACTAAACCTTATTAGTAATAGATAAAGAACTATACTAAAGTTATCTAACCTCTATATTAGCTTACTAGTTTAGTTTTCTAGTATTAGAGACTATTAGAAGCCTTATTATTCTAACTAATAAAAGATTTAGTTACTAGAGCTATTAAGCTATATAGCTTAACTATTAGGAAACTAGTATAACTATACTTAGATACTTTAAAGTATACTAGGAGCTATATATTAATATAATACTAGAGAACTAAATAAGTATCTATTCTATATAATTTATTCTTATTAATAAAGTTATAGTATAACTATAGAACCTATAAATATAAACTGCTAGTAATTATTAAATTCTGTTAATATTACTTATACTTCTTATAAACTAAAAACCTATTAACTATCTATACTAACTATAAACTCCTTATATAGTTCTTAATATTAGCCTACTATAATAGTATTTATACTTAATAGGTTTTGGAACTGAGAATATTAAATATTATTATTAAATATATTTAAGGTTAAAGAAATATAGTAATAGATACCCTATTAAGAATAATATTCCCCTTATATAACTATAATAAAGATAACCTAAAATCCTTTAGTTCTAAGACTAAAAATAGAAAATAGGTTTAGAAGGATAGAGTAGGAGGTTATAAGGAACTATTAAGGAGAATAGTGGCTAATAATCTAACTAAGAACTATACTAATAATATTATTAAATCTCTATTATCTTAATAAAAAAGACCTCTCTCTTTAAGCTCTATAAGATATTATTTAAATATCTCAAAAACCCTTAATATATAAGACCTATAAAATATATAATAAATAAAATACTTAATAATATACTATATAATATAACACAGTATATTACAGTATTAATAATACTGTCTATACTGTGGATAGAAAGGTCTAGAAAGTCCTAGAAAGCCTTACCTTTAATAAGCTTTCTAGCTAGA
>JAVHLV010000086.1:0-230424 GCA_036785495.1 Colletotrichum neosansevieriae | reverse complement strand
CCTCCTCTTTTTGAACTTGGTAACCTTTATGTCTGAAAAGAGCGGGGTCTTTTCCACGCTGAATGATGAATGAAAACTGAGCAGTAGTTACTGACTACTGTGACAATTTTAAGCAAAACCTTGAACTGGAAGCTCAGAATGAGCTATGGGGACACCGTGAACCTCGATGGGTATTGTAACTCTGCACCCTGACCGCCCAGCCTCGGTTACAAACCGTTCCCAAGACGTCCAATCTCACCAAACCCACCACCACCACACCACCATACCACACCCCTTCGAAAGACCCCAAACCTTCTTTTTCTTTTCTCCAATCTCTTGAAGCATATACGGTTTTGGTAATGTTTGGAGCACACGCCCCCCAAGCATCATCCTAGAAGAGACGTGGTTGTCAAACCAAGAAGAGGAAGACGGGCGGCTGCGTAATGGATCCGTCTGGACTCGGAAACGTGCAAAGAAAGAAAATGGAAGGTGGCGCGGATAGCTCGGACGACGGCAAGGCAATTCCAACAAGGTTTTTATTTTTTTCAACAATGCTGTACAGGCAGAGATGAACGCTTCCCCTCCAGGCATGCGTCTTTTTGCCCGCGCTTGTATCTGCTTTTTGGAGTCGATCCAAACAGACAGGTCAAACAGAGTGTCATCCCATCATGCCCTGTTGGAAAAGGTTGGATTGCGCCTTTCCCTTCCGTCAGGGAGTTGGCTGCGTTCGTTGGGTTCCAACAACCCTATCTTACGCAACACGACAAGGCCTTGGCGCGGATTGTGTTTCTCCTACCTTGGGACGGAAGTTACAGAAGGATGTTTTCTTTTGTGTTGATGACAACTTGAGGGGTGGGGTGAGATGCAGCAAGCACCCATGCATGCATGCACGCACGCTTGCAACGCTGAACACTATGTCCGCGCAGTTGCGGACATTATGAAGTCGTCAGTTGAGGGTTGCATCACCATACACTCTACTCTGTCTCTCCAACGCCCAGATCATGCAGCTCGATTATCAGAATTTCTCGGATGGCGGGGGAACGCGGGAAGAGTCCGTTGGGACTGCAGGAAAGGTGAGTTCGTGCAATTGAAAGCCCGAATATCGGACTGCTAATCCCCGAGTCACGAACCAAGCCGTGTCTGTCCCTCGGGCTCGACCAACAACCCGGATTCTTTCCGCCCTTCGGGTCGGGATGATTGCGTTTTCCCCGTTCCAATGTTGGCTCAAGTACTATTTACAGGCCGTCTCATTGTACGTAGTTGGCCGCCGAGAGCTATTGTTGTCACGGTTATCGGATAGCCCAATCCTCAAGAGGTCGAAGCCCCCCCCAGCGCCATGCGTATTGACGGCATTTACACGCAGTCTGCCAATACAAATACCTCTGCCATGATTGGGTCACGGCGGAGTGGGGGAGGAGGAGCCCAATCTCCACAACTTGTAGAACGACGACAGATAATTGCACGCTTTGGGAATTATATGCAGTTCACCCACAGCAGCAACGTTTAGGTCATCCACTCATGTTCAGAGACGACGACACTAATGTGAGCTAAGGGATACTGCGGCACATCCGCAAGCAAGACGTTTGATGTGTGTGCTGTGTCATTGCACGCCTGTTGGCTTGTGTTGGCTTGTGTCTCACAGACAAAATCATCCAATCATTGGCCCTCCAGTTGTCAGCAAAGCTCTGTTCAACGTGGTTGCTCTGCGTCGGCTATGAAGAGGGGAATTCGATATGAGAAAGGGCACCGATGCCGGGGAGAACGCCGTAGCTCGCTGGTGGCGGTGATGCTGATGATATTGTTTGTCGTTGGAGGGCTGTCTCTACATTAGGCTCGCCCACGCAAATCGCAGTTCACGAAACAGTGAGTGCCATTTCCGCAACTCAAGTCTCATTGATTTCCATCCCCGAATCTCTCCTTCATTGCCCCTCCACACTCATAACCCATTTTCTCTGCGGAGGAGAAAACAGAGGGGGAAAAAAAAAGGTTCAATCGGCTCCGGCGTTGCTCCACTCCATCCGCGGACAGCACCCCGATCCCCCTCCGATCCTATGAAGCTGCTGCTGGGGTCACCCAGCCGCCTCGTAGCTCGTTGCGAGGACCTCGGATCTATTCCCGAGGTCCAGTGGAGTTGCTAGACGTCCCGTAGTCAAAAAGAAGTTGCTGCCCCTCAGTCTCATGATTCAGTCCACGACCTTGATTGCCGCCCAGCGAATCTCTCCTCCGTGTTCGACCCAAACGTCCATCGCGCAAACTCGCGAGAAATCGTCACAGCAAATTAACCTCCCGAAGACCCCCCCCCCCCCCCCCAAAAAAAAAGAGAACCCGTCCACGATACAGCCGTACACACCGACTGGAGACACTTTCCCCGAAAGCCGGCACGAAAACTCATTCGTAATGAGCGCAGACAAAACGGCCCAGGTCCCCAGCGACCACGACGACACCAGCTACAAGGACAGCCACGATTACCTCCAGTTCAAGACACTGCCGCCAGGAGGCCCGCTGAACCGCTGGTCACACACCATCACGAGGGAACATGACTTCCCCGGCGCACAGGTACGCGAAACAGAACGAAATCCAAACAGAGAGAGAGAGACACACACAGGAGAAGGAGTGTTTGCTTGCTTGCTCTTGTCGGGCCACGGCAAGTTGGGGAAAGCGGGGTTCTACCCACGGTTGGGGGGGGGGGGGGGGGTGGGTCGCGGGGTTCACTCGTGATAGTTTGGGAAAGAAGGCGGCTCACCAGATCTTGTGTAGGCCATGTTGTACGGCGCGGGCGTGCCGAATCGTGAGATGATGAAGAAGGCCCCTCATGTCGGTATCGCGACGGTGTGGTGGGAGGGCAACCCATGCAAGTATGTTTCTGAAGAAGCTGTTGCCGATGGCATCTTGACTAACACGAAACCCCCAGCACGCATCGTGAGAAGAAGCCCCAATGAGCAAATCCGTAACAAACCAGAAGCTGATGAGATTGAGGGAAAAGTCCTTGAGTTCGGACGAATCGTGAAGAAGGCAGTAGAGAAACAGGGCATGCTCGGATGGCAGTTCAACACGGTGGGCGTATCAGATGCCATCACGATGGGAGGAGAAGGTGAAGCTATTTCCTTCCCTCCCTCTCTCTTTGTCTGTCTTTACCGCGAAACCCTCAACTGACGAGCTCCCCGCCCCCATAAAGGAATGCGATACTCTCTCCAGACCCGCGAAATCATCGCCGACAGCATCGAATCCGTCACCTGCGCCCAGCACCACGACGCAAACATCTCCATCCCGGGCTGCGACAAGAACATGCCCGGCACCATCATGGCCGCGGCCCGCCACAACCGCCCCTTCATCATGATCTACGGCGGCACCATCATGAAGGGCCACTCGGAGCTCCTCGAGAAGCCCATCAACATCAGCACCTGCTACGAGGCCCGCGGCGCCTTCACCTACGACAGGCTGCACGCCAAGCGCGACCCGGGCGCCGAGGGCCGCACGCCGTCCGACGTCATGGAGGACATTGAGCGCCACGCCTGCCCCGGCGCCGGCGCCTGCGGCGGCATGTACACGGCCAACACCATGGCGACCGCCATCGAGGCCATGGGCCTCTCGCTCCCCGGTTCGTCGTCCTACCCGGCCCTGTCGCCCGAGAAGTCGCGCGAGTGCGAGCGCGCCGCCGAGGCCATCAAGATCGTCATGGAGAAGAACATCCGCCCGCGCGACCTCATGACCCGCGCCGCCTTCGAGAACGCCCTCGTGCTGACCATGATCCTCGGCGGCTCGACCAACGGCGTCCTGCACTTCCTCGCCATGGCCAACACCGCCGACGTGCCCCTGACGCTCGACGACATCGACCGCACCAGCAACCGCATCCCCTTCATCGCCGACCTGGCGCCCTCGGGCAAGTACTACATGGAAGACCTCTACCGCGTCGGCGGCACCCCGTCCGTCCTCAAGATGCTCGTCGCCGCCAACCTCATCGACGGCTCCATCATGACCGTGACGGGGAGGACCCTCGCCGAGAATGTCGCCGACTGGCCCGCCCTCGACCCCAACCAGAAGATCATCCGCCCCCTCTCGGACCCGATCAAGAAGACGGGCCACCTGCGCATCCTCCGCGGCAACCTCGCCCCCGGCGGCGCCGTCGCCAAGATCACCGGCAAGGAAGGTCTCTCCTTCACCGGCGCCGCTCGCGTCTTCGAAAAGGAGCACGAGCTCGATGTCGCGCTGTCCGAGGGCTCGATCCGCCGCGACGACGGCAACCTCGTCCTCATCGTGCGGTACGAGGGTCCCAAGGGCGGTCCGGGAATGCCGGAGCAGCTGCGCGCGAGCGCGGCCATCATGGGCGCCGGGCTGGACAACGTGGCGCTGGTGACGGACGGGCGGTACAGCGGTGCCTCTCACGGTTTCATCGTCGGTCACGTCGTGCCGGAGGCGGCCGTCGGTGGGCCGATCGCGCTGGTGCGCAACGGCGACAGGGTGACGATCAATGCGGAGACGAACCGTATCGATGCCATCGACGTCGACGAGGCTGAGTTTGCGAGGAGAAGGGCGGAGTGGAAGGCGCCGTTGCCCCATGTGAGGAGGGGCGCGTTGGGCAAGTATGCTCGTTTGGTGGGCGATGCGAGCCACGGTGCGGTGACGGACCAGGCGGATCCCTCGTGGTAGTGTGACTGGCGTAGGAAGAGAGAGGGGCAACAGCGTTTGGTTAGATGGGCTGTATGGAAGTGTCTAGACATAGATTTGCCAGTCAGTGGTATGACACGACGAGGCGGCAGGATATTGCAAAACTGCCTCAGTCGGACTTGGCGAATTCGGACGAACACAAGCGACACTCAAACAACGTCTCTCATGAGGTTCATCAAGCTCCGTTCGAAGAGTATAGATTATTTGTTTATTACTCCTGAACCAATCCGTCTACCGACGTTCACGTGCTATCACATTCGCATCCCGAGCCTGCTCGCAAGCACGCTCCTCGACTTCATAAAAGTTGCGAAGTCCAGACGTACTCGATAGACAGATCATACCACAAACCTACAATCAGGTGGCAAGTATACCACAAATCAACAGTCGAGCTGTGCTTGGTGGCTTCCCTGCAGAGGAGATGATTGTGGACATTGCTCGACTTATCTTCCCATCTCCATCGTGACCTTGCCTTACTGCGTAGACACAAGCAAGAGCAACCTGCTCAGAGAGATAGACCATCACAGCACACATACTGTTGCGCCAACACCGTAACCCGCAAAGCGGCAGGATACGCACTGCAGTAGACGGTCACGTACGAGTGGTTACGTAACCCATCGCAGGCGTATATGTATGGTTCAACACCACTGCCCACGCAGTTAGCTAGACTTTTGAATCAACACTCATTTGGCTTAAGGCTTTTCACGTATATACGTATTTGAGCCCCGAGTCCCGCGTGTTCACGCTGACCCGCGTGAATCCAACACATACATTTGAACAGCGCCAGATCGGTTGACAAAGCTTATATACCATTGCGCTGGCCCGCCTCCGCGATCCAGCATGCTTACTCTAACATTGAAAAAAGTTTTCTTCCTCTCTCTCTCTCTCTCTCCCCCCCCCTTCAGAAAACCCCAAACATCCATATTTGTTTGCATTCCGTTCAGCTGGTATCCTTAGCGCGCATAACAAGGCTCTGTGACAGAATTCCTCGCTCTTCTCTTTCTCGCATGCCCACCGAAACAAATTCGCGATAAACAAAAATGTGTTTCTTTCTGGCGTCGGAAACTAATCCGAACCAAAGCCGTATCTGTAGCTTTCTCCCCCTCTCTATTTCATGCTTCGCAAGGTTCCGGTGCAGTGTAAAAACAAAACTGATTATGGACAAAGGCCGGAATACTGTGTGAGCCCTCATAACTCCCAAAACAAGACTTTGCAAGCAACGACCGATACTGGCTATGCCGTTACACCCTCCTGCGCGCGAACATTAATGAGACCGCCTCTGAAGCCAGAGGGGATCTAAGCGTCTCCGCTGTCATCAATATACAATCCCGTCTTGTTTTCGTTTCCAATAACGTTTGGCGCCAGTTTTTGTATGCGCTCGCCGTGACTCGTGACATCGTGAGCGATGTGTTTCGTCGTTTGGAATCACGGGCTGGCCCATCCGCCGGCGACGTCGACCCATTCGGCGAGGCAGGATCCTTCCTTTCCTTCTACGTCGACAATATCCGTGTCGCATCTGCAGCGGCATCCAACGCCGTTCTCCTTCTCCGTGTCCCAGTGCTCCCAGTAATCGTCTTCCTCGAATCGCTTCTTCTCATCCAGTGTCGTCTTCTCGAGGTACGGTTCTCTGGGAAGCTGTCGAGCCGGGGCGTTGGCGGGGCAGTGCTGGATGGTCGTGTGTCGGTAGCCGAAATCTCGGAAGTAGTGGATGTCGCGGGGAGACAGGAGGGCGCCGGCTGCCAAGGAGTGGATGGGGGCGTCACCCCACTGATGATTGTGAGCTTAGGTCAGACGGTTATGCGAGCTGATGAACTTACGCGTTCCATCCAAAATCCTCCGCTGCGGTCCATCATCTCGAAGAAATCCTCGTATTCCTTGCTGCGGAACCAATCCAGGCTAGCAATCTCGAAGTTGGACCAGAAATGGCACATGTTGTACGTCTCGCCCTCCATGGCCTCGGGATCAATCTCAGGCATGGCGTTGTTCCTGGGGTCGCTGCGCAAAACTTCTTCGGGAAGAGGAGTCTGATCGGTCGGCTCCTCCTTCTTCTCGGGGACAGGATCGACAAACATCTCCCAAAGGCCTTTGGACTTGAGGCCCTTGAGACGCTTGTAGGCAGAGGCGTATCTAAAAATGTTGGGGACAGTTTCGCGAAGTTCCTTGACAGCGATGGTAAATCCATAAGTCTTGTTGGCGTCAATCATGGCCCAAAACGGGTCACTATTTCAGTCAGCAAAAGTAATCAACATCCGTGTGTTCAGCACATACTAGGTGATGTCGCAAAAGTACTTGATCTCCGGCTCCAGACGCCAGTACCAGTTGTACTTCTGGAGGAGCTCGTGCTTGTAGAAGAATCTACGAGTATTAGCAACAGTCTCCAGTCCCTGAACGTAATTGAACCCTTACCCAGAATAGAAACGGCACATGGCATGGTAACTCTCGAGACCGCCGTACATGACAGCAGCATCACCCTGCTTGGCAATGCCCTCCTTGGCGACCTTATGGTCGATCCAGTCAGGGTAACCCCACATCTCAGGGCCGACCTTGCCAAACTCGACAGGAGCAGAGGTGTAGTTGGTGACGACCTCCTTGAAGGTCTCGTTGAAATCGCCATCGTTGAGGAAGACATAGGGGTAGTGGTACCATCGGTTGAAGTGTCGCTCAATCGACTTGATGGACTGGATGACACCGTCCAACTCCTTGTTGCGGGCCAAGACGACGAAGGCGCCGTTCGCTTTGGGCCTGCTCGTGTCGGGCTGGAGGCATCCGGTAACGAAGACCTTGTCGTGCTCTTCGCTGATTTTCCTGTGCGCGACCATGTCAGCTTCCATCAATTGCTCACGGCGGGGTGCGGACGTACCTGATGGCCGGAGGGGCGCCGGCGGGCATCAATATCCTCCCAGGAGAGCTGGGGTGTCTGACGAAAAGAACGAGGATAAGGATGACGACAATCAAGGGGAAGAGAATGACCACGCCGAGAGGCACGGATATGCTCGAGTTGCCGCGAAGGCGCAACGGTCTCCTGAAGAAGGCGAGGCGCGAGGTCAGTCTGTTTTGGCGGGCATGCTTTGTGCTCGGCTTCTCGTCGACGGTGGGAAGTTGCGGCGATGTCGAGGGGATGGACTTCACGGCTCGCCTGAAGAGATCCATGGTTGCGGCGTGATGTCGCCGACGAGTGTGATGCTTAGCAGGTTAGGTCGGGGGCGAGGCGATAGCTGAAGGGATGTCGGGACGAGAGTTGGGATGGCTCCCAGGATGGCGTGGAAGGATTCGGCGTGGTGTCGATTACAGGGTGGTACTTCAGGATAAGGGGGGCGATTCGAATGCGATGGTCTTGATTACGCTTTTTGGACGAACACGCGAACTGCGAACAAAAGCAAAGCCGTGTCTAATGAAGCAGCGAAACGTTGAATGGCGGGCGATGCGAATTGCGAAGTAGACGTGAACGAGCGGCAGGGACGAAATTTCCCTCGAGCAGCCGGGATGGACGAAGGTGCGGCGGCGAAGACGGGCGGGCTGAATAGATTTCAGACTACCCTTACGCGTCGACGGGAGCACTTCTCACGCACAGCGGCAGAGCAGCGGCTAATTGGATGTGCGGAGGGAATGGTCGTAGTGGCGGTAGCAAGCAGCGACAACGGTTCCGGCAGATCGGTCGCCCTTGTGCTTTGTTACGCTTCGCCGCGGTGGTCGTGGAGGGTGAGATGTGTCGTGTGGCGGTGATATGGATAACGTAGGGACCTAAAGTCAAAGGGGTCCCGTCTGTCTCTCCTAAGATCTGACGGGTTGAGCCGAGTCGAACGTCAATTGGGTCGAGGAGACGTCTCGGCAGGCGACATAGGTCAGCGGCGTTGGCAAGGCGGCCGAACGCTGAAAGTCGTCGTCAGATCGGGCGGGTTCGAGCTCGAGGGTCGAAGCCGAGGTCGAGACGGAGGGGTTCGTGGGAAAGGGAAGGGTGTTTAGTTGGTGAGGGAAAGGAACCAACTTTTTTTCGGGGGTGTGGGAGGGAAAAGGCTGACAGATGTCACAGATGGGAGAGTAGGTGGAAGGGTAGAGGCCAGTAGAGTTAGGTTGGCATTTTCTCTTTTTTGGCGGCAGCTAAGATCTGCCCTGGATGTAGACAGGTCGGGTAGGGAATAGGGGACTGGACTGTCATGCACTTCGGGAGGGCGCTGGGCGGCAGACGCTAGGCAAAGGCACACCTGGCGGGCACAGGCACAGGCAGTCAGGCACACACAGGACAGTGGAGGACACCTCACTCGTGGAGAGCACGACTGGTGAGATGGGATTAGGGGCTCTGCCAGTGCCAAATTTTGGGTCACTGACCAGAGGTGAAAGCAACCTGGAAGCAGAACAGGATCTGGACACTCACTCACTCCAGAGTCCAGACTGTTCGCGTCTGCAGACCCAGGGAAAAAAATATTGGTGACAGTGGCAGTGGACTGCGCGCAACTGCAACTGCAACACGCTGGAGCCAAGTCGAGCTGGGTTCCATTGGCCCAAGGGAAAGCAAGGTGGAGACGAGGGGGTGTTGAGTGGGGTTCTGTTGGTCAAAGAACCACGTTCCATTGGACGATGCATCCCGCCAAGACACGCGAAAAGGAGTTGAGTGGGGCACTCTCCTTTCCATGGACAGAGCACGGTGCAGGTGCAGTCGAATTTCTGGATTCTGGATTCTGGATTCTGGATTCTGGATTGTCATTTCTAGAGTACGTGGAAGCTCTCATCAGGGCAAATCGCATTGCAGCATAGAGTTGGCAAGATTACCTTACCTAAGCATAAGGTAGGTAATCTCTCACCTTCCTGCGCCAACGTGTCCGAGGTTATGCCCCAATTTCCCATCCCGTCCTTCCTGAAGCTAGACTCTCCGTCCTTTTCTCTTGCACAGATCAGATCCATGGATGTCGTCTCTGCGCCACACTTCCCACCTCCGTCCGTCCAATCGTCACCCAACAATTCCTGTTTATCCGATCCTCCCCCGATGCTACCTAGCCCTCTGGGCCAATCGCAATGTGATGCATTCCTTCTAGCGCATGCAACGCTCCCGCTCCCGTCATGTCTCCCAACTCTTATTACTTAAAATAGAAACCACGAACTACAGCTGTCCCCAGCTGGGCCCAGCTGCCGCTTCAAAATGAATAGTGTTGAATAACCATGATTTCAACCTTGTGGATAACCATGATAATTAATCACACGTGTAAGCCTGTTGCGATTTCCCTTCCGATACCCGACGCAGTCGACATGGATGCTTTACTCCGTCCATGATGCCGTTTCCTGGAAACTCCCTCGCCACAGTCCAGTAGAAATTCCAGCGCCTCATTGTCCTGTGGAGAACATTCTCTTTTCCTCGTATCTCATCCTGCGGAACAACATTTCGAGCAGTGGGTTCCGCAGCACAAGAGGTATCAAGTCCACGACCAGCATTTGGATCAAGTGTGGCCAATATGGGATTAGGACTGCACGCCCACACCCAACCCGGTCCAAGATGGCGTTGGCTATGGTTTCGACTGACGGCCAGAATAAACGACGTGTCATCAAGTCCGTCTTCGTAGCTACCGCGCCGATGCGGACTCCCATAACCTCCATGCTGATGCCATCTATACTCAATTCCCTCGCCATGGCCATCGAAATCGCGTTGACGTAGGACTTGCTACCGGAGTAAAAAGACGGAAGAGGCCAGCCTCCGTCTGAGACCGAACCGACATTGATGATAAGCCCGGGCTCTGAGCTACTCTGGAATCGCGGTGTCATGATGGCGTTGAGAATCGCAGGGAAGAGCGCATTAAGGTGGACTTTGGCTGCGATACCTGCCCTTGACGATTCATCCAACCGCTTCATCATCGGCGTCTGACCACATCCGCCCACGTTATTGACGACAACCCTCAAGTTGATTCCCTCCAAAGACGCAAGCATTGCGTCCCATGGCTGGCTCCCCGAACCCAGGACTCCCGCATCTCCCACCATGACCTTGAATTCCGTGTCCGGGTAGTCAAGCGCGAACTTACGCCTCACTTCCCCCAACTTAACTTCGTTGCGTCCGTGGAGAACGATGTTGAAGCGTCTATTTGCAAGCTCGTTGGCGAGCCCCTTGCCGATCCCATCGCTTGCTCCTGTAACCAGCACCCACGGTGGCTTCCCGTTGACGGGCTTGAGATAACGGTCAAGTTTCGACTTCCGGAAGAAGGGAACGAGATACCTAAGTTGCGATGAGAAGGGAAGCTAGACCTGCGGTCCGAAGAAACCCCTGATAATCCATACTGGGTCACAAACACCATGCAATGACGAGAAAAAGAGAGGAAAAACAGGAAGAGCGCGCGATATGAACCAACACGTCACCAAATGTTTCCACCCACCACCTTTTAAATGTTTGATGGCAACGAAACACACGTGAAGGGGGCCATATGGACGTCATGAATTGGCAAAAGTCGCCGAATTGACTCTGGGAAAACAGGGATGGCTGAAGAAGGCCGGCCAAACGCTGGACTTCATGCTTCGTGGGTGGGAACCGGCCATCCAAGAGTACAGCTTTCCTCTCGGGACGCCTGCATTCTTCTTCTAGTGCCTTTTGCCACCCACTTGGGTAATTACACTTTCTCACGCAAATTTAACCCATATCATGTGCTCTACTATGCACAACACACTTTAAAAGTAGGCTGTCCATCTCCGAACGGTCCGTAAGATCTACCCGCGGCCTGGGCGGGTCAGTTTTTAGCGACAACTACTTTGGCTAAACTCTGATTCAACCCCCATTTCAACCTCTTCGCCTGAAAGCCTAAGCGGGGTGTTCCAAACATTCCAATATCAGATGGAAACCGGAGAGGCATCTTTGGCATCTTGAGGGAAGGCCCTTCGTGTCTTTGAATGGGGTAGTATACAATGCCTGTACATACAAATCGCCGGGAAGTAATGGTACAATCGTCCGTTGGCGCCTCAACCCCTCTCCTGTCCATTAATCCTTTAGAAGAGCACGTTCTCCTTGACAACCTCCACCTTCTTCTCCTTTGGCGTGGATGACACGCGCTTTCTTTGGACGGGCACCTTGAAGTACAAACTGGGCGACTCGCCCGCCTTGACGAGATGACTCAGGTATCCGCGGTGAGCAGGGTCGCGGTAATATTCGATATCGGAACGGCTCGTGGGGTCGGGAAGTCTGTACTGGAAGGGCCTGCTCCGAGCTTTCGAGAGGACTTCTTTGACGTATTCCCTGCCTTGAGGGAGCGGCTTATCCGTGTTTTCGCTTTGGCCAGCAAGGAGACGCTTGATGGACTGCTTTGTGTAGAATCTCGTGAGAATCTTGCCGCCGGCGCCTTCGACGGCTTCGATGGCGGAGGCGGAGGCTCGCGAGACCATGATGTCGAGAGGCTGGCGGAGCTGGTCCTTGCCGCGTGCGAGGAGCTTGATGCCGTCCTTGACGCTGCCGATGAGGCCCGACTCTATGATTTCCTTGACTGTAATACGCTTCGTGGGATCCAGGCGGCCTGCGTCGACCCACTCCTGGAGCTTGTCGAGATTGACCTTGGACATGACGGGTGCGCGCCTACATCAATTAGCCTCCTCAACGAGCCCTTGTTACGATTGCCGCCTCGTCGAACGCCATTGATGTACGCGGAACACCTACTTGTTATCGAAACCCTTTCTTCCCTTCTGCACAATCAAATGTGTCTGACCGCCCTGAAACCAAGGCTTAACGTGGCCATGCTGCTTCTGACCCTTGTGACCGCGACCGGAGGTCTTGCCCTTGCCGGCGGAGGCACCTCGACCGACTCGAATGCGCTTGTTGTAAGCTCCCTTGTTGTCCCTCAGGTCGGCGAGGATGGAGGCGTTGCGGGTGCCGATGGAGAGGCCGGCGAAGAGGGAAACGAGGCTCGTTGGGTTCGTCGCAGGTCTCAACAACCGGCTGCAGCATGTCGAGACATGCAAAGGAGTTAACCTTGGCGGCATTGTGAGGGGTGGTTGTCTGGCGGCGGACTTGGGGAAGTGGTTCTGCAGCCCAAAGCCCAGCATCAAACCCTCCAAAATTTCCAATGGAGCCTCGCATGAGCTGGCTCGCGAATCGCGGAATCATGCGAAGAAACGCCGACGTCAGCCACTTTGGGAGAAATGTGGCTGAGGTATTAGCTCGGGATCCAACCTTGTGGCTGGTGTGTGGATTACCTAAGGCTCTGGTCCGCCCTCAGATGTCCACCTCAGCATCGATGGAATGGATGCACCTCAGCCCAAGCAGCCCACTGTGGGGGCATGAGGGCTTGCTGGAACAGTGGCCCTCGTCTGGGAGCTCCCCCCAGGCCCCCCCCCCCTTCTGATGCGAGTGTTCAGCACCTGCGACAGGCCCTATTTGCTCCGCATCAGCGTGGTGGTCCAGGCGCCCCCAGCTTCCCTACGGTACCTCCAGTTACGGCATAGGTAGCAAGAGACCAACGAGGAAGAATATCTGCCTACCTTAGCTTTTTTGCCTCTGGATTGTTCGAAGACGACATCCATTTTCTTCCCCCGACAATTGGGGCTGCGCTGCGCTGCGTGGGCATTGACTGCTTGGTCCTTTCTCATCACCATCACGAATCTTGATGTCGTAGCGATCGGAATCCTTTTCGGACTTGCGACTGTTACCTTACGCGGCAAGCTTAACGTGCTTCCTTATCTGGTCGCCCTGCACCACCTCGCCTGTCGACTCCCATTACGCATCAATTACGAGGCCTGCAGCCCATTGAGTGTCCCTGACTTCTCTCGACAGTAATTGGAGGGAACTCTGTCGGCGTATCTGCTCCCCAGTGCTACCTCGCCCAGCCAGATCGGCCGATACACCTTGAATACCTCATAATACGGACACCAACCTGTCGCCAACATGTCGCCCTTTGGATCATCACCACCAGCCGACTCGCCGTCAAATACCTCCGCCGCCCCTTCGCGATCTCTCTTTGACGACGAGCCCATGTCCAAGTCCGGTGCCAATTCCCTTTTTACCGACGACGATATCGCCGGCGCTGAAGGCTCGCCCTGGGGTATTCCCACGCCGAGAAAGCAGCAATCCCGCGCCGACATGATCCGCAACCTGCTACCGGCCTCCGATGTGCCCGACGCCTATGTCGAGACCTTCGATACCATCGTGCGCGAGGATGGCAGCGGAGGGCGCGTCAATGCTGGCGGCATAGCCAAGCTGTTCGCCGCGGCGCGCCTCGGAGCTGACCAGCAAGCGCAGATCATGTCCATGGTTGTGCCAGCTGCAGGTGGCGACATTGCTGTCGGGCGCGGCGAGTTCAACGTCCTGCTTTCTCTCATCGCCTTAGCTCAGGAAAACGAGACAATCAGCCTCGACACGGTCGACGAGCGACGAAGAAGTATGTCTTTCCATCGAACCATCTCGTTCCCTCCCATCCATGACGATACTCGGCCCCTGTCACCCGAGCTATCGACTATCGACTTATCAGTGCGCAATCTGTGGGGTTCTCTGCTAATTGCCAATACACTAACTAGACCTTCCACTCCCCAAGCTGGCCGGCTTGACTGCTGCTCCGGTGATGCCTCCCGTCTCCGAGCTTCCTGCCGCCAATCCTCCTGAAGCTCCCCAAACGCCCACCCCCGAACCTTCTGCATCGCCGCCCAAGCCAAGCACCGTGCGGCGGCCCCCGATGGACTTTCCCGAATCTGACGACCCATGGAACTCCCCCGACGTACACAAGGGTCACGCCCATGCCGCCGCTGAGTCGCCCAGCAGAACGAACGGTGCCAGCCCACAGCGCCCGGCCGCCAATGGCAACGGCCACGGCAATGGCATTGGTAGCTTTGGCACATCGCCGAGCACCGCGATTGCTGGTCGAACGATGTCTTCCTACACCGCTGCAACAGCTACCTCTGACACCGGCTCCGCTCGTCAAGGTCTGAACGCTGGCACATCGCCAGGTGGCTGGGGCGGATACTTCGACGGCAACAACACGGGAGGCGGCTTTAACGAACCCAGTCCTAACCCTGTCACCATTCCCTTCGGTGGTGCCAGCAGTGGACGTGAACCCGCTGCGAACTCCCCAAGTGTGCCTGCTTTGAGGACTTCTGCAAGCGGACGTACAGGAAGCAGCGTAGAAGAGAACATCATCGTTACCCTGATGCCGGAGAAGGAGGGTCTGTTTATGTTTCAGCACCACAACTACGAAGTCTCAAGTATACGTCGCGGCAGCAAGGTTGTTCGCAGGTACAGCGATTTCGTATGGCTTCTGGACTGCTTGCACAAGCGCTATCCTTTCAGGGTGCTGCCTCTGCTGCCGCCCAAGCGCGTTGCTGGTGAGTCGTGATACCAACACATCGTCGCCATTGCTGACAGAAATAGTCAACGGCAATCACCTATCTAATGACGGCGCATTCATTGAGAAGCGCCGCCGGGGTCTGGCTAGATTCTTGAACGCCCTTATACGCCACCCCGTGCTCAGCCAGGAGCAGCTCATCATCATGTTCCTCACTGTCCCAACTGTAAGTTAGTACCAAGAACCTGCAGCGCCTTACACTGACAGATCCAGGAACTCTCCGTGTGGCGGAAGCAAGCCACCATCTCGGTGCAAGATGAGTTCACCGGCCGCGTACTCCCGCCCGGGCTTGAAGACTCTCTGCCTCCTACTCTCGAGACCATGTTCGAGAAGACTCGTTCGGGCATTCGGCGTTCGGCTGAGTTGTATATTAACGTATGCAACATTATGGATCGCCTGGTGAAGCGAACAGAAGGCGTCGCTGCCGACCATGCCCGCATCGCAATGTCTCTAGCATCTCTGACCGAGACGAGCGCTGACACTTATGCCACCGATACGAACGAGGTGCCCCTGCTCAATGACGGTCTGAACTCCATGAGCAAGCACCTGAGGACTTGTCAGACCTTGATGGAAGATGAGAGCAAAGCCTGGGACGAGGGTGTGCTGGAAGACTTGAAGCGCCAGCGAGACGCCCTCGTTAGCGTTCGCGAACTGTTCGATCGAAGAGAGCGCCTCGACAAGGATAACATTCCGTACCTCGAGAGGAGGATTCAGACGAATGAGACGAAGCTTGCCAACCTTCGCAGCAAACCCGAGGGCATGGTCAAGCCTGGTGAGATCGAAAAGGTGGTGGAGGCCATTATCAAGGTTTGTCAAGCATCCCCTGTCTTCCCCACACCAGCACTGACAAGCTGCAGGACAAGGAATCCATTGTCAACCAACACAACCGCTCCATCTTTGTCAAGGAGTGCATTCGCGACGAGCTCATGTACTTTCAGACCACCCAATTCCACGTTTCCCGCTGGAACCAGGACTGGGCCCAGGAGCGCGTCAAGTACTCGGAAATGCTGGCCGACAACTGGCGCCGCCTCCTTGATGAGCTCGAGGGCATGCCTCTTGGCGACTAAGTCTCGGATGTCGCCGCAGCTTCCCCCCCCCTTTTTTTTTGGCCGACTTTGCATATTAGCCTTCATCGACCTCTGGCTTTCGGTCTTTCTCAACATCCGCCAGATCTGTTCAACATTCTTGTTGACTGTCAACAGTCCTAGTCTTGTACGAATTCGTGTTGTTTCTTAGCGCAATGTTTCCCACCCAGAACATGATGTACTTCATAGAGCAGGGAGACATTGCTGAATACCCTTTGGTTACGCAAGTTGCTTAATACATGGTCTTTAATCTTTGAACATCATGCGGGACGTGGTTGTTGGTCTCTTCTGGACGTAAGGATCTCGTCGTCGACCATGCATAAGCTGTTCTAAGTCGGAGAGGCAGTCTTGCTGATAATGTAACAAATGAGTGCTCTACAACACAGAAAATGTGGTTCATATTTTCCGCTTGACTGAAGGTCTAGATATATCCAAACCATCAACACATAGCAAACCTGCTACCATTCTAAGTGTTGTCTTGGCCCTGAGCCTATGCTTTCATCTACAGTGCTCATTGTGAGATATAACTCATTGTCCTTTCGACACCCCGGGGAAGTTGATAGAGAACAAAAAGTCTCCTTCATGGACATGATGATGGAACGTCCCGCAACATTACAACCCCAAACATAGGGTGGATTATTTGGTCCAGCCACCAGCAAGGGCTTTAGTTGCACGTAAGGCATATTAGAGAGACAAGAGAACCTTCCGGATCACTGCACACACAGCAGAGCAGCGGCTTGGGGCCCTTGACCAGCTTCAGCCCATCAGTGAGTGCTTGTTCCCCGTGTCATTGGCGGGGCTTAGAGGGCATCGTGAAGCCCTGAACCCTTACTTTGATGAGTCGCCTGCTTCCCCTTTCTCAAATATAAAAGGGCAATCTCTTGTGAAGTTTCTTTTCCCTTTTACTCCTTTGATTTGTCGTACGCATCATCCCACAAGCTTCTCCCACCCAAAGGGAAGCACCACCACCACCACCACCAACCATCACCTCCAACCACCACCTCCAACAACAAAGACTTCAACAAACCATTGCTGCCCATCATGGCTGTAAGTCCTCGTCTCTTCTTATATATCCATTGCTAATAACCCCCCAGCCCAACAAGAACAAGAACCAGCAAGGCCACAACTCCGACTCCGACTCCGACCCGGATCTCCGGCCTAATGGGAAGAGGGGTGCTCACCGCGAGTGCACCATCGCGGTGTTCCGCAGGGAGCCCCCTCTTCCCAAGGGGACCGGGCGGAAGTGCAAGGCCCGCAACCATCTCCAGTTCCGGCGCTTTTATTACTGCACCAGCCACCGGGGCTGCCTCGACCAGAGCCACTTCGTCAACATCCACGGCGAAGTCACCTACCAGACCTGCCGCAAGTGCCGCCTCCGGTCCATCAACCGGCGCAAGAAGACCCCCGACGAGAAGGCCAAGGCGAAGGCCAACGCCAAGGCCAAGAAGACCTCCTCCGCCGCCGCCACCGCCGCCAAGGACAAGAAGAGCAGCAACAGCAGCAACAACAAGCCTGCCGTCTTCTCCGCCGCCGCCGCCGCCGCCGCCGCCAGCACCGACAATACCCCGACGGCGACCCCCAACAAGATGAGGAAGAAGGAGAAGGTCCGCGCCCCTGACTACGAGGAAGGGCTCTTCGTGAGCAGTGAGGAGGAGACCGAGTACGAGACGGATACGGACGTCGACATGCCCGACGACGTTCCCGGCCTCGTCTCCCGCCGCACGCCCGACGACGACGAGGACGACGGCCGCCCTGGCTTTGGTGGAATGGGAGGCGGCCTCACCGGCCAGCTTATCGCGGTCTGAGGTTGTTTTCTTCTGCCTTTATATACTGTCATGAATACCATCACAGCAACAGAAGTTGCTTCGTCTGTTTCCCGCATCATTGTCTTGATATTCGCTTCGTCTGCGAGATGATCTACCACTTGATACCGTGTCTATGCCATGGGATCATCGCCGTGTCTACGTAATGGGCTCAAATTATCGCTGTTTGAACTTGCCCGCAGGGCTTTGTATACCCTCTTGAGTGCGTCCCGAGCAATAGAGATTGCTACGTCCGTTTCCTGCATCGCTGTCTTCATAGTCGCTTCGTTTGTGAGGTGGTGGTTCTGAGCGTCATATGTAACGTGCTCGTTGCCTTGTGAATCTTCCGCCTCCGTGGATCATGTTAGACGTCGGTTTACTGCCGCGGCTTCTCGTCCTGGGGGGGGGGGGCGAAGCCAAGAGCTTTTTTGAGACCATGGCGGTTCTTGGAAGCTCAAAGCCGCGCCAGATGTCGAAGACGTGTTGCAGACGCCCTGCTGCTATGTCAGCCCTACAGATACCCTAACTTGCTTGGGTGGCTTGGCTGCTGAAGACACTGACACGTGGAGCAAGTCAAACACTTCAAAGGCTAGCTTGATGTCTCTGGCATTTGAACGATGGGAGGCCCGAGACGGTCAGCTGAGATGGCCATAAATCACAACGAGTCGCAAATGTTTGAGCATTCGATGACCGAGATCTTTCAGTTCGCTTGAGTTGATGTGGTGTATTCCATCAGACGGCGAAATTAAAGGCAGGGAAGCCCTCCACATATTCGCGGAAAGGTCACTCGGATATGAGCTTTGCCCAAAATCAGTTCCAACTATTCCCCAGTCTTCCCAGGACGGGATGCGCGCCTGCCGAAAGCCGCTGGCCCGATACATGCATCAATGACACCGTAGACACAGAACTCTCCTGGGCCCTAGCAAAGAGAACACATCATCGCCGAGCTCCGCAATGACCGTAGTGCCGGTGAACTCTTTGGCCACGGCGACCGTCCAGTGGGCATCCCGTAGCACGGCTGTGTCGATGATCAGCAGTGTCATGGTCGTCCAACGCCATCCCGTTGGCCGACCTCGAGCAAAGAGACGCCCAGGAAAGCCACCATGCAGTCAGAGACAGGGAGGGAGAGTTTCTTGATCGGCTGGATCATCACTGCCTCCTCCACCATTACGAGAGAACAAACCGCGACTGGACCGAGCCCGCGGTCCTGCGGCAATCACAACTCCGATTACCTCCCGCCGGCGCGCATATGGTCACAGGTGAAGTCATGAGTTCGCCCTAATACGTTCGAACACTTCTTACCTTCCTCGGTCCACTGGAGTATCTCCCGCGTCCATTTGAAGAGTAGTCCAAGTCCGAATCGGGAATGAGACTGTGGGAGGGGAGGAAAGACACGGGACTGACTGTTTCACGACAAACCACCATCGGCTCCAACGTTTCGCTAAAGAGCTCGACAATAATTTTTCCATCCAGAACGCAAGACCGCCGCGGTCCATAAACTACTCACCGGAAAATTTTGGCTGCTCGCCGCCACCCTTCACACCATCTTCGCCCGCCCAGCTTCGCTCTCACTGCTGTCACAACTTTGGTATCATTTCCTCGTATTTGTTTTCGCCCGTCTGGCTTCTCACTTGCATCTATCACAGGACTACTATTGCGATGACCCGAAAGAAGCCTAGAAAGCAACCCTCTTATCTCGCAGCCGGCATATGGCGGTCGACTGTAAATGGCAAGTCTAGCCAACCGCACCAACCAACCCGCCCCCCCCGGCCCGATGCCAATACCACGCAGATCAATAGATAATGCAGCGCGATATCGAACCAGGAACATGTCGAGCCGCACCGCGAAATGTCAGAACTGATAAAGGATCAGTCAATCTAGGCCGCTTGCATGAGCGAACGATATGGGAAGAGGAACTGATACGGATGGATGGGGGTCATTTTCCCAACTCTATATCAACCGGCGCGTTTCTCGGCCACTGAAGTTTGCGAGGTTCTGCTAATCACCTTCCTCATTGCCTCACGGAGGCTATCGACGATTACGGAGGACTCGGCATACCGGCACCGTTTGCGACAGTCGAACATCGTATTCCGAGGGAGGGCTGTGAGGAGTCGAGGACTAGCTGGGTCGAGTGGCGCAGGATATGGGTGACGTGCCGTCTTTCCCGGAGCGCCCCATTGCGTTGACAGTTCCGCTGGAGACTAAAAGACGCATCGCCCAATTTTTGTCGGCCTCGACGAAGACATTGAAAGACATTCGGGGAACTACGCGACAGGCGACCCGGGCACGATTGGAGAAATGGCACGTCTGAAGATCGGGCCCGGCAGCGAAGAACTCCAGCTGTATCGCGAGCAATGACATGGCTCAATCAAAATAAGGCAATGGCGACAATACCAAGCGGAATCCACCACTGCCGCCACTTCCACGGCGCACATCGATTCATGACGACAGCCGGCCCAGCGCTGAGAATGCCATTTGGGAATCACGGCTGCTCATGTGAACAAGCCGAGGACGTGGGATCAATCGTCACGGTCGCCAATCACATCGCAAGCAAACTGATTTGAACTTACGAATTGGAATTAGGTACCGAGTCCGAAATATGTATCGCGCATCTATCTTCCAAGGCCGTTAATGCTTATCCAAATCGATCTCGTCAGCACGCATTAAATCGACCTTTTTTCTACCAAACATACCCTTGACACCGACCGATGAGAGAAAACTACGAAAGAGAAGCAAGGAAAGCTCTGAGGCATTACAACCGTCGTCGTCCATCCATCTTGTCTGGGCTATTTGTGCCAACATACACCGTATGTTCAACAGCAAATGACAAACCGACAGAACCCGATGATTGGAGGAGAAAAGAAAAGGGGAATAGTGGAAACATGAGAAAAGGGCTGGTTTGAACGGCCTGAACCCATTGGAAATGAGACAGCGCCACGATCAGTCCGATGCAGCCGCAAACCTTGGCTGTGTGGGCTTATTTGCACCACATCTCCACACGCGTGCTCTCCAGTTGGTTCAGCACCTCGAAGTCGAGCCCAGTTTGCCGGAAAGCAACGATGATCATGTCAAAGCGTTCCTCCAGCGACTTCGCGTTCCATCCCTCAACATCGTCTAGACGAGTGATTTGCGGGACCGCTTCCTGCTTGACAAGGGGATCAGCCCAGCAAACGTCGACCTTCTCCGACAGAACGAGGCTCTTTGCTAGCTCGAGGCCGGGAGAGTTTGCCAGATGCGACTGGCCCTTCTTGAAGCCCATCCCAACGACGAGGACGCTTGGGCGCAATTTCTCTGCACACAAAGACTCAACGACACGTTGAGCGATCGCGGATGGACGGGCCCGCATTCTTTCTGTCGCGTGTTGCAGAAGAGGGAACTGGTTGTTGGAGAGAAGGTAGTACGGGTTGACGGGGATGCAGTGACCACCGACACCGAGACTGGGCGTGAACGGCATGTATCCGAAAGGCTTGGTCGCCGCCGCACCGGACACTTCGTAGGGGTCGACTCCGTGATTGAGACAGGCGTCGGCCATCTCGTTGGCGAAAGCAATGCACATCATGCGTTGACAGTTCTCGTACAGCTTGGTCATCTCGGCGACCTCGGGTCGCGACACGGGCACGACATTGTCGAAAACCTGCGAGTACAGGCGAACAATGGCGTTCAGAGAGCCGGGGACCATATCGTCCAGTCCAGAGACGATCTTGGGAATGGCGTGGGCGGGAGGCTCGACTCGGCCGGGGTCAACACGCTCGGGAGACATGCCGGCGAAGAAATGACGCTCCTTGGCTAGGGGGCCGAGAAGCTCTCTGGTCATTCCGACGGCAACGGACGATTCGATGACAACCACAGAACCGGCACGAGCGTATGTTGCGACGTTCTTGAGCGCGGACCGCAGGAAAGAGGTGTCGACGGTCTGGTCAGGGCGTAGGAGCGTGGGTACTGAGATGAGGAAATGTGTAGCCGCGGACATATCGTTGGGCTTACTGGTGAATTTGGCCTTGCTGTCTGGACCAAACTCCTTCGCAAGGTTCTGGACACGCGCCTCAGAGACGTCGAACCCGAGAACATTGAATTTGCGAGCGAAGTTGCCGACAAGGTGCTCTCCGACGTATCCGACCCCAATGACGGCAACCAGCGGTTCCGCCTCGAGATCAATGGAGCTGGCGATGGTCGCAAGCTCCTCGTCCGATTCACACTCCTCCGTGGGAGGAGTGATTGGGTAGTAGCCATCATGGGAGTATTCCCAGGACTTTGGCCGGTCCTTGGGCGACTCCGGAGAGCTGAAGGGGAAAGCATCTCGGCAGGTCGGAGACCGCTCCGGGGTATCGGGTGTAAGGAGTTGAGAGTCCATTGCGACAAGAGGATATCAAACGAACGATGGGTGGTTACAGAGGTGAACGAATGGTGAAGAAGAGCTGGGATGGAGGAAGATCTCTTTGACGTCTTCTTCTTAGAAGTCAACACACACTGCGAAGCAGGCTAGGGGGCGTAAAGAGTGAAGAGATGCGCACGACGGGAAGGAACAGAGCTTGTTGGAAGGAACGAAGACGGGAGTTAAAAAGAGTTGCCAACTAAGGCACTGACATACATGATGGACAAGCAGCAGGAGGAGACAACCCACTCACATCGGCCCTGCCCCTGGCGTCGGCGGCTCGAGGTTGCCCAGACTTTGGACCGGTGGCAGCCTCTCTCCATGCCAGCCGTGTGCAGAGAGCCAAAATTGAGACATGGACATGGCATCAAAATGGGTGCCGCCGGGCCTAATCGGGATCCACGTTTGCAGCACGGCAGGAGCATGGACGCCATGGTGGCCATGGTAGTGGTGACTTTGCGACTGAGGCTCCAAGCCGGCGGCACGCGGCTGGGATGGCGACGGGGCCGTGGACAGATGAAAGTCGGGAAGAAAACGACGAGATGATAGTTTCAGGTCCAGGCTAGCTCCCGCGCAGACCAGACTTGGATTCGAACAGACGACCATCAGCAATAGTCTGTCCAAAAACAGTCCATGGCCAGCGGCCTGAAAGTGGCTGAAGGGCGAGAGGAAGCCCACACCCAAAGCGTAACTACAACCACCACCACAACCACCACTACCACCAAAGGCGCGCTTCGGCAGTAGCGCAATATGGCATCAGAAAAACGAGAATGGCAAAATGTCTGCACCGGCCGGAATCCAGAACGACATCAGAAGGCACACTCGAGGGACCAGGTCTGCTCACTTCTCAGCGGAAACATCCTCCAGCGGCATCGCCAAGCTGGCAAGCCCGGATGCATGAGGCAGGCAAAGACACTCATCTCCCCTGCTTGCCCATCGTAACTTTCGCCGAGGTCTCCTCCGACGCTTGATGTCATGCAGAAAAGCCCTTGTTGTTTTTTTCTTTGGGACATTCTCCCGGAGAAAGGTTGCCTGGCTGGTTGGAGGCGTGTTATTTCTCGGGTCTCCTAGAGGTTCACGCGGAGTTTGAGTACGATGTCCGCTGCAAGGCCATACTCCAAATTGTAAGCGGCGGCCAATATGCTGGATCGAGATGAATCGACAAACACCGGTGGATACCCTGGGGTTACCTTCGCATCTCAAGGCCGAGGGGTGCTTTCTTAGCCACCAACCTTGGAACCGACGATCACGTCCAGGCCCCTCTGGCCTGCTTGTGAGGGAGCAGGTTTACTCGACCGGCGTGAAGTCTTGGAGCCCTTGGAAGAGTTCTTCGACCGAAAGCTTGCGAGCTATCAGCAAGGGGCGTAAAGGTGAGAGGGGTGGACCAGCTGGGGGGAGGGGCTAGGATGAACCCTGGTCTGGCTGAGCAGCGGCCAGAATGCGTATGCTTATGCGTATGCAACTCTCGAGGTCGCGGAAGCTATTGTCTTGGCAGAGGAATTCGCGAGTTTGCTATGGGACGACGTTTTGTGTCGAAGCGCAGCAGAAGAAAAGGACCACAAGTCAAAAGGGGTTGTAATAATAGGATGATTGGCATGAGGAACGAGACGATGGAACGGACGGAGTCAGCAAGAGCTAAAAGTGCGCATATGCACATGTCATGCATATGCAAAATGGCGAACGGACGCTGACGCGAGGTCCTCCTGCCCCACCCCCGCTTGATGCAAGTCTTAGTCCAAGCGGCGGTTCGCCTGGTAATTGCATCCAGAGAAAAGGAGGTGGGTGACATTGCATACTCACAGGATTCTTCGCCCCGTCGTTTTTCTTTCTCTCGTTTCTTCTGCATCGACTTTACTTCTTCATCGTCCACGCCCCCCTCCTCCATCAACATCCCTGTCGCCCACACTTCTAGCTCGCGCTGTGGGCGAACCCATCAATGGCTTTCCGGTCCGTCCTCCACGATCCCGTCCGTTTACACTACTCCGTATCCGTACACTACGAGCCATACGGATCCAACCTTCCAAGCCACACTCGGCCCCTTGCACGAAGCGGCATACACGTGGTGGGGAAGGGTGCCATTCGCCGGCTGTTTCTTTCAGGCGCCTCTCGCTGCCATTTTTGTGCCCTCTAAAGCTCTTTCAGGACGGCGAAGAAGCAAAACGTCCGCCAAGATGTCCTTCATCTTATCGGTTCCGGGACCGGCGCAACGCCACAGGGGAAAACTGTTATGCATACGCGGCCTGCTACTGAGCACATCATCTCATCATCTCGGATTGTCAAGCCACAGCGGTTCTGCCCAGCCCGCCTAGATGTGGTGTTCAGTGTTTCCTGGTGCCAGCAGCTGGTTCGAGCAGATGTCGTGGCATCACGCTTCTTTCAAACAAGCAATTATGTCGCCCAAAACGGAAGGGAAGGGAAAGCCCTCGACTGGCGGCGCAGAAGACCGCAGCGACTGCATCAGCATCAAATTTCGCTCAGCTGGTTTCAACAAACAATAGCTTTCTCCGAATGAGGCCTCGGGATACTAAGAAAACGACTTACCGGCGACGGCGACGGCGACGGCGACTTTTAGATGACGGGACTGATTCCCGTTCTCCCACTGCGATACTGCATCACTTGCCGGCCCGCTTTGAATACCACAGACGCAATTCTCACAGACGAGGCGCACTATTAGACCACCATTCCGTGCACGGGACTAGGTTCTCTGCGGCGCGAAGGCATTTTTCGAGTTTTCCGAGAAACGGATTTGCCCATCTAATTAGTGTGTGCCCTCGACTATGGCATGATTGGCGGGACTTTCTGCTAGTTGACGAACCACGAACTGGGAAACCGACACCTCTGCACTGGTGCCATCTGCACAACGAATGCGAGATGCATTGCAATTTTTAGAACTGCACAGCAATAGTCACGCCTAAGTCGAGTATTGGAGCCGCAGCCCTGGCAAGTTGTGCTAACAATGCAGAGAAGACGAGGTGCATTTCAATTATTGTGCGGGATACTCAACATCATTGGCCCAAGCCATCATTGCACCGCTTCGTTTTCATGACTTGTACTTCCTCGGCTTTTGGTAATACGAGAAAGGCCGAGTCGACGAGGCTGCAGCTGTTTACTCGACCTTTCCTCCAACCTGAACAACTTGTCCAACACAGATGAGCAATTTTCGCCCAACTATAGGAAACCCGCCGACAAACAGCCCACTGCAGAGCTAACGAGCGGGGAGAAAGATCAGTTGCTGACAGCATGAAGGACACTGGAGCAGATGATTACATTGTTTCGTGGGCCAAGTCTTCCAGATCTGTCGTTCCGGGCGGAGGTAGAAGTCGAAAAAGAGTCTGCCGATACTTACGATGAAGCGTTGAGCATGAGTGCAGTGGCTGCGCCATTGTGGCACCGTGGAAAAACACATCTCGTCAAGTCCAACGGAAAGTTTTAGCCTCGGAATGAGTGGCCGGCGCTGGTAGTCGGCGTTCCCATCCTTCAGACGGTTACCAGATCCTCGGAGTCAGAAAGGGACGGGCGCATTCGGTGGACGACGAGCGCGGTCCAACGCGTCCGAAGGAACACAAACCTCTCAGCTCGGCGGCGCCTTTGCTTGACAACTCGCGGCACATTATCTGATCTTCTTTGATCGGCAAACAATCCTTTCAGATTGACAACAGCTAAGACAAAGATGGTGTCGACGAACTCCAGTCTCCGACTCGTGAATTTCGACTTTTCGACCTTAGGTTGCTGGGCATAATGCGGGGCAGGACAGCACCAGCAAAAAAGATTTCAGGATGAAGGGGATATTTCAGATGGCATATACGTACTTTTGCCTGACCCCAAGGCACAAGAAACCCCGGCTCCTCCCGCTAGGCCTTGTCCTGGAAACGCTCGGATAATTGAATGTGATACCGACAAGGATAAACATTCAACTTTTCAAGTCCCAGGGGTTCTCGAGGCTCATCCACCAGGCCAACAGCCGGTTACATCCCAGGTGACGGTTCATGATCTCCCTCTGGGTCTCCCCCTGCTCTATTGCAAAGTTGCAAGCACATCATTAAATCAATCATTGAGGAGCTGGGCAACCTGGGGGAGCGCCACGACCAGCCTACTCGCTCAGCTTCTGCAAGCCTGCAAGGTCCCAATTTGTCCTGTCTCACTCAGCCCATCCCATATTGACTGAAAAAAATTCTTCCTTTTACTGGTTAGCTTGCCAGCGCACACTTGGCTCTCCTGCAGTTGGGCTCGTACTAAGTATATGTGCTTATCTTAGCCCTTAGTCGGGCAAGTAGGAGTCACGATCGGGAGGACCCTCATATGGGGTTTTCCACAGGCCGATCAATGGTTGGAGCATCTCGGTCCTGAACGGCCCTCGGGTTCGCGATTTCGTATGGCCATGTGCTGACAACCCAGTCCGCTGATGATCCTGTTCACGTTCCTGGTGGGAGCCCCGGATATTCGGATCCAATAACGTGGGTAACAACGCAACACATAGTCGTAATCATGGACAACAATGGAGCCTCGATAGATAATTCGGAGGGGGCATTGCCTCGTATCGCGACAGTCCTGAGGCGCCAGCCTTCCTCTGACAAGTGTCGTCTGTCCCGTCTGACCCCATTCCTAGCTCAAATATTGCGATTATATGCACATGGTCAGCGCCATAAATGCCTAGCTGCCAAGTGACACCTCCATCAACCAGCCAGCCATTGACTCTTTACTGCCCATTCTGAACTACTGGCCTCAAGTTGGCGCCCTTGGCAAGTTCAGAGCGAAAGCATTGAGACTTGAAGTGCGTGTCAGGAGAGCAATGATTGTTCTCGAGCATCTCCTGTAAATACCGCTCTTCGCCGTCCTTGTGCCGTCCCGGAATCTTTTTCTCCATCTCGCCCGCAGCGTCGATCTACCGGAATCATACCCTCTTTGCATCGCGAATTGCCTCATACCATCCAGCCATGCATGCTCTACTGTCTCTCGTCCTCTCGGGGGCCGCCATGGCCGCCACTCTTAACAACCCGCTGAGGAAGCGCGCCGAGTGCGGGCCCGGAATTGGGTCCTGTGGCTCCGGCGAGTGTTGTAGTGATGCCGGCTGGTGTGGAACAACGGAAGACTATTGCGGCGGCTCGCAATGCCAGCTCGAATACAGCGACGCTTGCGATACCTTGTAAGTCGACTGAAACGATGAACGGCGCCCAGAATATGCCGCAGGCTACTAACGCGTCCTTGACAGCTTTCCGCCCCCGGGCGCTAGCACGGCGAGCATTTCCCGCCCCCTAGTGGGATCCGTGCCTTATGGTGTGTTCATCTGCTTATGCATCGCGGAACGGACCTAACATGCACAACCAGGCTCAATTATCACCACCTGCGCCAACCCAGGAGACTTGGCATTGACGTTCGACGATGGCCCGTACATCTACACCTCTCAGCTGCTCGACATCCTCGAGGACCAGAACATTACCGCCACCTTCTTCGTTGCGGGCAACAATATTGGCAAAAGGCCGATAGATGACGAGACCAACCCATGGCCAGCCATCCTCCGACGGATGTATTCCCTCGGCCACCACATTGCAAGCCATACCTGGACCCACCGTAACTTGAACGAGGTCAACAGCACCATCCAAAGGACTGAAATGATCTACAATGAGATGGCTTTCCGAAACCTCTTTGGCTGGATTCCGACGTACATGCGCCCGCCGTTTCTGGAGTGCAACTTCGGCTCTGGTTGCCTGAGCCTGATGAGAGCCCTCGGATATCATGTTATCAACGTCAACGTTGACACTAAGGACTACGAGAACGACACACCTGAGTTGATTCAGGTTAGCAAGGATCGCTTCTCCAATGGCGTATCGACAAACGCGGCCTCCAACAGCTATATTGAACTCTCACATGATGTGCACTACCAGACAGTCGTCAACCTGACTCAGTTCATGATTGACACCGCAAAGGCACGGGGCTACCGCCTGGTGACCGTGGGCGAGTGTCTTAATGATCCCAAGGAGAACTGGTACCGGTCCGCCGGTGGCGCTCTCACCACGACCGCCACACGTGCTGTGACATCCACCCGTTCCCCTGTGACTTCAACTCGAGCCTTGACTTCCGTCGTCCCAAGTGCTACAGGTAATGTGTCACCGGATCAATCTTGCGGTGGCACCACCGGTTACACGTGCCTCAACTCTGTGTTCGGGAACTGCTGCTCGTACTATGGGTTCTGGTAAGATTCTTGGAAGACCCTTAACACAACCAAGAACGCAGCTGACGATGTTACCCCCTTACACAGCGGCGACAGCATGTCCTACTGCGGAACCGGCTGCCAATCGGGCTTCGGATCCTGCGCGCCGGAGCCGTCCGACATCAGCGACACGACCAACGGTCTTTGCGGCAGCGAGTACAAGGCAACTTGCAAGAACAACGGTCAAATGACTTGCTGTTCTCAGTATGGCTACTGGTAGGTTGAATTTACCTGCCGCCCCCAGATTGTCCCGTCCCACGGGCATGGTCCATCCGACGGCGATGATATGGAAAAACTTGAAGTACTAACGAGAATGTGACCAGTGGTAACACCGACACGCACTGCGGAGCAGGCTGCCAGTCGCTTTTCGGCACCTGCAATTAATCGGGCTATGCCTGTAGCGCAGCAGGTTTTGCGGCCTGCGCTTCAGCTTGCGGCTGGGCGCCATACGGGCACGACGCTGTCGATCCTCGGAGACCCTCGTCGCCTTCCGGGGGTCGAAGAAAGTCGTTCCAGCTCCGACCTGTCACGCAGGAATGACGACGAACATGAGGGGCAAATTCAAAGAATCTTGATTAATTATTTCTTTGGGGTTTTTTTTTTCCTTTTTCGGGTGGGCGGGCTATGGAACCGGTAGCATCAAATCGTGCATCCGTCTAACGACAGCCAAGTCGGCGTCGGACGCACGCGCTGCGGCCAACCCTTTCCCACCTACCATCTATGATATATACGGCCGAGAAGGATAAAGCTTGGGGATGCGACTCAAGTCCGTCGCGGCAGCGGCGAAAGCGTTGGAAAAATAGTCTAATGATAACACCTAATCAAGAGCGGCTATGTCTCAACCTTCTTTGCGACATCTCAACGGCCCGGTCTCGTGCTGCTGATGCTTGTCTTTGTTTCTGTTTCCATGCCGCCCGCAGCCAGCACAGGCCGGGTCCCTCCCCATGTCTTGAAGTCGCACGCTACCACAACGGTTTGTCTAATCTTCGTAAACACCTTCCGTATACGAGGTGGTCCGAAATGTCTTGTTTGTCGCGTCAAAGAAACGCAACAACTGTAGGCATATCGTGATGATTTCAAGGACATTGATGCTCATGTTTGGGTGGTACCGTGGGCGGCAAAACATGCCCCGGATGACAGCGCGTATTCTTTCCTACCAACAGCCATTTTTTTCCCTAGGGTTCCCGATGCGCTTCCATGGACGTAAGACCAGCTTCCGCCCAAACAATAGATATCATTTGTGATTGGAAGAAGAGGGGGGGGGGTTTGTTTCTATCAGCCCTTCCGCGGCACTCGTTTTCGGCTTGTCCAGGCCAAGGCACGGGAAAGGTCCATAACCTTACCCGAGCTTACGTGTGTAGATGGGATGGCATGAGGACGGCATGCGCAGTCAGCGACGATTCGAACAAACGCCAAAAAGGCTTGCCCACACGCACGACGGCGAAGGTATTACTCAAATGGGAGAAACAGCGAGGAAATGGAGCCTGTGCGGCAGGCCGGCCAAGTGCTTGGATGAAGGCCAAGGCCTCGACAAGCACCGGACTGTCACTCTTCATAGTCTGGACGCTCGGAACCACAACCGAGGCCTCGAGTCCGTCCAACCTGATTCGTGACGCGTCATTTCCTCGACATCTCCATTTCAGCATCGACAATCGCGTTCACTTCGTGCTGTTCTTGCCCTGCTACTGCCAAGACTGACGGGTCGCCTAGCTGGAAGCTAGTGCCGTTCAGCGAACAGGCAGCTCATTTTATTTTAAGGATCGTGCTAGCAGCACGACGTGCGCGGTAGAACGCACGATCTGTCATTCGATCTCTGAGCGGTCCGGGATTGCGATTTGCGGACACACAAGTTCTCGGGACTGCACTTAATCCGTGAGTTTTGTCTGTATGGGAGGGAATGGATGGATGGATGGGTGGACGGAATATGCGAAATGGGGGCGGAAAAGATATGCCGCACCGTAGCATTTCGTGGGGGAATTTCGATAGTGGCTCGACCAGCAGATGGCAGTAGCGAATACCATGGTCGAGTCGGGCCGTGGTAAGGCGAAAAGGACCTGAGCGCGACGTGTTTAACGCCAAGCATCATGACGAGAGGTCCAGAGGTATAGTGCATACACGAAAGCCATTCTTGTGCCAATCTGTGTCTCCGGGCGAAATGCGCTCTTCTTCCCTAGCGCCGTTTCTCTCTCTCTCTCTCTCTCTCTCTCTTTTTATCTCACTCGAACCTTTTATTTCGACGAGTGCTTCGAGCGATCCCCGGTCCCCCCTAGTCCCCCGGCCCAAGAGGTGCCAAGAGTTCGTAGCCTTGGAAAACAAGGCCCCGGCTACTGCAGGAACTGGGATGCCGCGTGCTTAGCGCCGCGCCAACCTCTCATCGGGGTTTGCCGTGGGGCCGCTTCCGCTCCTTGGCCCCACCCCCTCCAAGTCCCTGACCCCCGGCGACATACTATCGGGGTAAACCGGTTATATGCATAGTGGAAAAGGTTCCTCCATCGGGGATTATTACGGTTAAGGATGTGTGTGGAGGGCAAGAAAAGGTGGGGGGCGGGGCGTGCGCATCTACCTTACTACTAGTCCTTTTCTTCCCGCTGCTTTGTCCAACCGCCACCACCTTCTCACTCACCCCTCCTCCATCAGCTTTCTCCCCCCCCCCTCTCCCCTTGCTCGTTTTCCACTTCTCGCTCTCGATCCAACGTCGTCAATTCGTTTCTCTCCTACGCTCAAGGCGACGACCATGCAAGCCTCTTCCGCATCTCATTCCCGCCCCGCTTTCCAAATCGCACCCTCTCACACGGCCGACAGCCCACCTCATGCCATCATCCAGTCACACACATTCGACGGGGCTGAAAAGGCCGGGTCCTGGGGACTGAATGCTGTGATGTAACTCACCTTCTCCTCCTCCTACTTATCCATGAACCATGGCGCATCCATCGATGGTGTGATGGTGCATCAACGCCACAACTATTGCTTCTTGCGCGGCTGGCTGCCCAGGAGAGGAGGAGAAAGGCCACCCAAAGCCGCAAGTCCAACGCACATACCGCCACTGGAAACTTCTTGGCCCACCGTCAAACGTCCAACTGCGTGAGAGGGGGAACAACAGAAGCTTCCATTATGGAAGCATAGCACACTCCTCCCCTCGTTGCTATTATACAGGGGCTGCAATGGACCGCAAGACCGCCAGAAGAAAGCGTTTCTTAGCTATGTTTTCCCAAAACAGACACGATGTCACGAATGAGGATATTGTCAAAAAGAAGGGTCCTCTTGGCAAGTTTGAACCTTCGCCGGGCTTTGAAATATTTTTGTTTTGTTTTTCTGGTCTGGCCGCTTAGCTCCGATGACTATCAGACAAACGTTAATGAGCTTGATATTGCAGTAGTACAAGGCAAGCGGCGCCCTACTTTCGAGTCTAAGTCGAGGGCGGGCATCATGAGTGAGTCAAGACGAACGATCCCACCCGTCATCCCGTCTCATCCAGTCGTCCGAAGTTCCTTACAGACGCTTCAAGAACCACGGGCGCAGCGCTGGCAGCATCGGCTCGATCCCACAGACATTAGACCGCGCCGCTGTATGCTGGCACCATGTACGATGTGCACGACGTCGTTCGCCCGGAGCCTTCGGTCAGCGTCCGCGTACAGAGACAGCTAGAGCGAAGAATGGCAACGCATGCATACCACACGCAGCCAACGCAGAATCGTTGTGTGCCTGAGTTAAAGGCATCGGCGGAGGGCGGCGGCGGCGGGACCTGCCTTGCCCTGGCACCGCTGAAGCCTGTTGTTCAACCTCTCTCACCGGGTGGTGCTGGTGCTGGTGCTGGTGCCCAGAATTCAAGCTTACTTGCGTTGTGGAGGTTCATCTGCATAGTGCCATAGGCAGCTCACCCTACCAGCTGTCTTCGTGTCCACTCTTTGCAGCTCGCGAGCTCATTAACACGGGCTTGGCGCGCCGGGGTTGATCTGACTTGATTCGATTTACAGCTCACTGCTGCAGCAACCATGAGATGTCGTCTTTTTTGTTTTTTACCCCCTCTCTCTCCCCCTCGCCTCTTCGACGTCTAATTGCCTCCGCAGGGCATAGTTCCTGTCTTGTTCTCGGTAACAGATTGGTTGGGTTTTCTCTTTGAACGGAGCAACGGGGCCTCGACAATCGTCTCCCCTCCTCAGTCTCAGTAGGATGATCAATCGACCTTAACCCAGCCAACAACGTGCTTCCTCGGATGATTGGAAATCCGTCTGCGGCTCTTTTGTTTCTTGCGCCCTCCGTCACCCGCGGGAAGTCCTCGAAGCGAAGATCATCCGCGAACTGTGAACACGGGGGCTAAGAGCACTAGAAGGCATTTGTGGCATTTTGTGGTGGCCCCCGCGGCCCAATCGTCGCCCGCGCCCAAAATATCTCTCGGAGCTGCACGCAGGCTGCACTTCACGACCACAAGCAGCGGTGTCCTGAAGTTGAAACTGACGTGTATATTGGACCAGGGGGGGTCGGCGGAGACTTAGACCTTCATCGCGCTAAGTCTTAGGGCCGGATCATCACCAATCGACCGCCTCCACCCCGGTCCAAAAGACGCCGTTCCTCCCCTTGTCTTGCTTAGCGAGCGGCTCCCGCCTTGGATGTCGCACCGGCCGTGCATGTTCTGCTGCGCCAACTTTTTGATTTGGTGTGTGTGTGTGTACAATTACATGTATGTGTGCGTGTGTACGTCTGTGTTGCGCGTGGGTGCCTGTGCGGTGGTTGTTTTTCTTTTTGTTCCGAATTTTGCTGCTTGCTTGCAATGTTGTGGTTTTCTTCCGCTTCCACGCCATACCCAAATGTCGCCGTTTGAAGACGCCACATATCCCTCTCGGACACGGCCGATCCCTATTCTGGACGTCCTGTGGGCGAATTGGTCCTTTTCCAATATCGCGCGCAATGCAGAGTGACCGTCTCTGTACTGGCTGCATCCCTGGTCTCGCCGGCCTGACGGCCATCATGGCGTTTCTCGGATTCAAGCGAGTCTGCCGGACAACATCAGCGGCGGCAATAGCAAATAACATTAGCACCACAGCAAGAACAAGCCGCACACAGGTGAGGTTCTATACGACCTAGAAGCCAAGACGACCCGGCGTAGGACCCAGGGGGGGCGTCCTGACTGAACTGCCAAACCAAGAACGTACCGCTGCCTGTCCATCCAAACCATCCGCCTGCAGCAGCTGCCGCAGTGCTTCTGCTGAAGCCTTTACTTTTCGAACATGGATATGGCATGGCATGGTTGTCTCATCTCCACCACCCAACCGCACGTTTGGTGGGAAACGTCGTTGGATGGCTTGATGCCCTGGCAAACCTCCAATGGCGTTTGATGGACGCTCCGTACCCCGTGGCCGGACCAAGTGGACGTGATCGAACCTGCTGGCCTTGCTTGTCGATTCTCTTGCTTGCCCATGTTTGCCTCAGCTGACGCTGTATTCGGCATCGTTGCTCGCCAATGCCCGGATCTGTCTGTCATTCGGCCCAGCCCGGAGAAGAGCTGCTGCACTCAGGCAATAGTTCCGTATTGCGAGACATCATCGCCCTTCGTCCAGAAAGCAAGTCAATGTCAAGTCTTTTTCCTAGCTCTGGGCTGGAGGACCCTGGACGGTCCATGCCCACACCCCGGCGGCGACGGCGGTGGCGGCGAACTGGCTGCTGCCACCACTTTACCTGAGAGCTTTGATTCGGAACCCAGACAGCTGGTCGGGTCAACCGCCTCGTGAGGCTAGCCCAAGTCGAGGGAGTCCAGGTCCGCTGTTCTGATGCTACCCTCTTTTACCCCATGCCGGCCCTCTTTTTTTTTTTTAATTATGTCCTGCCATCCCATCTGCAGGAATATAGATGCCCCCGTCCACTCTCACCCTTCACTTTTTTCCCTCTCTTCGGTAGGAACTTCTTCTGTTGCCTCCGGCAGTTACCACACTCGTTTCGTTGTTGGTCCTAGCCAGGATCTTGATTAGATCCTTGACTTTCCCATTGTCTGTCGTCTCTCGCTCCGAGCTTGATAGTCCTATAATCTCGTCGTCCTCGAGGCATTCGTTTGGAACTCCATCCCTCTTCAACTCCGTCCGTATACGCAGTCAACATCACCATGCGGTCCACTCCCTCTCCTCCCCGTCCTCCACCGCCTCCCATGGCGGAGGCCGGCCGTCCTACTCTGGCACCCTCAGGCCCCTCAGGATCATCTACACCGGCTCGTAGCCAGCGTAGCTTGTCCATTCCGAGGCCTTTCAACCCGTCTCGAATCCAATCACAAGGCTCCGTAAGTCGAGACAGCCTCGCTCAGTCTAGCCAATGCTAATAATCGTGTAGTCCGTGGTTGGCTTCACCACCGATGATCTGCCCTTCGGTCAACGTACGCCCGGCTCCATGGCTCACCGCTCATGGCAATCTCGCGGCGCAGAGTCTGCGGCATCTTTCGTATCGTCGGTCCAGCAAGAGGAGGCCAAGCCAAGATGGGACTCCGACTCGGAGCTCAAGTTGGTTTCCAAGTCTCTGCTCAAGTTCCAGAAGTGGTGTCTTCTCATCGGTCTTCTCTGCATCAACGCCGCCCTCATCTACGTCTCATTCACCTACCATGTCGCCCACTACTTCTTCATCGTTCTCCTCAGCTCGAACACGGTTCTCCAATTCATCATGATCGTCTTCATCCTCGGCCACTTCCTCTTCAAGACCATCTTCTTCTGCTTCCGCCGCAAGGAAAACGTGCCCGAGACCCCGGAGCGCATGGTCATGCTTCTTCCGTGCTACAACGAGACGCTTGAAGAGCTGACCCGGTCCCTCGACTCCCTGGTCGCCCAGAAGAACATTGACGAGCACCCGCGCATGATCTTCATCGTGGTCGACGGTAACGTCAAGGGCCCCGGCATGGAGAAGACGACGCAAGAATACCTCCTTCAGGACATCCTCGAGCCGGGCCCGACGCGCTTCTTCGAGAACGGCTACCGCGCGCGCGACGGCCTCTTCATGCCCACAAAGATCCAGACCGGTTACTACAAGGGCATCCCCTACCTCTTCGTGGGTAAGCGCTACAACCAAGGCAAGCGCGACAGCTTGTGCTTCGCTCGCTCGTTCCTGTACCACTTCCACAAGCGCTCCATCAACATCATGACCATGTTCAACAACGACCTTTTCGAGCACTGCGGCAACGCTTTCGTTGCCCAGGGCTTGGAGAACATTGAGTACCTCGTCGGCATGGACGCTGATACCGTCTTTGACGAGTACTGCATCTGGGAGATGATCAAGGAAATCCGCAAGAACCCCAAGCTCGTCGGTGTCTGCGGACACGTCTGTGTCGATTACGATGGCAAGAACTGGGGTCTCTGGTCCCTGTACCAGTCCGTCGAGTACTCCCAGACCCAAGGTCTCCGCCGCATGTTCCAGTCCCGCATCACCGGCAAGGTCAACTGTCTCCCTGGATGCTGTCAGCTCATCAAGATCGACGAGGCCACCTTCGGCGACGAGGTCCTCCGCCAGCGTTTCGGATACTGCCCCAAGCCCAACGACCTCATGACGCAGCACATCATGGGCAACTACTCCGAGGACTCCATCCACGCCAGCATCATCTTCTCGCTCTTCCCCAAGCGCCAGACCGCCCAGGCTCTCCGCGCCAAGGCCTTCACCATTGTCCCGCAAGACTGGAAGGTCTTCCTGTCACAGCGCAAGCGTTGGGCTCTCGGATCCATCTCCAACGAGTTCGTCATGATCTTCCGTCCCGGTATCATCCCCATCGAGCGCCTTCAGTCCATCATCGCCGTCTGCACCTGGTTCATCACTCCCTTTATCATGGCCGCCGTCATCGCTCTGATCATCATTCTCTGCAAACGCGGTGACGAGCTGGTCCGCGACCCGGTGTTCATGTCCCTCTTTGGCCTCCTCTTGGTCCGATACGTAAGTCTCGCTGACTATCCCAATTGCTCGATCGAATCATGGCTAACAACGTCGCAGGTCTACTCTTTCTGCATCGGTTTCTGGCTCCCGAGAAACATGCTCGAGCGCTTCCAATACTTTGTCGGATACTTCTTCCACCTCTGCACATCGCCGTTCCTGAACATGATTATCCTCGCCTACTCTCTCGTCTACTCCGACGACTTCAAGTGGGGTAAGACTCGCGAGGTCATCAAGGGCGACGACGAGAAGACCGACGCCGAGGGCGGTCGCGGCACTCATTAAACGAGATGAACGGAAAAAGGCTTGCCAGCTCACAGCATGACAACCTCACTTTCAGCTTGCCTCTGTCGACGCCCGGCGGGGGTCGAGTTGGGGGCTCTGCCGAATCGCGGTCTCCCCGAACCCCCCTTGCTGAGACAAGCTTCTTGCCTGAAATTTTTCTTTATTCGGTTTTAACTTGTCGGCATCATTCATGTGGCGTTTTTGCGATCTGTTTTGCAGGGCTGAAAAATTGGGACTATTAGACGACTGGGAGGGGTGTGAGACATGGCTTATGATTGGAGGAGCTGGAGAGCCGACCGCGAACAAGAAAAAAAGAAGTTGATATCAGCCATGGCATTCCAGGGAATGGCAGTATACGGGCTACCTGAACGGGATGGACGAGGACATACTCACGCAGACACCACCGATACCATCATCACATACGCTTTGGAAGCTCGTACATATCGGAGGGCATTTGTACTGATGGATGGGACAGGAGGGACGGGTGATGAGGGCTAAGCTCTGAGAGGGCCTTGATCTTCTTTCGATTCTCCCACGCTTTCGATTCTCTCGCTATATTTCCGACTCGATGGTTTTCAAGTCGGATCTGCATCTTATTATCGGACACCTTCGCTTTTCTTTTTTTTTCTTCTCTTATTCTTAATGTAATGTTTAGGTCAGGTGGCTCCGTTCATGACTTATGAGGCATAGATACCTTCCACACACAAGTATCCCGCACAAAAAATCAAATCACTTATAAACTCATTCATGATTCAATCTCAAAAGCTGTTGATCGCATGTGCTGACTGTACATACAGACTTGATTTGCTTTCGCAGTGAGTTGCGTGGCGCCGCGGCAGGGGGGCGCTGCCACGGGTTTATCGACTAACACGTAGCTGCGAGGTGCGACTACCGTTTGGTTTTCACACCACCAATTTCGGTCAGGTGGCGTTGAGAGATCATCGCGTCTAGTCCTCTCCCCCCTAAAGGATGCTGTTGTTCCGCCTTTTTTTCATCGACCCTCACCGTCCGGCTCCGGCTCCGGCTCTTCTCGCCAACCCGTGCTCAACACGTCCGTTGATGTGGGAGGAACAGATCCCGCCAAGCCCTATCGTCGTTCTCAATATCAGCGCCGTCGAAAAAAGGTGTGAGATTGGCTTCCCGTCCAGACAGGCAGCGTTAAGGTAGCGCCGCAAAGACGGTGATGGGGTGGGTCCCCAGGGAGTGGGAAAAAAAAAAAGGGAGACATTTTCGTCAAGAAAAACTCATTTCCACACATCACACTTGGCAGGTCTGTCGGCGCTAGAATCAGGTACCCGAGCGAAACAATTACAAAACCGTCCGTGAGCGTCTTGAACGCACCGTCGCCGCCGAGGAGATTCCGGTGAGCTGGAAAAAAGGGATGCCGGAGATTTTTCGCTCACTCTTTCAGTCATCCCCTTCCCTCTGTCTCTCTCACTCTCTCTCTCTCTGTCTTTCTCTCTCACACACATACACAAGACAATCCACGTGGCTGAGTAAGCAATGGTGAATCCCGGGGACTGAATGAGATCAGATCTGAGTTCTTCCACTCAACGGCGGATGTCTTAGCTAATCTCATGAACTTGTTTCGTTTTCTTAGTGGAGACCAACTTTGAGCATTTTTAAGGAGGTCCACCTGGGGAAGTGATCCGGACAAGGCCCCATCACTCCCGCCCTCTGCCCGCAATGGAGAGAACCCACGATCCACCCCCAAGACTCCGTCGAGAAGTGGAGGACGCGATGCGGGAAAGAGCACAGCTCAGCGCAATACACGTGGGCCCTCATTTGACCGGATAGACGTCGGGCGCGTAGGTATCCGCCGTCTAGACCTCACCTCATTCTCGCCATCCTCGCCCGAGTCCTGACGGCTTTCGTTGACACGCCCACTCATCACGCAGGGTAATTTAAATTTGATTTTACTCATGTTCCCGGATATAGTCGTTCAAGTCTGACAAACCATTTCGCCATTTCGAGGACGCACGCCTGTAAAAGCTCTTCTGCTCTTACCCCTCATCTCTCGTCCGTCGTATTCCAGCCACCAATCTGCTCGGTGGCCGGCACGAGTGTCTTACACCTGACAAGGCGCGTCATTGTCTTGGAAATCTGGTATCACAAGCACACGAGGGGGAGAGAGAGAGGAGGAGGAGGGATATGAATAACTGACAAAAGGACTGGAACCACGACCGCCAGCGCGCATGCACCCAGACCCCTCATGTCGCTCGTCATCGTCATGTCATACCATCTCAGCCCTCTTGGCATCAGCCTCGACGTCGAGCCTAGAAAAAAACTGCCGGGCGGTCGAAGAGGAGACATGCAGAAAAGAAGGTTTTTCGCTCGTAAGCGCATATGTAATCCTGGTTGGTCCTCTCCTCCTTTTGTGCGAGGGAAAATCCCAATGCGGCGGGCTGCAGCCTTGCGCAAGCTGTGCCGTGATGCAGCATAAGCTGTGCGTGTATCGAGAGAGAGAGGCTGACCCAGGGCGAGAGGGATAACGTCCGCGGTCGCAGGCGCATAATCGAGAACGGGAGTTGAGCGAAGCGAGGCAACCCTGGTACCGTGCCAAGGACTTGATGGTTTTTTTTCCCCAGGCTGCGCATCACGGGTCTGAATTGCTACCTCGTTGAGTTTCGCGGTCCGGTGGCAACACAGTTCAGGTTCTTGATGCCAACTCTTGTGTCGAGGTTGTCCCCGCGATGGCAGCATGGGATCGCAAAAAGCCGCCATGGGTTCGCCTTCAGAGACAGCCACCTGGGGCAAATGGCCAAGTGTCTCAGGTCTGGGCGAAACCCGTGTCTGCACGAGACTGGGGCGCGCTTCTCTCGAAATGGCGGCCGACGTTGCTGTCAATCGAGCATCCGGTCCTTTTTTTTGCGGCCTCCTGCCGACTTGACGGCAGCCAACTGTGACGGGAAACTGGGCAAAAAAGTCTTTGCAATCCCACCGTAAGCGTCACATAACGCAAAGCGACGAACCAGGCCGGAAAAAAACAAGACACAGCCGCGCGCGACAACGTTCACGGTCGTGATCACTGTCACAGCCGAGCTGACTGCCAAGAAGCACCAGAAAGCTTTCTATTCAGGGAAGCTTTCCTCACCTGCGACAGGAACCCCGACAGTTGCCTCCTGGCTCCATCGACCGGCCCATCAGTCAGTCAGTCATGTTCTAGGCGACGGAAGCCTGGAAAGAGTCAGAGAAATGCCAAAAGGATGCAATTCGATGCTCGCAAATGCCATTCAGAGAACCTCTGAACGCGCTGCCAAGCCAATAAATCGGCAGGCCAGGGGCGTTTGTGGGACGTGGCAGACGCGGAGCGGCTAGGATGATCTTCGGTACTGCGTAGAGGATTGAAGGGGGGTGAGCTGACCGTGGACCTGGGGCGGGAGGTAATAATCGGGGGAATTGTGTTTATGCGAGCTTCTGCTTGCATATTCGATTTTGCAAGGCCGTCTATGCACTTTCTCTTATGCAAAAAGCACCTCGCTCGCAACGGCCCCACAAATTAGTCGTCTGCCCCGCCATCCGCCCCCGGTTTACAAGGTAGCCCGTCCAGGATGCTCTCCAGGATGCTGCTGCACAACAACTTTTTGAGTCTTCCGGTCTCAATCTCACTCATCCCGCCGTCTCTCACCTTGTCTTTTTCACCACGCCAATGCCCCTCGCTAACCAACTGCAGAAGTGCGAGTGCATCTCATCATCCACAACACATCCTGTCCATCTCACTAACATGAGAATAGATGGGGACGGCCCATCTTTCAATATAGCCCAGGATGCTGTGCGCGTCAACCACAGCACGGCAACAGGGCAACATGACGGCAGCCCCAATAAAGGATTTCAAGGCCATCATGCCATTCATTGTCTTCCACAACATGGCTGCTCGGACGATCTGCAAGGCACGTTGCTGTACGAGGGCTCGGCATCAGCACCAACGATAGCCAGCCTTGATACCTCCCAACCTCGTCCTCGTTTTCTCATATTGCCAATTCTTGCTTTTCATGCACGGCTTCGTCGATGCTCTTCAATACCCCACAATCGTTGGCTGACCTGGGCTGTTCTGTCCGTCTTCGGAATCCACATCGGCTTACATCCAGTCAGCCATAGCTTCAACGAATGGCTCTGCTGTCTTGTTCACGTTTCTCAATGGGCACTGCTGTACACCATCTCACTCTGTCAGGCACACAATAGAGTCATGTAAGAGCCCAATATTCACGGCGCCGCGCTTCCTCACCGCGGTCCACAGAGTGTCAGGCACCAGAGTGCCAAGATTGGTGGCCGTCGTCGGCACCTCCATCACTCACTCAGCAGACGTGCTTGACATCTCTAGATCGCGTCCAGAACTGACTATCAGATGCCTAGTGGCGTCCTGAATGACTGTCAGGTCTTGGAAGCGACCACCTGCCATCGGCCTCTTTGCTCGGCAACTGGCTCAGCTGTTACGCTAGAATCATACCCAGATTTCATTCACGTTGCAACTTTCTTTGCTTTTCCCACAGCCGCCCTCGTATTGTCAGGTGTAGGTGACTAAAATAGCCACTTGCCGGCAGAGGGCCACGACCAACAGGAGCCCACCGCCATCTTGAATGGACCCTTGTCGCTTCGTGAGCTCGCTTCATAGTAGAAGCACCAATCACCAGACACGGAGCAGCAGCCAAGTACCGAATCTCTGCTCGTCTTTTTCTCTCCGGTGGACATGCGCTCAAATTGCATCCCCTCCAAGCTGTAGCCCAGCATGCTGCGGACGATCTCTCAAGCCACTTATCCAGGGTCGTATTCTCAGCCCGGAGCCTTCCTACCTACACCACCATATACCCAATGTAGCTCTCTGACCCGATCAGATAGACAAGCTCTTCCGTTATATAACACACTATCCGGCCCCGTGCCGTCTGGTCCGCTTTGCTGTTGTCCCGGCTCACCGCGTAATTAGTTGCCAAGAGCAAGTGTTTTGGGTGATCAACAACTCTTGCTTTTGTGTACACTGTCTCGTTTGGCTTGGTCGTCTTCTTCATTGAATATTGCCTCGCCATACTTCATTCGTTTAAGCATTGTTGCTTTGCCCGCGGGACAGCCCATTCGTTAAACCACCCCAAACGTGTGTTTCTCTGCATCCTTTTCGCCATGCACTTTTCCACCCTAGCTTTTGCGGCAAGCCTCGGCTTAGTGGCCGCACACGGCGGCGCTGAGGGCAACCGTCAACCAGCTCCGCAGATGATGGCCGGGAGACGCGCCATGCAGGAATTCACAGCAGTTCGTCGCCAGGTCCAGCGCCGCGCCGCTCACGTCGAGCCGGTCCACGAGGCCTCGGAGCTGGAGATCCGCCAGTCTGTCGGCCGTTGCGGACCGGACCACGACAACACGGTCTGCGACGACGGCTACTGCTGTTCCAGCGCAGGGTAAGTCACTGTCTCTAAACCGGGGTTTTTTCTTTCCCCCCCAAACCGCCCCAAGACTTATCGATATTAAAACATGTCGGCAGATGGTGCGGCCAGGGATATCTCTACTGCTCTGCGCCCTCGTGCCTGATTGAGTACGGCCCTGCGTGCGATGCCAATATCCGTCCCGACGGCCCGGATACCACGGATGTTCCTCGCACCAAGATTGGCAATGTGCCCTACGGAGAGGCCATCTACCACTGCGAGGAATACGGCGATATTGCTCTCAGTTTCGACGATGGCCCTTACATCTACACGGAAGACTTGCTGAACAAGCTCAAGGTATGCGCACACCACCACCCACCGTATGAGGAGCGTATGAATAACGATTATGAAGGCATACAACGCCAAGGCCACCTTTTACATCACCGGCAACAACCTGGGCAAGGGAAAGATCAACGATCCGTCCACCAGCTGGCCCGCTCTGATCAAGGTGGGATGATCTCGCCGCTGGCCTCGAGCGTGAATGCTAACCTGTCGCAGCGAATGATCGCCGAAGGCCATCAAGTTGCCAGCCACACATGGTCTCACCAGAGGCTCACTACCGTGAGCGCTGACAAGTTCCGAAACCAGATGATTTACAACGAGATTGCCTTCGCCGACTTGCTGGGCTACTTCCCGACCTACATGAGGTAGGTTGCAATCTCATTTTGCCAACTGAGGGCCATGTTGACATCGACAGACCCCCTTACTCGGCTTGTGATGCCACTTGTGAGGGCTACCTCAACGATCTCGGCTATCACATCACCTATTTCAACCTAGACACCGAGGGTTACCTCCACGACAGCCCTGAGCTCATCCAGGAGTCTAAGGATATCTGGGACGCCAATGTCGAGGGCAAGGACCCCGCCAACACCAAGTGGCTCGGCATCGAGCACGACCCCGTAGAACAGGCCGTCTACAACCTCACGGACTACATGCTCGAGTCCCTCTTCCGCAACGGCTTCAGGTCCGTCACGGTCGGCGAGTGCCTCGGAGACCCCCAGGAGAACTGGTACCGTTCCGTTGGCGACGCTGCTCCTCCCGCCGTCAGCACCAGCACCGCCACGACGCCCGTGACTGCCAGCGCCACCGTTTCGAGCACTTCGCAAGCAGCCTCTGCCACCGGCAGTCTCGTCCCCTCCACGAATGGCCGCTGCGGTCCCAACTTGTGCGTTTGACATCCATCCCCCTTGCGTCCCGCCCTCAACCTACTAAACCGGTCGCAATATAGTGGCTTCACGACATGTGCCAATGAGCGCAGCTATCCATGCTGTTCCTCCGCGGGATGGTGTGGAAACACCGCCGACCACTGCGGCGCTTCTTGCCAGCCGCTCTACGGCACCTGCACCTAAATGACTTTGCCTATAGGCGGGTCAATGACATATTTCTTCATTGAGGTTATGACTTTTTCTTCTTCTTCTTCTTCTATCCCCTCGCATCGGAGGCGGGCTACTTTTAGTGTGTAATGTTTCAACGGGATTTACGTCCCTACTGTCTAAATCATGACGGAGTTAGGTATGAGATGATGGGGAAAAGACATGCATGGATGTCGCGTCCGTGTCGGAGAGAGGGGTGTATATTGCCCTAATATAGCGATTCGGTTATCTGCATTGTCAAGTTCCTTTTAAGATATGTGCGATGCTTGTCATACCCTGGGTAGTAGTAGGCTGAGACCGTTGTCTAGAAAGATCCCTTGATTATTATCTGGATCTTCGGCATCTGAGTGACGGCCCCTGACAGAAACATCAAACTAGAAAAGAAAACAAGTGATATCGCTCATGACATGGGTTCGGGGTTTCTCGTTCGCTACACGCAAGCGAGCGGGAGCTCCAGATATGAATGACAGAGCTGGCGTGTGCTTATCAACGATTGGTATAGAAACGCATCTCGTGGAAATTCCGAATCGGACTACGTGAGAAGTGTAGAAGCCTTCTCAAATGCACGTGAAGTGCATGCAGGGAGATTGAAGACAGCGTTCTTGGTCCCCCCCTCCTCTACCCCGACTGCCATCGGCCGACCGTGTCTGAAGCGACCGGATCCGAAGTGGATCCGGCGGGAAGCATGAGCCGCCGAAGTACGAGTCGCGATGCCCGACGGCTTCGGCCTCTCCTGGTTTCTTTTTGACGAAAGCAACGAAATCTCAAGGAATTGATTCTAGCCCATCAGCAGACGGAGTTGGTCGCGTCTCCATGCGGGAGAGGAACCTTCGACGGCATGACAAATGCTGTCTGGATCCAATTCCGGCACGAGAACGGCGCCATCAAAATCAACTCGGAAAGCTTTCTACTTTTTGAGATTTATTTAGCATAGTTTATGGCGATCCAGTCATTTGATATTCGCCAAGCGAGATGCGAGCCGCGATCCGCGCATCCGTTGGAATACGGCATAGACCTCCATATGCTGCCCGCGTGGTCGTCGTCCGGCCGAGCGAACAGGGTTCGGCCAGCAATCTCACCTCTACTTCATTTAGCATACGCTTTGCGAACCGTCAAGATGGGTGCGAAAGGGGGTTTGGCACAGCCGCCAGGGGGGGTTGGGCTCTGAAATGACTTGCAGGGATGTCCCTTCCTGATCAGTGAACGCGGTCGTTCGCGCGAACCGGATGTGCGCGCAAAGCTTGATTCTGTTGATCTGATCTTTTGAAAAAAGCGACCTGTATTCGGAAGCGTTCAACTCGAACGCAGGGGGCCATCATCGCTGCTTGAGAATCGGCGACCATGTGCAAAGATGCAGCCTCTTCCCTCTCAGCGAAAGATGAAGAGACTTTCTTCTAGGCCGTCGAGTGGTAATGAGTCTTCATCAAGATTCAATCCCCATCAAGCGTTACGTGAACAACGAGGTCATGCATCGCTGCGGACCTGCAGAGCTTTCAGCCTTAATCAAACCTTAACCCGTCCTATCTTTGGAGCAGACGGGAATCTGCCCATGTCATAGGGCTGTGCATTTGGCGCGAACAGGGTCATCATAGATTCGAAGAACCCCACAGCTTCCCTGTAAGGAGCGCCACTAAGGCGTCGTTATATGGTCTGGGATAGTTGACTCGAAAATGCTTGGTACCTCTGCATGCCAGGCACATGCTCGTTAACACTACTGATGGTAGCTTGGTTTGTCGTTTTATTGCCGCCCGGCCTGAACGGAATGCTCTGATATAGGCTGCTGTAGTTGTTCCAGCTTGAAAGGTTTCCACTGTACCGCGGACTATGCACGGAGCCTAGCCACACACGTTGAACCACCATCGATCTCAGAAGACATTCTATAAGACACAAGCGTCTTCCAACTTGACTGAGGAAGGATGAGATGAAGCTGTCGCCCTTCGTTGTTTCTTTCCTTTCTTTAACTCTACACAGGGCTCAGTCGTTTGCCCTTGTCGTTCTTTACTGAAAACACTTTCACTTACTTCTCGAATAGGGCTCTTTTGAAATAATGAGAGCTCGAAATATCTTACTATCCGTTGCTGCAGCAGGTGTAGTTGCGTCGCCGGTGCCGCAAGACTCCGGGTCTGGAGGTTCATGTCCAACTGAAGCGCTCAATCAAGACACATGGAAGAAGCTCGGAATCGAAGACTACCTTGCCAATTGGACGACCTACAACGTAAGCAAGGTGGAAACAAACGCTATTCAGAATTTCGCCAGCTCGTTTGGAGCGCCCAACTTCTTCTGGTAAGTCTGACTCAACAACCGTCCTGTAACGAGTCGATGACAATACTGAGACGCCCAATAGTGGTCTCGACAGCTTTTGCAATGCGGGCCAACCCTGCTCGCCCGTCAAGGTGCCCGGATGGTATGCTCTCGTTGCCGTCCAAAACTGGAACAGCTACATGAACTCCCTCAACACGGCCATCACCTTCGCCTCCAGCATCATGAGTCTTACTCTACCCGACATCGTCAAGGACTTCTACTCGGACCCCAAAGACGACATCACGGGGCTCAAGACCATGACCCGCGTCTTCGCCGGAGCTCTCTCCATCATCCCTTTCACAGGCCCAATCAGCACCGCGGCAAGCGTCATCGGGGGCACGTCCAGCTTCATCTCTTCGAATCTCAAGCCCCCCCGAGCCCACAGACCTGAACCTCTCGTGGAGCAACGTCGCCTCCTCTCTCGGAAAGGTGTTTCAGGACTGGCAGTCGGCGGTCTCCACCAGCATGCAGACCACCATCGACGCTCAAGTCAACGTCACCGGGGGGCATCTTCCAGATCATTCGGGACGGGAAGTTCCTCGGCACGACCCGCAACGTCACGCAGACCGACATGCAGAAGGAAATCACCCGCAGCTTGGAGCTCTACACCATCGGCCTTGCTCTTCAGGCCCAGCGCGTCTTCGTCTGGCGCTCGCTTCCGTTCTCCTCTGACCAGGCGGAATGCAAGGAGTACAGTGAGGCTGAGCTATGCTCGCAGGACCCGGACGGTCGGTGGAGGCAGTACATGCTGATCCAGCGGACCGACTACAAGAACGCCGCCGGTCGCGATGATGTAATGAAGCTGTTAATTGAGAAGTACGGTATGAAAAAGGAGCAGGTTGTGAAGGAAGTCGCCGAATGCGTGGATGCTGCCGGCGGACAACAGCTGACTTATTCCTTCGGCGAGATGTTACCTGTCGATTCGTCAACGAAGTGCATCTTTAATCTACAAGTATGCACCGACAACGGCACTGAAGAAGGCATTATATCGACTTGTGAAGGCATGGGTTTAACGGTATGAATTACAATAGATAGGTTGGGCTAGTGGAAGATCACCTTGTCTGGTTATGCCGGCCACCGCGAATGATGATTAAGACACAATATTCCGATGAATATCCCACTGCTATGAAGATACGGCGATATCATTGGCTTTCTGTACCGTTTAAAATTGAGAAGCACTCAACTTTGGAATCAAACGAAGGATTTCTGCTGCGATTGTGTCGAAGCGGCAACGGGGTCAGACAAGGTCTCTTCCACCAGTTCTGAATTAGTGCAATTATTTTCGTCAATGGGGCTTTGATCCCGAGATTGCTAGTATGTCGTTATAGCAACTGTAAAGTGGCTTTGGCCGAACGAGTGATGGGTCTTCCATAGCGCGTCGGACAGTACATACTTCATGGTTGCATTGGGGACCTATCGGCCGTTCGTTGAGTTTCAGAAGCTCTGGAAAGCTTAGTGAGAAGCCTGTTGGCTAAGGATATTCTCAATGACTCCAATGGTATTCAAACCCTCTCTGTCGACGATGAGCATCAGGATGAGCGCCTCACAGCAGCGGCGTCTGCTCATCAACCATGTTGCCGCGCAGATTCCTTCTCCTAGCTGAAGAAAGCAAGCTTTTGTCGACCTCTGGCCCTCGGAAGACAGCTTTCCGCGAAAATTCCCATCCGATCCAGGTTAGCACTAAGAGGAACAACGTAACGATGCTACGGGTTGTCAGTAAACCGACTTCAATCGAAGAAACCAGTAAGATTCTACGAATGAAAGCTCACCTCTGGTAATTCATTTTGTGGGGCGTGATGGGGTATTGTGTAGGAAGACAACAGACCACTATGAGTACCGCGGTCCGCATTGTCGAGATGAGATTGACAGTGTAGCCCAACCTGCCTAGATCGAACAGTCTCTCTGGAAGAAGCTCGCTTCTGTTCACGAACAGGAGTATTGCTTGCGGGATGACATAAGATCCGACCAAGAAAATGATTGAGGCGCTCAACACGAGCTTGAAAGCTGTTTCCGAACCCAGGAAAATCAGTCCATACACCTTGGAGTTTGCCAGAAAACTGTTTCGGAGGCCACGAGACGAGAAAAGAGCCCACTGACTATGGAAACCGCCGCTTGCAGTAGAGCAGCGTTCAATGGCATCCCGAATCTTGGGCTTACTTGCTTCCAAAGGTCAGACCTGGGAAAGCAGTCATTTCGAGCTGCCGACCAGAGTGCGCGGAACGACCCCGTGATGATCGCGACAGCACAAGCAAAGAAGCAAAGAGCGAATGCAATCACCAAACAAGCTGTGATGAGTCGACTGCCTGCAGCTGGATCAAGGGTAGGCCGCTCGGAGCGGTCAAAAGTTCATCGATATCCTTTACGACAAACATGCAGACGCAAGCAAATGGGAAAACTAATGCCAGAATCAATCCAAAGCACATCGAAGTCTATCTAGAAGTGCGGCCAGTCTACTAAATCCTCACCACTGCTTTGCCCAGTCTAGTCTGGTCTAACAAGATCCGATCCTCGGTATCAAGACCTCTACATTTATATCGAGAGCAATGAGCCTCCCCCATTACCGGTCTGCATGAATCGATGGTTCTCTCTGAGGCCTGGAAAGGAAAACCAGAAGAAAGGAGTACGAGATGGGGGCCATAAAAGGGTGCATCGCCCACATCAGGCGAAAAAAAAAGTAAAAAAAAAAAGAACCGAGTTCTCCAGAGCACCATTTACAAGGCCCAACACCTATCAAAGAGCCGCTTTGGCAACAGCCTTCGGCGGTCTCATGATCGACTGCTGCGTCATGTTGGCAACCATGTTCCCGTCCCGATCCCAGAGCCTCGCCTCGGTATAAGTACGCCCGTCTCTCCCCGTAACGGTCTTGAGCTCTCTCAGGTGCCACTTGTCCAGGTCCAAGTCGCCGGTGAAGAACCGCAGCGCAAAGTCGAGGCTGGAGCAGGCCGCGGCGTCGTCGAGGAAGAGCTGGCTGTGCGTGAGCGGAATGAAGGACAAAGCCCCGTCCAGCACGAAACCGAGGCTTGCGAACCGATCCCGGAGCCTCTCCATCGGATGTCGGCAGCGAAGCCAGTCGGCCGTCGTCTTGGAAGTCAGGGGCTCGTGGTCCTGGGGCGTCTCTGCCTTCTTGGCTACGCCGTGGAGGTTGTTGGCTGCGACGCCTTCCGGCGTCGGTCGGCTTTCCAAGAAGCGGTCGTTCAGACCAAAGGTGAGGAGGTAGAGTTTCGATAGCTTCTCCGACACGACGCCCCTACGGACCAGTTCTGCCGCGTTCTCGATCACGGTGAGACATTTCTCTGGCGGGGAGTACGGCCTGGAGGGAGGTGCCGAGTAGAGCAGTAACGACGCCTTCTCTCTCACTTGGAAATCGGCCAGCATGATCATGCACAGTCGCGGTTGTCCGTCGTCTTGGTCTTGGCTTATCTCGACGAGCCTAGTAGCAAAGGTCCTGGTGTCGCGGATTTTGCGGACCGAGCACTGCAGCTTCCGATCGGTCAAGGCCGGACCTAGGTAGTTCCCGGTGACGGAGTACAGGAGGTAGTCGGGGGACACGGTCTGGCATGCGGCCGAGATGCCGACGCCGATGGCGCATCCGCCGTATGCGATATTCTGCGCGTTCCCCATGCGGCCGGGGTTCACGCGGCTGACGAACTTGTCTGAGCCCAGCGTCTCTACTGAGACTTGCTCCTGCAGCGTCGCCATGGTTTGTGTGGAGTCGGGACTTTGGACTGACGCTTTGAGATGATGTGCTTCGAACCTAGTTTGTCCCAGAGAAGACTGGGCGCTTGTAATGTATCAGTCGGTCGATCAGTAATCGAAGTGCTGTCGGCTTTGGATCCCAGGCTAGCTCACGAAGTTGATTACCGTCATCAACGCGAGTAAGCGTTTAAGGGGTACAGTAAGCGCGGAGAGCCGAGGTTGAACCAACAGAACATGAATGTGGGGCAAATCGAAGCGCCATGGATCATCTATCTATCTTATTAGATCCGATCTATCCTACCAATGCGTCTCCACGACTGAACCAACAATGTCGCAAAGGCAAGCGGACCGGTATATCAGGGAGAAACCATACATAAAGAGTAAACAAGACTGAAAGATCTGAGCACCTCGAGGTTTCGGGTTGAATCTCGTCTCATGGACAGACTGGCATCCAATGTTCTGTGAGTTCCTGATCACATAATCAGTGTTGGACGAACATGTTGGCGGGATTGGACCTCGGCTCACAGAAAATGTCAGCTAAACTTAGAGCCGCTAGTCTCAGAACAGTAGCTGCCAATTCATTGAGAAGGCCGCGACTTACAAGGCCGACGGACAGAAGGATTAGTTGATCATGGACTTGCGCGAAGGTCTCATCTGATGGTTTGGTAGCAATCTCGAAATCGGAGGAGTCATGGAGAACTTGGAACTCGAGTTTCTGGAAGTCGAATTCAGCAAGTTTGAACGCGCGACATTAGACATTAGGTAGCAAGCCACCTGTTCTAGGTCTCGCTCATGCCGGTGTGGGGCTTCGCCGCGGTGGGGCGAGTCGGAGGTTGGCCCCGGAGCACCTGCTTAAGGTACCGGGCATCATATGGAACCCACCTGAGAACACAACGGGAGTTTCGGGAGGAGTCGAGATATTCCAGGAGTTGAACCCGAAATTATGACAGCGAAAACCAACTGTCCTGAAGTATGACTTTCACGACGTTGCTCATGGCCACATTTGGGAGGGTCACAGAGGGTAGTGGTAAACAAGCGAATATCCCTGCCGATACGAATCCCATCGGGCTGAGCCCCAGCGGCGACGATGCATCGCCAATCGAAAGCAAGGGTGATTCAAAAGCGCTTTTATTTGAGTTATGCTGATCCAAATCTAGTTCTCATCAAGAGAATTGCCAGAAGTGCTCCCCAAAAGGACAGTCCATCCGTGTCCTTGAATCGCATCTGGACGCCTGGGGAAACAATCGAGAAACTCTCGTCGGAGTGACAAACTTACAAACGCTGCGCAACGCTAATGATGTACTGCAAACTCGCCAGTCGCAAAGGGCCAAACTCCCAAGGATCGCTGCGTTTCTCCAGAACTACCCGCCGATGTGAACGTTGCCAAGTCAGCCAGCAAGTCTAAGCGATGGGCGGAACATCTGATTTTCCTTCCTGTGACTCTAGATGGTGTGTTCCTGGTTTGGCTTGTTCCGGATCTGCGGTGTTTGAGTCGGCCGCCAGGTTCGATTTAGTCGTCTTCGATCCCGATGGCTGCGACTCGGATGAGTGCGATTCGGTCGTCTTCGATCCCGATGCGTGGCACCCGCATGTTTTCGAGCAATTCTTCTTCGGCACTCGCGGCCGCAACGGCTTCATGTTAATGACAACATAATCACTTATTGTCACAGACAATGGCCTCAGCCGAGGTGCTCGTAAAGCTCGGTCTTCAATATTTCGTGAATCGTCGCCACGTGGTACTGCGTGCGTGCGATCAGTATGTCAACCTCAAAAGCACATAGAAATCCAGACGAACACTTGCGAAGGGCCCACAGGTTGCTTTTCCAGAGCTTGCTCCTCCGCAATTTGGGCAGGTCAGCTGGACGGCCGCCGTGGAAACGCCAATACTCGCTTAGAACCTCGGGGTGGAAAATCGTGAGGTAATACTCCGAAATGTCCAGGTAATCTTCGGCAAACATTGGCGAATAGCGTAGCCAAACATTTTCTTTCTCGGGTGTGTTCTTGCCACCCATTGCTTCCTTCAAACCGTGCCAGTGACCGAAAATGAAGTCAAAGGCCGGATCGGGCACCTCTCGTAGGGCGTCATCGAGCGACACTGGGCGGGACCGGTTTTCCCAATATGTCTCCCAAAGGCGGTGAGCGCCGGCGAATACAAGATGTTCTGGTAGTTGTACTCGAATCCACTCCTCCATTACTTCATACCTCTCACCCGGAGTTGGGTTGACCGTGGTCCGTTCTTCTCTCTGGGTGGGTCTCTAAACCGTGGTGAGAAAGAGCTCGTCGAAGTGGGTTTGACTGTAACTGTGATCCGTGATAGAAACGATGTCGTAGTCGGAGTCGCATATTCCAGCAGCCTCCGCTCTCACGGTAAGTGAAGGACCGTTTCGTTTCAGGACAAGCTGCTTAGGGGGAGCCTGTCTCCAGTTGGGACATATGGGTGGGCATACGGGTTTTTCGTTGGGACCGGGAGGAGCTGGGAACTTCATTAGAGTCTGGCACCTTGGCAGGAACGAGGTCAACATATCGACTCCGGGGGGCGGGGCCAACGTACCAACTACGGGAGACGGAGGTGGGTCAACATTGTGAGGCGGGCTGAATGGAGGTCGGGGATCCACCAGCACAAACTTCCTCAGGGAAGACTTCAAGGATGATAAGCCTGACTTGGCCATCTTGAAAGCGGACGACGTGGGGTTCCCCGGTGTCGTCGGTGGCGTCGGTTGCGTCGGTGTCCCAGACATCTTCTGTAGCTCGTGAATTGCTAACAGTGCGTTGCTGACTTTGTGTTGGGCAATTGGGAGCGTGATGTGAACACTGCAAGTGGGGTGAATATGCCAGAGGCTATGGATGGATGGTAATCTTGAGTGACGATGATGGCAACGATGTTTGATGTTGTAAGAAAACGTTCAATGCGTGTTGTTGAAGGAACGAATTCAACCAGACATCAGAAACGAGGGGAGGTTTTAAGGCAGCAGCGGGCAGTGGGCACGGGGCGGACGTTTGCTGGTCTCTACGTGGCAGCGACTGCCATCAGAGTGAAGGACATGCCTTTCCCATTGCAGCAGCAGCCAGCAGTTCACGTCATCGAAAAGAGGCTATCTCTTTCTGGTTGAAGCTTCTTCCTGTGGGAAGGTCACACGCTGGAAGCGTTATTGAACAAGCAGGGACGAGCCGCGGTTGCACCGTTGCGAAAGTCGAGAAAAGGCGGGAAAGCGCAGCCACCACCCAAAGATCAGAAGTCACATACCTAAACCGTGCGGCGTTACTTCAATTTGGATAAGGGACTAAAGTTTACATTGGATGCATGTGCCTTCCTTTAAGGCCACTATACCGTATACGCGCGTATCCCGGTGAAAGGTAGAGTTATATGCTGAAGGTGCGAATGGCTACCAGGGCTTTTCCGGCTAAAATAGAGTAAACGGCGTGAGTACCAAATCACTCGGAAAGGATCAAGAGGTCATCGAAGTCTCTTAGCTATCATATTTGACGCAAATTTCCGCGAAACCTCAATTCTCCAGTAAGTCCAGACGGCCCTCGCGAAGATCGTAGCTGTCTTCAGAGCAAGGTTTGAATCAGACCACGTCAGGTTCTCACCGAAAGCTTCATGAGTGCACGGTTCACAGCGACCCATAGTGAATGTACGATAGACCAAGCATAGGGACCATGCCCCCTGCCTCATCAAATCAAATTGCCGCTCAAACAGGTGTGGTCGGCAGTCTCACTCGGCGCCGACGTATCTATCCGACGGAGCAACGGCAGACGCACTTGTTCGCCGAAAGATCACCGTGGTATAAGAAGAGGTCGTCTTCCCGGTAAACGAAATGTTTTCCGAAGAGCTCACGCAGACGATCTACCTCCCTTTTTCGAAGCGTTCCAGCAGACCCTGCAACAGAGAGAACACAGACTCCGAATGTTCTCGCGGTGTTGGCTGCCGGCATCACCTTGCTTCACATGGTAAGTCGCGTTACATGGTAAGTCGCGTTACATCCAATAGTTGTGATCTTGATATTTGAGTCTTCTAACATTCTCAGTCGCATTTCCTTCAAGGAAAGGGGTAGAGCTTTCCTTGGATCAGATTTACCTCCGCGAGGGAACCTGGAGTGAGGTGCTACATGTCCTCCGAAGCACGCGCGAGCATAGTCCGAATATTCGCATTAAGTCGCCCCTGGATGGCCGCATAGGCGAGAAGAAGGGCAAGTATGCCTTTGAAAGCGATGATGGACCTTCTCGGGCTGTTCGATTCATTCAAGGCGAAGACATTCCTCATCCTCTCGAATATCCAGTTGTATGACCGATGGAGCAAGGGCTTGAGGAAACATCATTCCGGGTGGCGCGGCTTTGTAGGGCGGTTGATATCATAGTTGTTTCTCGAGTCCATCACACGAACATTGGGGTAACAAAAATTTATCAGTCATCATGGCATTCATCAGCCAAGGGTATCTTAATTAGAAATAGTAAAGTAAAGGGGCTTTCGCCCGCAGTCATTATACACAACGTCTCCCACAGCCTAAGAAGACCTGCAGGCAAATGGCTTGTGGGCAGAGCCAGTCGAGGTCGCATCAATCTAGAAATGGTTAGTCTGGACAAGATATATACCCGAGATTGGTCTGACTTACAATGTCTACAATGGTAGAGTAAGTTCCGGCGCCCAGGGTGACGGCACCGACGATGAAGGCAAGAATAGCGCCGGCACTGATAAGCATGTTCTCACGAGCGTACCACTTGCCCTTGCAGAGCAACGCGAACCACATGATGGCCGGGATGTAGAACGAGAAGCCGGAAACAAACAGCGCCGAAGCCAGGGAGAGCAGGTCGGAAAAGATGGGAATAGCCTCGGCAATCACCCAGGCGATGATGGTGAAGACAACTACGAGGACGATCCAGCTAGCCCATCCCATGGTGGTGTTGATGTAGCGCAGGTGGGAGTTCTTGTACATGCGTCCGTGGATGTATCGGAGAGCGACGGTAGAGTTGATCGAACCGGAAATGAAAATGACCGGGAGGGCGACTCCGAAGGCAATCTTCGAGATGAGAGGTCCGGCGGAGAGGAGCGCGGGGGATTGCACCGTGGATCCGATGAAAGCGTAGCAAAGAGCACCCGTCAAGGTGTAGATGCCGATCTGGATGAAGCCGGACGCCCAAATGGATTTCATGTAATCGCTGGGCGTGTGCATCTCGTCCATGAACGAGAACTGACCAATCGCGAAACTGAAGGCGAAAATGATGTTGCTCACGGCGACGAAGGCTTCGGAGAAAGAAACATCCTCCCTGGGCCAAGCAGACCAGTCCACACCGGACATACCTCCAGTAGAGTTGGTGGCCTGGATACCGGTAGCGATGACAGTGATGCCGATGGCGGCGAGGATGGACACGAAGTCGATGTAGCCCAGAATAGCAACCTCTGTGAAGGATGGAGGAATCGCGAGGATCAAGAGAATAATGGCAGACACCGCGGAGAAGGCGATGGAGCACACCTTGCCACCGTTGATGTCGACCAACGCGATACTCCCAGTCAAGGCGTGGGAACCGACGACCATGACAAGCTCGAGGACTAGAGCAGCACCAAAGAGCTCATATCCGATACGGCCGAAGCGACCGAACAGGAGCCTGCCGGCATCCGCGTAGTTGGCAATGTAAGGGTGTGCCAGCTTGACCTGACCGACCAGATAACTGGTGAAGATGGAGAGCATGCCGAGCGTGATGGTCAGGAAGACTCCGGGGAACATTCCGAGGGTGTGGTAGGCCGAGGGCAAGCTGAGAGCACCGAGGGCGACGGCCTCGACGATGGTGACGATGGCCAAGCGCTTCCAGCCGAGACGGTGGAAGTGGGCGCTGCCCTGCGCGGCGATCTGCTTGAGGCGATCGTTGTTGAGCTCGTCGCTGGTCTCGCCGAGCATCGTCTGATCGTTCATCTCGGGCCACGGGTTGCGCGGCTGGACCTGCTCGGCGTCGGTCTTGTCGTTCTTGACATCCTTGCTGGGACCGGCGTTGGCCGCGTTGGTGATGGCGTCCGTCATGATGGTGGGAGGAGAAGGACTGTGTCAGCCACTACCGAGATTCGTAGTGGCAGTTCTGGGAGAGGTTGAAGATGAGGAGGAGGAGGAGGAGGACGGAAGAGAGGACGATACCTGGAGGAGCGAGAACCCTGGGAGGCAAAAAGCGACGCGAGATTTCTGACGTTTGCCGTCTTTTAACGGCGATCACCAAAGGCGCGAGTCAGAAAGTTCAGGATCCACATGGTCAACAACGGACTGGAGTGATCCTTGACCGGAGAGGTTGTCGTCGGTCGCATGGCCGGTGTCAGCCGGGTCTTCCTCCACAGAACGATCTCGCCCCATGGGCGCCCAGAGATAGGAGATATCCCGTACAATACGGGGGATGCGGTTTGAGTTGATAGATCTAATTGTTTTGTGTCATTTTGCATGAATTGCCCCGTAAAGACGGAATTGCAGGGCGTCTGAATGGTCGTTCCTCGGCCTGAAGGTCACGGTCACCCGGGGTGTGTCTTGCTGCGGAGGACGCCATCACCATGTTTTGATGTCGTAAAAGAAGCTTTCAGTTTCCATGGCATGTTTGAGCCGCGCTAGAAGGGCCCGCTCGGTGGTTCTCTCTCGACGCGTTACTCTATCTAGAAACATAAGCGAGGTGCTTTTAGGTAAAGAATGGAGACGCAGCGGCTCCATTTTGCGATTTAGATGGGTGCAAGAATTTTTCCACTCTGCAAAGCCGAGCAAAAGCCGCCGCTAGCCACTGTCAACGAAGGGCGTTGGGAGGCGTTTGACCATCAAATCTTTTTCGTCCGAGGCGGTCCACGCGGAGACACATTACGTTCTCAAAACCTCTCCATTGGATGGACATGCGGGCAGGCAGTTCGCTTTCGAAGGCTGGTCCTGTTCTCGAGTGGGCTTGCCTGAATTACAAAAGTTGGGATTTGTGCTCACTTCGCTCCCCCCCTCCCCCCCTCGCGGAAACGGCTTGAACGAGAGATTGAGCGATACGTGGCTTTACTAGTCGCGGAAGTTCCGCCGGTTCCTTTGAGCAGTTCGCGTGTGTCTGCAGAGTCAGACCCTTAAATGCAGATATCTCATCAGGGGTCAATGCGAACGTTGCAGGGGTTTGCCAGCTAAAAGTCGTAGCGTGGAATTTTCCCCGATCTCGAATCCTGCAACTCGGGCTCGGGTCGAACTCGGTGTGGGTCATTCCGGCATTTGACGGAAGACCGGTTCATCGCATTCGACTTATATCACGACCCAGATTTTCAACCGAGTCTCTAGAACGGTAGTTCGTACGGTCAGCAATTCAAGCTCTGTTGCTTTTGCGTTGTTCCTCCTACCAGTCACTTACAGATAGTTTGTCCTTGCCACAGGTGACAGCTGTTGCGTATCGGCCAGAGTTTCTGGCCTTGGACTGAGCTTCGCGCAGAAGAAATTTGGTGTCGACAGCTCGTCTTCCTGCATTGCGTCTATTGTTTTGTCCCGTTGCTGCAAATAATCTGGACATGGTAGGTACTGCTCCGGCCTAATCATGGTAGTTGTCTCAGGTTAGCAAGCGCATTCTCATCCCGCTGTAAAAGTCGTTCCAGGTACATTCAAAAGAAAATGTTGGCGAGCTTTCGCCATTGCCCGGGGAAATTCGAGTTTTTGCAGTTGATTCATTATGTGTTGTGCCTCTTGGACGGTCATGCTGGACAATGGCCTTCTTCCAGAGGGGAAGGGGGCCTCAACACAAGCTTTGCGACGGTAGCTTAGGCTTCTAACAAGCAGGAGGTAACTCAGGGCGACAATTGCAGGCGTCAGGGGCGCCTTGTTCCATGCCAGCCGCTGCATGGCATTGACACACGTTGAGAAGGACATTGGGAAACTGGTTGTTCTTGGTCCGAATTATGTCGTCTCGCAAGTCCCATGGTAGCTTTCGGACGGTTCATATACTGGACTAGCAGTCAGAGATTTTCATACGCCAACTCAGCGTCGCGGTAGATAGAAGCCGTAATGAAGTTATTGTTGAAGACGACAAACCTCAAGGGGCAATTCAGCCGAGGTTCAATTAGTGTTGGGTGCTACGATGTTCGGCTTTTTGTGGGTCTCAACTTCAGCGTCAAGCCACCTACTAATACCGATTTGTTAAGTCTTCGATTGAAGGAAATTGGCCTGGATGCCAAGTAAGATCGGGGGCCGGTCCGGCGCTCCAGGTTGAGTCCGGACTACTCCGGCCCCGTAGCTATTTTGCGTCACATGCCCGGCCTGTCAATGTCACACGGACTTGCCAGAAGACTTGGCTTTCGCCAATTCCGTCCCGCACGTGCAGACACACTAAAACAACGGACATTTGGTAACGTGATCTCATTCCTACCCTCCAACTTTGGAGGTTCCCATTACCTGATGTAGTCGATGACTCTCGGCCAGTCATCTGTTTTGGTGACCGCGATCACATATTCGAAAGATTGAATACTGAAGAAAGGCTGCCCAATTTGATCTTCCGCCTTACCACCAAGTCGTATGGCTACGTGTACAGATGTTATATAAACCTACCGAAGGCAGTCCATGACATGTCTAAGCAGGCCATGAAAGGTCTAAGTCAGCCTCTGGAGTGCATGTGAAATACAGTGCAATGGGTGATTCGAGCCAAAAAGTCCAAGTGATCTCATTCGCCCATCTGATTCCGAACCGCGAACATAAACGGTCAAACTCCCACATCCGGTTTCTCAATAGCATCGTCATATACCACGGCCACACTCCGAAACTTTACAGTACTGAAATACTTCTCTCTGTGCCGCTGTACCTTCTCCCTAGGATCAGCGAAGTTAACACATTCCAGGAGTCTTGCCCACGATACTACCAGTCTCGGTGGCTCTCACATTCGTGATGACCAGCACATCACTCACTGTCTTCGCAGATCAGAGTGCGGCCGGGAACTCGGACGGGGACTTCGACTATGAAGGCCATATCTATCTCGCTATGAGCGAGGATGGCGCTCCATATCGCCTCTTGCACCCTGAAGAATTCGAATTCCCCGACTTGTGTGCGGCGTGCCCCTGTAGTTCTTTACGGTGCTGATCAAGACCTTATTCCCCATGACTTAAGCGATACACATTATGAGAGCTATGACTGTGCAGAGGAAGCCCAACAAGCCGAGGCAGGTGAGAGTGAATTAAAGGGTAAGAAAAGGAAAAAAAGGGGGGAGGGAAGAAGCAGGAAACCTGGACATCATCCGTCTGAGGAATTTGAATATTTGTTGACGAGGGTTGGTGACAGAACTTGGAAATTTGCCATGGCACCATGTGTAAAACAGGGATCCCCTTAATGCAACTAGGGCACATACAGTTCCTGTTTATTCAACTCAATACGTTGGGGTTTCCTCGGAGGATTACAGTACTATAGACACTGTGTAAACTGTAGTCCAGGCCCCCATGTGGTAAACCGTATCAACCCATCATTTTTCCACGCTTCTTCGCATCAACATCGATGATCAAGCCAACACGAAGTCCTGTCCTTTGTTTCAACGGCCTCGATGGGCACTGTCATCCAGTGTGCCAGGGCCGCCGGTCGCCAACGGCAGACAGAATTGCTTGCGCATCCTGATCACATGTGGCGTAGGCTTCACGTCCGTGGGAAGAATGAGGAGCTCGAAAAGCTTCACGGATTTCGTCCTGGCGGCTATTTCCCGCTCCACCTGCAAGACGAGCTCCACGATGGCCAGTATCGAGTTATCCACAAGCTTGGTCACGGCGGACATTCGACTGTCTGGCTCTGCAGGGATCAGCGTGCCAACGTGCCCAAATACGTTGCCATCAAGATTCTTGTTGCCAGCGAAAAAATGGAAAAGAATGCTGATCTTGGACTGGCAGCTGCAATGAAACAAACGGGTGTAGACAAGACTACTGCCGGGCAGCACATATGCCTCGTGCAAGGACACTTTCTGAGTCGAAGTCCAAACGGAGACCACGTGTGTCTTGTCCTGCCTGTGCTTGGGCCGACGGTGCAGAATATTGCAGAAATATTTGGCTCTGGAGGAAACTTGCCCAGAATGGTGCAGAGTATCTCGCGGGAAGTCGTCGAGGCTTTAGGGGCATTGCACAAAAACAGCCAATGCCACGGAGGTTGGTTCAGCTATGGAGTGTCTATTCCTGGCCTATATGTTAAACATTTTGCAGATTTACGACCGTCGAATATCCTCCTAGGCTTACAAAGTCTTGACGGGCTGGAGACGGATGAGGTGCTTGCGCGTCTGGAAGAACCGGAAACGATTGATGTTCTGGTCCGGCAGGATGTTCGCCTGAGTTCTGACATACCTCATGCTCCCAAATACCTTGTTTACCCGGTCGATTTTGCAAGCGTCGAAGTACAATATATACTACCACGTGCGCACATCATTGACTTTGGTCAATCATTCGATACATCGCATTCGCCTACTAGCTACGGTATCCCAACCAACTATGCAGCTCCGGAGGTTGTTCTCGACAAATGCGGTACTACAGCAATGGATATTTGGTCATTGGGCTGTACGTTGTACGAGATGCGGCTCGGACAGCGGCTTTTCGACGTATTCCAGTTGGTGAACACGCGCAAGGAGGATTATGTGGATGAGATTTCCACCCTTCTCGGCAAACCCCCTGAGCCTTGGGCGAAATTCCTCGAACCAAACGATGGATCTGACACTGCCGAGGCCCCGGTCCGGCTATACCTGCCGGAAGAACGCAGCCATTCGATACATGAGAAACTTGCCAGCTTCCACAAATGTTCAGGACCGTATTGTGATCACCCACGTTTTCAATATATCTCCGAGGCTGAGGCTGCAGCCCTGGCTGATCTGCTGGAGAAATTACTGAGGTATCGGGCCGAGGAAAGGCTCAGCGCAGAAGAAGTGTTGAAACATCCATGGCTCAACATGAGGTTCTAAAGTCGGCTTCAATATCTACTCTTTACTAGCCGAAGTTAGCAACATAGAGCTGCAACTCAAACCTTCACCACGTTGTGTTTTCGAGTGATTCTTTGCATTAATACGCGCGTTTTGTAATTCTGCAACGGGCCTGCGTGAGCATTGTACCAATGTAACGTAACCATACAAGAGAGATGATTGCTCATCGTAAAACCATAACGCTGGATTGGGCTGCAAGCAGGCTCAGCGTGACCTTGGAGGACAGACATATCGGAAGATAGGGCGCAAAAGCTAACACAAATGCTCACGTCCGCAGACGAGGTCTCATGAAAGCCCATCCAGCAAGAACCTCTGCAGATCCTGGCAAATTTCCGTTGATGAGGAATGAGAAGACGTTTCGGCTATTGCCACTACCATAAATAGCAACCCCAACTTTCTAAAGAGCGCTTGTGTGTTTACATCGGCCGACTATCTTTTGGACCTAATTCTCAAACAATGTGAAGATCAAAAATCGAAGGATCAAATTAGCAGACAGATCACAATGCTCATAGGGTTAAATTTATTACAAGACGTAACGTAAAGAACAGAAAAGAAAACGCGCGCTATGCAAGCAGTGTGTGTCAAACCAACCCCTTAGCGTGGGGTAGTCTGTAGAGCAAAGGATACACATAAAAGCAGCAGTAAACTTGGCTTAATAGGGCAAATATCTACTTTAGCTATCTTTAGGTATAAACTCCACAAGGATTGATATATAGAAAACTAGTCGGTCCTACACTAAAAAATATTAACTCACCATATCGAATAGGAATAACCTCAAGCACGGTGTGTGCTTCGGGAATGCGGCTCTTGCAAACTACGCCGAGGTATCTAAAGCAGACTAAACAATCACAGTTGAGCAACCTCCTCCGTGCCAGAAGGCGCCACTTATGCCGTAGCTGTAAGTCACTAGGACACAGCTCAGCAAAGCTGTGCTCTATAACATGACTCTTGTGTGTTAGTTGGGCGGGAAATTTTGCTGGTTTTGGGTCTCCGGCATGAGGTCAACATACCGAAACAACAGCGGATGCCACGAGTCCGGTTCGAACGCTTCGGTTGGCTACCATTGAGCTGCAAAGTAGTCAGTGAAGACGCCATAGTTTGTATCATAAATGGACTCAATACGTTTCCACTTTCGAGTTATCTTCGTGAAGTGTCCTTTTCAGGAGAGCTGTGACGCCCATCAAGCCTGATTGCCTATTAGCTGTCCTCATGTTTTCTGACCAGATATCGGCAAGTCCAGAACCAGAGGGATTGCGTACCAAAGGCGAATATGAGACCCGCTGCCACGACCACCCCATGACCAACGGCCTGAGGGAGGGGAGAAGGGATCGTAGCGTCATCATCTCGTTGAAAGACACTTGAAACCAAGTTGTCTAGCTCGGAACTTCGAAATTGAACAACAATTGTCACGAATGAGAGAGTGATCTGTGCATTATTCTGATTTCTTCCAAGCGACGAAGTTCATTCCATTTGATTAATTCCTCTGCTCGTAAGTGGTGAAACCCAGAGGAACACCTCATAACGAATTCTGATAGCGTGATCGAGAAATGGCAGGGGCCTCTCCAGCAACCCGACGTCAGCTATGAGAACATTGCAACTGGGAATCTCGTCAAGAGATCCAGCGTTGAAGAGTAACGCTGCGCCTGAGAAAAACTTATCGAGAGCTTGCCAGAGCGTAGTATACAAACCCACCCGGCATTCAAAAGACCGACGCCGGCGGGTCGAGTCGGGGGTCTAGGATGAGGGCGAAATCTAGAGTGGGGGTTTCTCACAGGGATCGCGTCTTGGCTGCCATATACGGTTTAGCGCGAATCTCACAATCTGCCATCGTTCCGATCTGCTTGGTGTTAAGAAGAGACCCCCCTACGTAGCCAATTTCTTCCGACTACAACTCCGCAACATCCCTCGACCATCAGCTCGAAACACCGCCCGGAAAGGCACTAGAACAAGGAAGCAGCCAAGCATGTCTCAAAAGCCATGCAAAATGATTTTTTTTCTTCCAACTCATGCCGGACCTGCCGCCAAAAGCGGGTCAAGTGTGACAGACGGCTTCCTGCTTGCCTACGTTGTTCCTCCCTGAAGCTCCGATGCCAGGGATACGAGCGGCCCAGGAAGCTGGTGTGGACCAACAGTATGGCAACCAGAGGGAAAATGATGGGAAAGTCGACTTTCAAAGCAGCTGAAGAGTCAATGCAAACGCCTGCATTCGGCAAGTCTTCTCCTTCCCCCCATGGAGACGCATATACGGCGGCAGTGGAGGGTCCAGGAGTGTCGTGGTCCCTCACAGAACCCAGTATCCAGGATTTATCCCCTGAATGTAGGAAGTACATTCGCTACTGTAAGTTTCATGGGAAACTCGCCTTTGGTCTCGTCGGCTGACCAAAGCGACTGCCAGTCGACCAAGACCTGTCCAGAGAATGTGTGGTCTACAATCAGCCGACTACCAATCCGTTCTTGGCTCTGAGGCCCCTCATTTCAAAGAGCCGGGCCCTGTCTCATACCATGATTTCGATATCGGCATTTCACTTTACTCACCGGATGGTCATAAGCCACACACAAATTTCTCCTGAAGAATGGGGTATCCTCAAGACTGCCGAGTCATGGCATGTGTCAAACGACCACGGCTGGCAAATGTGCCAACCAGAATTCCGTGATTCAATGCGGATAGCATTATCGCACAAACAGCACGCTTTGCAATGTCTCAAAAACGAGGTTCGAGATGATCCGTGGATGAACAGTGACGCTGTTGTCGCCGCTATCGTCCTCTTCATTTGCATGGACGTGGTGGAATTTGGAAGCCATGGCTGGAATCATCACTTGAGAGGTGCAGAAGAAATGGTCCGCAGCCGAAGAATACTTGGCAACAACGAAGATAATGAAGCAGCGCCCTGGTTGAAATACTTCGACACTGCGTGCACAACGTACGAGTATCCTCCATGTCTGGGTCGAAACCTTTGTCGCTTGGCTAACGATCAAGGCAGCTTTGGGATTCTAGGAACCACTCTCGCACCTGCCTTGGCCCCATGTGTACCGAGACACCCAGTCATGGACCCTTCTTTTCTGCAAGCTCTCAGAGACTCTGAAAACCAGACGTGGGTCGGGTGTCCAGCCGATTTACTGTATCTTTTATCCGCAATCAACTCGATCCGGTCGCTTTCGATCACGAGCACTGAACGACTCGAGATCATCCTCGAGCTTTCTCAAAGGTTGATCAACTTTTCTCCGCTGGCCTGGGCTCAGGATTTCCCAGATCAGCAACATCATGAGTCACGGTATCATCTCGCTCATGCTTATAAAGACGCGGTTGAGGTGTATGCCTCCCGCATAGCCGGCGCGACCCTCGGCCGGCACTATCTTTCAAGTGTTTACATCCTAGAGATAATGCGACCCGCTATGCTCCATCTACTCGCAATACCATCCGAGGACTTCCATATCAAGAGCTTGGTATGGCCGGCGTTCATTCTTGGCGCAGAGGCGCGTAGTGAAGACCTCCGAGACATGGCACGCAGAGTTTTCCAACGCATTTGGGTGTCTTCCTGCTGCTATAATGCGAGGAATGCTGTTGAAATACTAGAAGCCATATGGTCACGAGACTTTGGCAATGACTCCGGGGAGTCCTGGCTGGAGTATGTGTGGCACTTGAAAGAGGCTTGGCTGTTCGTGTAGTCTTGCAGTGAAGATTAAGAACCCTTGAATAGACCAATAGTACCATGATTCGCATCTAGAAGGGCCTCGCTGAAGCCTTTTTGCATGTACAAGTCTTTGCTAGCCAAGTTTTCGCTAGGAGAAATGATGGACTGGGCACCCATGCTGCAAAGCGCTTATCCATGCCCGGAAACTGCGGGTCGAAAGGTTGGCAAGCCGGGATGAAGCATCTTTGCCAAGCTTGCGCCAACGCCGAATTGTGGATCATCTGAACAAGATGCAGACTGGGGCTTTCCGGGTCGGTTTTGAGGCCAACTACTACGTACAATGTCCGACATTGATGGGGATTGATAAATACCATATCGCCGTTCTCCAACAGAGACCAGAACACTTTCGATCAGCCCCTCACCTTCGTGATCTTTCTCCAACCAAAATGTCCCCAATCGCTCATCCTCTCTGCCCTCTTACGGGTGCAGAGATTCAATATGCGGCAAAATTGGTGCAGAGTGCTTGGCCGGCATCGGTATCTCTGCAGTTCAAGGCCATCACTCTCAATGAACCTGCCAAGCATGAACTGGTTCCTTACTTGGAAGCCCTAGATAAGGGCCTATCCCCTTCACCTCCCGATCGTCGGGTATTCTCGGCATACTACATTCGCAAAACGGTACGGGCATGGTGCGAATCGCACTTACAGCGTGATGCTGACGTCTGGTGGAACAGGAGCTATTTCACGAAGCCATCATTAACCTCACCACCGGCAAAGTTGAGAGTAATATCAAGCTTGGAGCTAATGTGCATGGCAACGTCGATTACGACGAGGCTCAGATGGTCGAGAAGATCGCTCTCCAAGATGCCAAAGTTCTGGCCGAAATCAAGAAGCTCGAGCTGCCAGAAGGCACCGTCGTCTGTGCAGACCCATGGATCTATGGTAGGGCGATTCCGACGCAAGCTTTGACTAGAGTTAACAAGTACGTAGGAACCGACGGTATTGGTGACGATCAGCGCTTGTACCAAGTTTTCCTCTACATGAGAGACCCGAACAACTCTTCCGAGGCCGACTCGAACCACTACGCATTCCCTCTGCCCATATCACCAGTCATCGAGTGCACCGAGTACAAAGTAGTTCGCATCGATGTCGTGCCAACCGGTGCCGACAATACCGTCAAACCTATCAGCCCGTATCAGCCCAAGCCTCCCAGCGAGTACATCCCCGAGAGCCAGAACCTGCGAAGAGACCTCAAGCCTCTGCGTGTCAGTCAGCCCGATGGGCCCAGCTTCACGGTAACGCCCATCGGTGAAACCGGAAACGTTCTTGAGTGGCAGAAGTGGAGTTTCTTCGTCGGTAAGTTTACGACCTCGCATCTCATCAATTCACTCCGGGATTACCTGGCTAACCTGGGGGCATCAACGCACAGGGTTCAACCAGCGTGAGGGCATGGTTCTTTACAACGTAAAGTACGATGGCCGCCCGCTTTTCTACAGACTCAGCCTGTCCGATATGAACGTTCCGTACGCGGACCCGAGGCATCCGTTCTTCAAGAAGACTGCCTTCGACCTGGGCGATGCTGGAGCTGGAGCTACTGCCAATGACCTTCAACTTGGTTGTGATTGCCTGGGAGCCATTCAGTACCTCAGTGGTGTCATCTCAGATGACAAGGGCCAGCCTGAGGTCAAGAACAACTGCATCTGCATCCACGAGCAAGATGCGGGAATTGGCTGGAAGCACACAAACTATCGCACCGGGCGTGCCGCAGTGGTTAGGTCTCGAGAGCTTGTACTCCAGTCCATCATCACCGTCTCCAATTACGAGTACATCTTGATGTTCCTCTTCAACCAAGCCGGAGAGGTGACTTATGAAGTTCGTGCCACCGGCATCCTGTCTACACAACCCATCGACCACGAATTGGATAAGGTCGGGGTACCTTTCGGTACTGTCGTCCACCCCGGTGTTCTCGCCGGTCACCACCAGCACATCTTCTCTCTTCGAGTTGACCCCATGATCGATGGTCACACCAATCAACTTATCTACCAGGAGGCACACCGTATGCCAAGAGATCCCAGCTGGAACCCTCATGGTATCGGGTACCAAGTCATTGAGAAGCCTGTGGAAAAGACTGGCGGCCTTGATCTCGATGTCGATTCCAACCGGACGTTCAAGATCACGAACCCGAACTCGGTCAACCCGGTGAACGGGAAGCCAGTCGCTTACAAGATCATGGCACCTCCCTTCCAGAAATTGATGGGCGACGAAGAAAGCTACAATCACAAACGTGCCGAATTTGCCGACCATAACATTTACGTCACCACGCATCGCGATCGGGAGCTGTACGCAGGCGGGTGGTACACAAACCAATCTCGTGGGGGAACGGGTGTGAGGACGTGGGCTGGGCGCAACGAGACGCTCACCCCCGAGTCTGATATTGTGGTCTGGGTCCAGTTTGGCATCAACCACGTGCCGAGAATTGAGGACTTCCCTGTGATGCCGGTTGAGATTCTCAAGGTACATTTGAAGCCTGTGAACTTCTTCGACAAGAACCCAGCTCTGGATGTCCCCCCAAGCGAGCAAAAGTTCAACAGAGCACATTGGTGGAGACCAAGAAGGCCACAGGCGACGGTGTAGATGGGTGCGGCTGCGACACGTCAGTAACGTCTAAGTTGTGAGCAATCTGCCGTACCGTGCAGTTAGTGTTTCATAGAGTAGAGCAACGAAATATAGCTGAGAGTCAATTTAGACACAGGGGACAACATCCGTGACATTAACAGCCTCACAGCGAATATCAGAAACAGACGACGACAACAAAGAAGGAGAGACAGTGAGTATACAAGTTGAGTCGATTCTAGGGACTGAATGTGTCGTCTAAGCTCATGCCATCAGTCATTACTCTGGACGAAACGAACGACGGAGAGCCGGCTCCTGCAACCACCTTTCCATGCTGCAGTAAAGAGACGAAGTGTCCTTCCCTGTGACGAGATTGACATCAATATCATACCCCAGAGTTTTCTGAGCTGCACCGAGATATCTGTATCCCAGAGGATACTTGACCAATAGTTCATCCGGAAAATGCGGCATCCTTGCAGTCCCATCAACGGGAACAATCTTGTCCTTTTCGTAAACCAGCTTGACGAACACAGCCTTCCAATCATGACCATCGTCTGGACTAATCTTCTCGTAGAAGAACATGAATCGGCAGTCGCAGTCGACATCGTACTCGAAACCTTCAGGGTGCTTGAAACGTTGAGTGATAGTGGCCTTCATTTTTCCAATGGCACGGTTCGTTCGGGGGTTGAGCTCGACCATGGTACCGCATTCTCGATGCATTATGGAGTCTCCAGATTCTTTTCCCGCGATTGACAAGCGAATGAAGCTTTCAATCGACTGCATACCACTCCAGGCTAGAAGAGGACGTCAGCCCATGCGGATTAAAAATCAGCAGGAATATAAGAGCCCGGCAAACGAACTTGTCCAGACGTAGGCGTCATCAGAGAAGATGGAACGATAGTTTTCCCATTCGCTTGCATCGCGGTAGACTGGCCATCCTTTGCAAAGCTCGGATACGGCAAAACGGTCGAGGAGTTCGGTGGTAGTGCCCCCAATATGGGAATACTGACAGGTGCTTGAGTCAGACATAATGGCTTTGCTTGAGATAGGAATACTGGTGTCGTGGACTGCGAGTTGATGGGACCTGAATGGGAGGAAGGAAGATGGAAAGGTTACCATGTGTGAGGATGGTGCCGGGATGTAAATTGCAGACCGAGAAAGCATCGAATGGCAGAGAGCACAGTGATATGGCAGCCATGCCAGAGTCGCCTTCCATTTGTGAGCCACGCCTACCACATGCTACTGCTCTCTTAATGAGTTCTCGCTTCAAGGCAGCAACCCATTGACGCCATATGCTACGAATGATTGTTTCAACCGTCGGCAGTTGTCTCCCCGACCCTGCGGCCAAGACCGATGGGACTTGGACGTCACAGCAGCTCGGAAGGTAGTGATGACTTCGTCGGAGGGGCTTCCGCAGCTCTTGCCGTGATATGCACCAGAAGTTGTGTGTGTCATTCAACAACAAGATGCATCTAGAGACATAACTCTAATTTTGGTGTATATATATCCTTGAAGTGCTCCCTATATTGTCATGGCTTATTTCAATAGTTTCCTTGACGGTTTATGTAAGCAGTGAAGAAAAATCACGGTCGCTGATCATGACCAGTCTGTCATATCCAGCTATGGTGCAGAGTGAAGAAGTCAGCGTGGTCAGGTATATCCAAGGTTGAACATTCGTCTCTAGCCCTCCTAGACCTAAGGGAGTCCTCCACGTACTGCAACATTCAACATCGCCAATCGCCTCCGCTATCAATGGGCTCTTCATCGCCAACTCGACCAGGAACGTGCTTCGGAGCAGGGCAAAGCCCGAACTAATGGGTTGCTCCTTGGTACCCGCAATCAACCGCCAAGATCGGGATCCAATACCATCAGCAGCGACCGCGACGTCTGCAGTAATCCTCTCCCCGCTCTCCAGCTCAACCCCGGCATACTCATCTGTCTCGAAGTATTCGATCGCCTTGGCAGAGTAGCAGACTGGAATTCCAATACGCAACACGTATTGATGCAAGAGTGAGTGGAATTCCGATCGACTTATTCCCAAGCCTTCCCCCAGCTTGCCGGTGATGCTGCTATCGAACTTGTACGCCTCATATGATCGGGGAAATGGTGTTTGATAACAAGCGTCAAGGAACCCAGGCCAATGTGTCATGGAGTGAAGCACAGAGTCTCCATTTCCGATGATATCCCCTAAGTAGTGTTCAGTTGGTTTCCAACAAAATTGACAACCTAACTTTATGAGCAGTGTTCCGACCATAGTCGTCGAAGTTTGGCCGTCGATCGATGATCTGAATATCATGTCCCTTCCGATACCCTTCAATAGCAAAGCCGAGTCTAGCGATTCCGCCTCCAACCACCAGAATGGACAAACCAGAGGAGGGTTGCCGCTTGATAGGCGCAGTGTCGGCGAATTTGTTCGGAATGGAGCCCCTATTGGTCTTTGGGAACGAAGAGAAGATGTTTGGACGAGCGTACTTGCTAAATTCTATAGATCATGATGAAAGATGGAAAACGGGGGCTCTTATATCGATAACGCATGCTATACGCCGCGTGGATGCTGTTCCGGGCATTTCGGGTAAGTTGCGATGTTGAATTGACCGTGGGGCTGGGGCCGGCCAGGATCATGTCGATCATCGGAGTCAGGAGGCTGCGAGGTGCCGGAAAATCTTCCAGTGAATGAACAAGTTTATCGTAACATCGAGGAATCTTTGTTTTCAACAAAGTTCAGCACTAATCCAGTTTATTAGTTGTGCAAACTTCAGGTGTACAGTCCAAATGATCCATCTTTACAAAGATGACGGTAACAGCAATCAAAGAAGATCTCTGAATGCCAATAGATGGCGAAGTTTGCTTCGGATTGTGTAAATCTCCGAAGTCTTATCACCGGGTACGTCAGCTATGAGTACCCTCACCTCTGCCCCTGATTCATGCAGGAACTTGTGACACCTTCTCCGTTGAAAGTACGGGGCTAGTGTCAGAAACACTTTAACTTGACTGGTCAAGGCCTACTATTGATTCACATTCATTTGATTCTCCAAATCCCTGTATATTTAGTCGCTTATTGTTTGTAGAGCGTTCTGCAATGGCTCGCAACTGTCCGATAACTGTTACGGTAATATGCGACTGAACGGCCAAGAGTAAGATCCCCACCAAAATTAAACCTTGAAGCTGTTAACGCAGCTAACCAGACTTTGACTGGCAGCAGGTTTATTGCGTTTTGCTCAGCTTCGCAAGGGTTTTCTTCCTCTGCTTGATCATGTAAGTGTACATCGTGTAGGATCCTTGAATCATGTTAGTTGGCTTCGAGGTGTCAAGAGACTGATCCGAATGCTGAACTTACCTGGAATGTACAAGCATAGGCAGAAGTAAAAACTAGGCGGTATTGCAGCACTAATGTGGCTGCCGGGTTCTATAGCTTTGTACAGAAGCCACCATTCCGACGCGATCCCAATTGGGTACAGGGGATAAAACAGTGTATATCTAGGTCAAGCCAATATCAGGTCCTCGATCTGGAACGTTCTTGGTCCTCGAACATGGGAGTCAACTTACCGCAACCAGGCAAGGCTGCTGGAGGCTTTTCCATGGAGGTTCAACGCCAAATATGCGTATCGGACGGTATCAGCAACAGACCATGCCAGCACAAGAGCGAGGTAGGCATTAGAAGAAGCTGTGCTGTTTGGGAAGCTGAACCACACCATCCAGACAATGATAGTACGTGCAACTACCTGAAGTGCAGTCGTGCCAACGGGTGACTTGACTAGACCTAGATGTTGGTGTTTCTGTCAGACATAATTGTTTCCTCAACTTGACTCCCTGTGGTGCCCGGGATTCCGCAGGAACTTACCAACAGCAGCATGCACAACTTCAATTAGCGTGAAAGTTTGAACCCATCGCGCTCGAGGCTCCGTCGCCTCGAAAACCTCGAGCTTGCCATTGGGAATGTTCGTCACGGCGCTGATAAAGATTGACGCCCAAAGACCTGCAAAAAGAGCGTTGTACAAAGACAAGTATATGACTCGCGGCCCCTGCGAAGGGATGCCGCTGACATCCGCCTTAATCTCGGCCATTGCGTTCAACCTTGCGATCGGCATCTACTGGGCTGAGTTTGGCTGTCAGAAACTATGTCCACAGAGAATTCCATTCCCATCACCAAGACCCCGTTCGCTGACTAACATCAGCTCCACTGGTGGAATGAAGAGCCGAGGCACAAAGCACGGCCTATTATCCCAGTCTGGATGCAGAGCCGATGGTTCTCCATTACACCGAGATTCTACGCCGGTGGGCTACACCGAACCCAGTACGAAAGCCTCAGTCGGTAGATCTGTGAGTTCAGAATGCACGTCACTTCTGATCCTATTACGAAGGACGGCTCAAGTATGAAAGCAACAGACCAGCGCTTCACGATCCTGTTTACCTGGGACATAACGGCAGCGAATCATGCTGATGGCTTATCGAATTAAGTTTGAACCAGTGTGCAGACCATCAATGAAATTGTTGCCATATGCCTTGTGCGATGCGAACGTAAAGCGATAGGAATTATTTCTCACTTGTACGACAAATTTGAGGTAGTCGTAGGCACATACAGATTGCTGCACAAGAACTGACGGGGCGGAACCAGTTTCCACTGTTCCACATACGACCTTACTCGCAGTTTTCTTTCGTTTCGGCAAGTCTCCTCAACGAAAACAGACAAGGGAACCGGGGCAATGAGAGGTTTGCAAGAGTGTTGCCCCATTCGATCACGTTTGGCTATATTTACCCGCAGTGCACAGAGCAAAGAGGAGCTGGTCGGCATGTGGTTCCAATGACGTTTGTTGGTTGTCTATACGCGCGAGTTGTAACTTGTCGGAGCTCTTGCCTGGCGCATGGACGGAGAATAAAGATTATGTAGTATTATGGGGGCAATACGGATAATTTCCACTTCCATTACCAAGGCAGGCCATGGCCTTTGGTTCCATGTCGATGAAAATGCATGTCGCGCTTCACCTCTAGTAGGAATACTAGTACAAATAGCCCACCCTCCGTGTGATACTGCTCATATTCTTGCGCCCTCTTTGTTGCTCTCCTCGACGTCGAACGATATTACGAAGTAGCAAGTATGGCCGGACTTCGCTACCTGTTCTACGCTCTGGTTCTTTTCTGGGCTCCTGTGGTCGTTCAGCATGTCTGAGCTGAATCGATCCAGTGCGGCGCCAGATTAAATCCGACTCCAAACACGCTCAACGAATATTTCGTCAAGCCGCGTGTGTTTGTCTTATCTGATATCCTAAATGAACCTGATGACTCCATGTCAATGGTCCGTCTGCTCGTGTATTCGAACCTACTCGAAATACGCGGGCTCTGCGCCACCACCTCGACATTTCTGAGAAACGCTACTCACCCCGAGGAGATGAAGAGGATCGTCGAGGCATATGGTACCGTTGTCAGTAATCTGAACCGCCATGTTTCTGCAGATTTCCAATTCAGTTCAGCGGAGAAGATGCTGCCTCTAGTGACTTCTGGGCCGAAGGTGAGCGCCATCACAAGTATAACGGTGATAAAACAGACACTTAATTCTACGACCCTTAGGTTTACGGAATGGAAGCTTTGAGCTCTTCGCTAAGCGAGGGAGCTCAGAGACTGATAGGGAGCCTCGAGGAATCCTCTGAGCCTTTGCATGTGAGCATCTGGGGAGGCGCAAATACCCTTGCTCAAGCCCTTCAGCAGATTCACGTGTCGAGCACGCCCGTTCATTCTGCTCTTCTACGATCGCGGTTGCAGGTTTATGCCATCTAGGACCAAGACACTACTGGCACATGGATACAAGCTCGGTGGCCGGATATCTTTTATGTCTCAAGCGTGCACGGTTTTCTCGAGTTCGGAGCTGCAACTTGGCAGGGAATGCATAGCAACGACAATGGATTTTCAAACACCACCAAAGTCACGGATGATTGGGTCACTCCAAACATCCGCGTGGGTGCTCTAGGTGCTGTCTAGTGTCTACCCTGAGATTGAGTTCGCCCTGGAAGGAGATACTCCAAGCTTCCTCTGGCTGATGCCTAATGGCCTTTCCGACACTCAGAGACCTGACTTGGGAGGCTGGGGAGGTCGATACGCCCGAGTCGTCTGAATAGATGGCTTCAACGCGTATGGAAGTGCGACAGAAGCAGTATCGCTTCCTGATGGAGGGCAGTACTCAAGCATCCAGGCCACTATCTGGCGTTGGAGAGATGCCTGCCAGGATGATTTCGCTGCGAGGATGCAGTGGACGTTGAATCGAACCGTCGAAGAAGTATCCCACCCATCTACTGTGAGCGTCAATGGTTCCACGGGCACAAACACCCTGCAACTTCAACTCGGAGCCAACCAGTCGATCATATTAGACGCTGGGCAGACTTGCGACGCTGATCATCCACAAGATTTGAGTCAACTTGACTTCGAGTGGTATGCATACCCTCAGCTAGGGTATGGCGCTCAGCAGGCCTTGTCCATTTACCCTCTTGAGCCTCCTGTGGAAACAGAAGGAACTCTTGCACTCAACGATGCCGGGTTTTCCAACGTAACGCTGGGTACAAGAGTCGAACTCTCACTTACAGACCAGAATGGACTTTTAGTGGATGGTCAAGAATGGGGTGTTGTCTTGCAAGTCGGCACGACCGGGCCTTCCCCCATTCGTCGTTATAAGAGAATCATTGTGAAAACAGTTTGGTGATGTCTTCGCTTAGTTTATGTTGAAAATCGCCATTCGGGAGTTTCTAGATGGGCTCAGAGGCTGGTTAGCTGCTGCCGAATTTCCGTTTTATCCGGGACGTGACCTTGGGACTTCACGTTGGAAAAATATGTTTCTTGGAGAGCAGAGAGAATATAAGCGAACGAGGCATGGGTTTTCAACAGTAAACGTATTTGATACGGACATCTCTTTTGCTTGACCCAATGAAAAAACGTTCATCTTCAGGGACTACCTAATTATCCAATTTTACATGTTTCGTCGGCTTAGTCAACTTCTCATACGATTGCTTACTTCCTTTCCACTGCTTCAACAAGACGTTCCCAGTGCGCACTTATTGCCATCGAAACTCAGGTGTTTGGGCACTTCGTACGTGGTTGAAGTTTCTGTGGAATTCACCCAAAGGCAGACAGCATCAAGTCTCTGTCTTATTTCGGAATTCCCTGGTCTTTCGATTGCAAGTGAGGATGGCATTGAGTCTCTCTCAAGGTCTTTTAGTGGCAGGTGATAGAGGAGCAATTAACTCTCCAGCGAAAAAGCCAATGCAGGTGCCGCTCTATTAAATAATCCAGGAAGTTCTGTTATAATGATATGTATACTATTTTAGAATCCCCTTACTAACATATGCAAGGTAGAAATGTATCATGATATTAACATGTTATGTATAGATATTTATCCTGCTGTTCCAATAGGAATAAAAGTCTGGAGTAGATGTAATCTCGCCGGTAAGAAACTTGACATTAATCTAGCTACTCTCGTCCTCTTATCTTGAGGGAGAACAGCCAATGAGCCGAACGACGACGCCTCTGTTTATTGGCATATTTGCGATCTATTCATACAGACGTTGGCGTTGGAGGTCAGCGAATGTTGGCCGCCGAGACACAAGACGGCGTGTGAATCTTATCAGCCCCCTGTAGGCATTGAACTTGACGCAGCGACACATAGTTTGAATGTAGTCGACAGCTATCGTAATCTACGTAGATTGCCTTGGTGCGCGTCGGGTTAGTTCATGCAGAGCATTCCAGTTTGATTTCGAATCTTCGGGCACAACAAACACACATCATGCCGAACCTGGTCACGAAGGTTTGCCAAGTGACGCGAAAGACAAACACCACGCGACCGATGAAAGTTGTTACCAACAGGAATACAATGCTCCTGTCCCAATTTGCCATTGTTTCATTTGCACGTGGGTCTAAGCGAGTCCATACGACAGGGCACAGAACAAGGATCTTTATGCTGTTGGTGCCAAACACGTTGGCGGCTAAGATGAAGGATTCCGATAGGCCCGGCGCCAGGGGTATCGCATGAGTGCCCCAAATTATATCTATATGCCCTGCCTTCTTCTTTCTGTTACTGTGCCGTCTCTTTTCCTTCTTTTTTTTCGGACGCCTGTTGTGGAATCCAACGCCGGAACTTGCCATGGCTAATGCTCAAGAGGACTTTGAAATTCAGGTCGATGTCGACGAGGAGGTATGCCACAATACCTACGAGCTCGCAAAACATGCCCAAACTGATACTTCTCTTTGACAGGAAGATGAAGGTCTTGGAAGCGTAAGCCCTTTCCGATGAAATCGACCCCTGCAGCAACTGAACCATTGGCCGTTGCACAGAGCATTGCTTCTGCTTCTGCCAGCATGAGTCTGCGCTCATCCATATTAGAGTCTCGTCGAGAGAATGGCCGCACTTATCACTCGTACAAAGACGGCAGTAAGTTACATGAGTTTCCTTGGTTTATCATCTTTTAATCGTTGCCACAGAATATCGATTTCCAAACGACGACGCAGAGCTCGAAAGACTGGGTAATTTGCCGCCATTGTTCCAGCACTCCCACGCTCTACTTACATTGTTACTCAGACTTTGTTCATGAACTGTGCATTCTCACCCTCGGCGATAGACTTGGTCTTGCCCCGCCATGCTCTAAAGACGCGATGGTTGGAAGAGTTCTCGACGTGGGCACGGGCACTGGGATCTGGGCCATAGACTTTGCAGACGATCATCCCGAGGCCAGCGTATGTTTGGCCCTTCTCTCAACTGTCTCGGGAGAAAACCCATGACTTGGGTGTCTAACGTTACGGCTCGCTTTAGGTACTGGGAATCGACCTTTCTGCAAGCCAACCGGTCATGTCAGTGAGACCAACAAAAGTGCGCTGCAGGTCTTTCGCTAAGGGCAGTTTCTAAATTCTCAGGGTACCCTCCAATGTCACATTCGAGATCAGCGATGTCGAGGATCAGTGGCCATACACACGACCCTTTGATTATATCCATAGTCGATTCATGACGTCAAGCATCACCGACTGGTCATTATTCCTACGCAGATGCTACGTGTAAGACATGGTTCTTCGCTTCTGGTGAACCTGCCGCATTTTATTCCGTGCTAATTCACCAATTGAAAGAAACCTTGAACCTGGCGGCTACCTCGAACTTCAAGAGACCGACATCTTCGCCCGATCCGACGATGGAACCTTGAGGCCCGAACACCGACTAGTTAGGTGGTCCAACCTCTTGATGGAGGCGTCGCTCGCCCTAGGGGCACCGTGGGTTGATTCTCTCGGGCTGAAAGACCTAATGATTGATTTGGGTTTTGAAAAAGTCACCTTGAGTATGTTCAAATGGCCCACTAACATGTGGCCAAGAAATCCCAAGTTCAAGGAGCTTGGTTATTGGAATCACGAGAATTTCAGAACCGGTGTTGAAGCGATCACCTTGGCGCCCCTGACGCGTGGCTTGGGTTGGACGGCAGAGGAGGTAACACATTTTCTCGACGATGTCTACTTGGAAGTGAAGGACCCGAGCATCCATGCGTATTGGCCTCAGTAAGTTCTAGTCTTCGGCCTCGTTCCCTCTTAAAACGCTTTTGATGGTAACAAAAACAGATACTGCATTGTTGGTCGAAAGCCTTTGGAGAATAATTGAGCTTCTTCCTGAATGCTACCTTCTTTTGAGGCGTCGATAGGCTTCAGGAGGGGGTTCTTATCTGGTTTCTTTTTTAAACAGAGTGTGCAATTGTCTGGTCAGGGGCTCGCGCACGTCTAATCCCAAGGACTACCCAAGTAACAAAATTTGATTGAGATTTTCCGTCGCTGATATAGATGCGCAACTCATTTGCTGAGCCTTCTAATCCACGTCACTGGCTGCTGCTCTTCATTCTCCAAGCAAGGACGAACAGACCAGACACGATCAAGCCCACAGTCAAGGGAATGACCCACGGCGCCTCCCATAAAGACGTAATGTCATTGAAGTCGTGATCACCACCCACAGATTCCATCTCCTTATCCGCGTGTTGCTGTCGTCCATCATCCTCGTTTTCCTCGGCCACTCTCACCATCCTCGGTCTCAAACCATCAGCAAACCATCGAGGCGACCTCGGCGTCCACTTGGAGGGCGTGGCAATCATCTCATCGATAGACTGAGCGCCCTCGCTGTTCCCTTCGTGGACGGACATGGTTGGCGTACTAACAGGGGTGCGCGACGGCACGCTCGAAGAAGGCGTATGGGGGGGCTCTTCCTGGAGCACACCGAGGGGCTGCGCGAAGGCCGGAACGGCCGCAGACTCCGGGCTCACGGGGAAGGCGTCGAATGCCTCCGATCTTCCGCTGGACGGGGTCGGCTCCGCTGGGGTCCATGGCACGGGGGTTCCCGCGGGGACACGGACGGGGCCGCTTTGGGACTGCAAGTGCGACTTGTGTAAGGGGGTCTTGATGGGTGTTGGGGGAGAGGCGCGGCTGCTTTTGCGGGCCGAGGGTTCGTTGGGTCTGTGGACGGGCATTGCGGACCTCCTCTGGTGGAAGCAGTGAAGTCGATGAGGCGGGTAGATGTATGGGAAGAAGGAGGAAGAAGGAGAAAGCTGGTCGATGATGAAGGCGGTGGATGGGCCGGACGGCGGATAGTTTTGAGTTGCGCGGCTGCTTATATAGGCCGTCGATTCCTGGGCTTGTTAAATGTGTAAAGTAAGGGACGATAAGTAAGGGACGAAACTGTGGCCGCGATCGCGTGTAGCTTCCGTTTCTAGGTGCTCTCAGATGACACTGCGTCAAAGCAAGATTCTTGAACAAGGCAACTGAATGGTTGCTTTTCAGAGGCTTGCTTTGTAGAGGCTTCGACGAGCTGGGATTGACTTGACCTACGTAAAGAAAAGAAATCGACAACATCAATTCAGGCCGAAGACAAACCATTGAAGCAGAACATATATGTGTGGCTTTGAGTGGTTTCTAGAGGGGCTTTCGGCCTCAGCGATGAACCAACATCGAACTGAAAGCTCACGAAGTGAGGTGCAAGATATAGTAACATGATACGACCATTGAAAAGTGATTGCTTACTCGTAGCTCTAAAAGCTATTCTTAATGCTCTGCATACAACAAGAGAGGGTATTTGAGGAGCGGTCACTGATTGGGTAGAATCGCAGACCTTGTCTCGAAACGGATCGTATCGAGACGACCCAAGTTGTTTATCGGGGCCGCCCAGTCTCCAACCTTGGAAACACTGCATTCGATACACTTGACGCCGGTCGTGAGCACATCAGTCTGCACAAGTCTTTTCGTCCGACAAGTCTTCATCCAGCAATTCATTCCAATAAGGTGTTTCGCCGGGCACTTCAAACTAACGCCGGCGTGGCGATCTGGAGGGTGACCCAAAGTCTGGAAGCAGATGATGCAGGTTTTCTTATCATCCGGCAGTGCTTCAACCTCTTCCCTTGTTAAGGGGATCACCGTGTTCTCAATTGCGTCTTCTCGGGAACGTTCGTCTTCCAGTCGCATACCGCGATTACGTCGCATGTAATACTCTGCGTTTTCCCATCGCCGTTCCTCAAACCAAGCATAACCGACCGCTCCAGCGTATGCCTTTTCGCCCCAGATAGTCTTGCCATGTTGGACTACACGAGCAAGCGCTTTACCGACTACGCTACCAATCGTTCCGTCTGTCTGTATGTCTTCCCGGGCTTCACGATCCCACGGTTCTATGTAGAACGGGATGACCTGGATGTCACCGATCGTTGTCGATGTTTTCAGGTAGTCCAGGGCTTTCAAGTCGGGTTGGTTCCTGAGACGGTCCCAATATTGTTGGATGGCCGCGTCATGCCGTGGAGTCGTGAAGCCGCGAGTCACGCGGTTCCATGTTAACTCCTTTTCGGGATGCGAAGCGCCAGCACGGAATCGGCATCGCCACGGGAAGAGGTAATAGCGGGCGATTGTTTGACGGAATCCTGCACAGATGTTGTAAAGCTCGGGATGTTGGTTCGCCTCGCCACAGAAGCAGGTGCTTCTGTTGTCGAAGTGGTCCTTGTTGAAACGGCAAGCCATTTCCATTTCCCCAAAGCAGTGGGCGATCTCCCAAAATGGTTCCGATGTTTCAGGCCACGCCGGCAAAGCTGAAAGTATCATGAGATTGCACGTGGCCTCCACATAGGAGAGCGCAGCACGGTGTGCGTCTTGCTGATCTTCGCTTGGGGCTGAACACTGCCGAAGCACCGGCTGCTCTTTGGGATGAATGAATCTGCCGGTACATTCGTGGCAGGGAGTGTTGTAGCGCTCCGTTTCAGTGAGGATCGCGTTGGGCTTGATGCAGTCCGCATATGCTGGATTCGCGCAGCGGTTGAGGTATTGATGAGTATGTGTGACATGCTTGCCTTCCTCCATGCATGAGAACTGTCTTGTTAGGAAGATGCACATTGTGGAGAATGCTTGACAAGGCCAGCGGGTAGACTACTCAATGAGAAAGAACTTGGACAAGGTGCCGAACTTTGACGAAAGCTTCGGGAGAAAGGCCGTCAATTTGGCAGTTTGAGCCTCGCCATTGAGCAATATAGATGGCTGGAGAAAGATATGCATTGATCCGGCTTCGACAAACACGTCTCAACTGAAATAGAAACTCGTTCTAAAATGGGAGATGGGCTCGACACCTAGGAGCGCTATCCGGTCGACCCTTCAGAGCAGTAGATTGATGATACCATTCATAGCACTTGGAATTGCTGGTTGCAATCAAATACACTCAACGAAGCTGTTTGTCGACTTCGTCTGATGAAGGCACAATAGAGAAAGTAGTAAGGAACAATCAAGTTGCCTCGAGCTCAGATATTCGCCGTCTCCGTCGATGACCTGTATAAAAGTGAGGTCCCGTTCATTGTTCCAGTCCGACCCGGGTGCCGGACTCTCAGCAAAATAGGACAAAGGCCGTAACTGCACAGGGATGGCATATGGCGCTTGCCCTTGATGCCCATCTGAGCCGCGATGCCGTGGTAAGATACCCAGCATTGACTGCTTGTTGTTATCGTCAAGGCCGGTGCCCAAGAAGCTCGCACTTTGCAGCTGCAGGCTGCAGGCAGCGCTGAACATGGTGTACGTCGACTGGCTGGGAGAGCAGCTGCGGGCTCGCCCTGCCAATTCGGCAGAGGAACCGCCATTGGCAGATTGACAGGGCCGTTGGGTATTCACACAAGGAGACGAGTGAATATTTCCCAAGCTGATATGGTAATGGGAAGACATCAATGAATGCGACAAGCGAACGGACGGGAGGAGTCGGCCACGATGCACTTGGGGACACAGGAGCGCGGTCTGAGGCAAGAGAGGGGGAAGTTTAGGGGGGCAAAGACGTGAACCTACCGCGGATTGTTGCTTAGTCATACATAATCAGCGTCTTTCCTTCTACCTAGGTACCTAGGTGCCTATAGGTAGGTTCCAATTACTTTCATTATCAGAGTGTGGATAACTTCACCTCATCAATGACTTGTGCCCATTCACCACACTCATCCCCGCTCCCCGCTCCCCAGATCAATGGCGATGACACTCCACTGCTCCATCAAAGAAGCTTCAACTAAGCCGGTGCAGATTGACGTGTCAGATCCCGAGCTCTTCGCGGCGATGGAAGCCCATCAGACGGACCTTGTATCGTTTTGATGCCCAACCAAGGCTCGGCGACTCGGACGACTCGAGCGTTTGCTGCCCACGAATTCGACATTCTCTCACATATCACCGTCGCTTTCGTCGCGGATATTCCTAGAGAGTACTGCCAGGCAATTGAGAAGGAGGCGATCCAATGATGCTGTCGGTGCACCTCATGCAGTCAGTCCCAAGGCATTAGCCCATTGCAGCTCGAAAGCCTCACCTGACGTGACTGGCAGACCTCTTCTTCCCTTCTCCCCAAGACACCACCAAATCGATCCCCCAATTTGGGCCACGAGCGGCCCGACGAGTGCGGGAACTGCTGCATGGGGAGTACATGGTCACGCCTTCAGCCCAAGTCATTGGTTTGGCAGCTGCATACAGCGCGCATAATCGTGGCCAGCCTGCCGTTGCCCAGCTGCATCTCGTTCTTGTTTGGACGCGGATATGCGCTCTTACACTCCCTCCATCTCCGCATTCGCTACTCCATACCACTCTTGCATACCTTCTCCCGAGCTCCAACCTCTCAAAAGCACCACCGAATGCTCATCAATTCGGATAAAATGCCAATGGGCGAACAAGGCACCCATCTATGTCCACGTGCCGGCCGATTTCAGAGCAAGCCGAGGGTTAAATATGCCTCGCAACCTTGGGTTGGACGATTTGCTTATGTTTTTGTTTGTTTTCTTCTGCACTCAGCATGTTTCATAGTCTTGTTTCCTTCTACTTCTGGCGTCCATACTTTGTGATTCGGTAATACTTCCATTATACCCTGACCTGTTCATCTACCTACTTCAACCCTATCCTGCTACGCCACATTTTTTTTACATCGCCCCGGATGTATATCCCACTTCCCCATGCCCAAGCCTTCAGTTCCGAGGCTGAACGGCGCTCTCCTCCGGTCGTACGTTGGCCACAAGTCAAAGTACCCGGTTATGCGGCCCCTCTTACCAAGAGACAGGTCGGAATTGCCGGAGGCAAGACTACCAACATCACAGTCGGCGTCACAGTCGGAGTAGCTCTTCTTCTCTTCATCCTAGGAGGCATTGCCTTTCTCTACTTCTACCGACAATCTCTCAACCGCATCAGTCGTCGCCGTCGCCGGAGTCGTCGCCACATATATCACAAAACCGTTAGCTCGAGAAGTTCCAAGAGTTCAGCCACCGACGGCCCACCGCCGCCACCCGGGCCTCCTCCGCCGGGGCCTCCTCCGCCGGGGCCTCCTCCGCCGGGGCCTCCTCCGCCCCCTTCGGCGGCCCCCTCCGCAGCCCCAGCCGATCCACCGGCCGACCCTCCGGCGCCTCCGCCACCTGCTGCTGCGCCACCAGATAAAGAGTGAAACAGACGACCATCGGCTGTTTTGAAGAGCGGCGTACTGCCCCAAAGGCCATATGTTGGTGATTGCGGTCTCCGCACATGTCCTGCCCACTGACAAGCTCTTAGGCCCTGTCGATGTTGTACACTGACGTGATGTGATGTAAGTTAGGTTGTTGCTTGGTCTTGGATCTGCTTTTAGCGGGAGTTTGCGGGTGAGAAGCAATGGCGATACCAGACGCCGGGTAAAAACAGCCATGTATAGTTTCAATTGCTCGCGAATGATTATCTTTCAGTATTTGACGTTCCACCTTCCAACCTCTCCCCCCTCTGCGATGGACAAACAACCAACTTTTCGCTCGATACAACTCCAATCGCCCAGAGGGAAAAGTCAATTTCCAGGCCTCGGAGCACAACGTTGCATGAACTAATTCGACGACATCAATAGCCTGCTATCTCATCGTGGTCCAAGCGAATCGGTCGATCAGCCCCTGCCGGCCTCCTGAGATCTCGACTCGCCGGCTCAACACCACACAAAGCATCAAAGAACGAATAACAGCATTCGTTACACGAAACCTCCCTGTCACCGCGAGGATCGTCTTCCTCGGCGAACTGCGCCAAAGGGAACGCAGGGTGTAAGCCCCAATCCAGCTCTAACCCTGGGTCCTGGTTCACCGGCCCAGGCCCGTAGTCGATGAAGTCGTCCCCCGGCATCCCCATCCCCACGCCAAACCCCATACCCATTCCCATTCCCATTCCAGCCACCGGAACCGGAGGCATCGGTAGTCCCGTACCGCCTGCGGGCATCTCCATCGGCGGCATCGGCATGAACCTCACCGTCGTCCCTCCGGCTTCATCCCCGGTCGAGGACCGCGCAGACCCGCGCTTGTTTTTCGAACGCTTCGACTTGGGCTTCTTCTTGGCCTTGCTCTTGACCTTTTCCTGTTTCTGGTGATTGTGGCGGTGATGGGCGTGTCTGTGGTGATGGTGCGTCCACCTGTGGCCGTGGGGGACCGCGGCGCGGTGACCGTGGTGGTAGGCCAGAGGCACTTCATCGGGATGCCCGTGGGCGGTATGTCTGTGGCTATGCCCACGCTGCCTCGGATGTACGTGGTGATGCATTTGCGGCTTGTGGGCGGGCGACTTTTCCGCGCTCTTCCCCGGCTTCGCGGACGAGAAATGGCAGTTGAAGCAGAAGTAGATGATGCCCACGGCAAAAACGGCGGCCAAGAGACATCCGACCAGCATCCCGGCGATTCGGCCTTGCTCCGCGTCACGGCGGTAAAGACGGTGCAGCGACGTTGCGGATGCATCTGTATCCACGGGCGGGATCGGCGCCATCTTAAGAGCAGACGGCGTCAACTTTGAACGACCTCAAGATGGCTCGCCCATGAATACCAAGCGACAAATCACCGTGTCATTCTCCATTGCAAAAGATCCAGACCATGTAGACGAGCTCATGCCAGAGACGCAACATGAATTCTTATAAAAATTTAAAAAAAAAAAAAATCATCGTCCTCCCAAGGTTTGTCAGAACGTCGTCGCCCAAACATGTCCTCCACCAACAAGCTTCATCACGAAACCGCAACAATCCAGGCAACCCCCATCGCGACGCATTTTCCAACGACCTGAAGTGCGACTCAAACGCCAACAAACGCATCAGACGGGACCCCGAACCAAGCCACCGGTAGGTACCTGCTGCGCAACGTCACACACATTTCTCATCTGGTATCCAGTGTCACGCTCGCTCATACGATACACATCGTCATTGCTAACTCCGTTTCCCTGCCCCCGTGGTTCAGCAAACACGACGGGAAGGGCAACTGCTGTCTATACTATCGTACAAACATGGCGGGTATGTGCCAAATGCCGCTTTCCGAAACCTAGAACTTCCGCCCAAAACATGCTTGAGAAAGGAAACTCACATAATGTCCGCCGCCCTGGGTATCCTGCCGTCGCTCATATGGAAGAAGAAGAAGCAAAAAAAGGAAAGAATGAGGGAAAAGCAACGAGTTACTTCACGCTCGATCGCGCCTCCGTCCCCTGCGCTCCTCCCTTCTGTCTTCCCTCTCCTGGATCTGAACCATGACAGACCCGATGGCACTCTGCACCTTGCCAGATCTCTCCACAAACGCATCGTAAAACTGGCAGTCGGGGTGTCCGGGCTGTCTCTCGTTGAGAGAGATGATGGCGTTCGAGAGCGTCTCCAGCTCGGCCTTCAAGGGTGCGTAGTCCGTTCCGTGCCTGCGTCGGCGATGGCGCTCATCCCGCTGCGGCCGCGAAGCTTCCGGTGAACCGCCTCTCCAGAGCTCCTCCCCCGAACCGCGCTCATACCCATCACGTCCCCGTCTTCCACGCTGTTCCTCGCCACGATTCCGTCGATCACTCGAATGTTCGCGAGAAAGCTCGCGCGAGTGGGTGTACCGATCCAGACTCCCCCCTCTCGCCCTTCTCCGTCCCCCTCCTCCTCCTCCGCCACCACCGCTCGCCCGCACCGCTTCCCTCTCCTCGCCTCCGCCCGCGCCAAACTTCTCGATCGCCTTGGCCAGGATCGTTTTCCCCAAATGCTCCAGCATGTCGCCGTCCATGTTAGGAACGCCGCCCCTGGACCTATGTTCGTCGTCTTGGTGACCTCTCGTCCGTAGCCGACTGTCGTGCCTGCTCCCTCTGTCTCGTTCTCGGTCGTTGGCGTGGCCAGGCATGTACTTGCCGACGGCGTACTCTACCAGACCTCTGGCGAGCATTTCGAGAATCATCTCAAATTGTCGGTTTCCGCCACTCTGCTCCTCCCTGCGTGTTCGGTTGCGGCCGCCGCTGCCGCGGTTTGGTGAGGTGTTGCGGCGCGTTAATGTCCGTAATAATACGTCCATAGTTGGCGCTGCATCGAATGAGCGGCTCCGTATATGGTGCTGATGTGATGCGACTTAAAACTGTTTTCCTTGTTCGGCGTTGAGAAAAAAGCTAAGGACGCAAAAAGAACTGAGGCCTTCGAGGTCGAGAGAATAATTTTTTTTTTGGGCAGCGCGTTTCGCGACTCGAGCGACCCGTGTTATTAACTAGAGCGTCTGTCAACTGCCGCCTAGTCGTCGTTTTTAGGTCATGCGGTGATGGCGGCCTCTTCTTCTTGGGGTGGTTCTCATGTGATTCACTAGGCGTGAGCCGCGCGCGGGTGAGACAATTTGGGGGGGAGGGAAGCGCAGGTAGGTAGTCAGTAGGACTCTTTTCTTCCCGAAGGACCCTCCTTTGCAAGTAGAACACCCGTATTTTCTTGATCCAAAATGACCTGCGTCTGCTGCTTGTTTCGGCGTGTTGTCGCTTGCTTGCGGCGCGACTTTTGGTTCTGTGAGGCGAGTTTGCGTGTGCCTGGTGAGATGCGGTTTAAGGCGAGTTGAGGCAGGCGGTAGGTTCCTTCCTGTCTTTTGATTGTCGCCTGCGAACTATTTTTCCTGGATAATATCGGGAATAGCTTTTGCTAGCCAGGACTCGGGACGAAAGGAAGCGAAGGTGATTTGGTGGGTTTTAGCTGCGTCTGTCGGGTGAAGAAAAGACTACGGCGCGAGGAGGGTCGCGGCAGCACGACGGTCCATGGGCGAGCGGTCGCCCCTTCCTTGAACAATCTTTAATCATTTCATTCGGAAGGTTGGCTTCGATACATGGTAACGACATCTTTGAGGCCTTGAACTTCGAGTTTCTTCATGACAAGTTGACATCACCCCCCCCAAAGTACTTTCATTTGGGCCGCACAATGTTCACAATAAGCCCGGGTCTTTAGCCGAGTCGAATGCCTTTATTCTTTTTGACGCCGTACCCAACCGGGTCCATTACTACCGGTCGTATATGTATTACTTCTGCTGTCATCGACGTGTTCTGTCGTTCAGGGTGCGCCGTCCACCCAAATGCGTTACATAGACATACATTCTCGCAACGACCATAAGCCTTATGTGTCGTCGTTTAGCTGAGGAGCTCCTTGATGTCCTCGATCCTCTGGAGCTTCTTTTCCTCGTCACTCATCATACCCAAGGAAGTTGCACTGCAGGGATGTGTCAGCAAAAGCTTCACCTCTTAACACCAAGGAGGGCGAGGAGGACAAACTCACATAAACTTCTTCCGTTCCTGGACCTTCAACATCCTCTCCTCTACACTCTCCTTCACAATAAATCGATAAACCTTCACCTCCTCATCCTGGCCCATGCGATGCACACGATCGATGGCCTGCGCCTCGACAGCGAAACTCCACCAGGGGTCCATCATGTACACGCGCTTCGCCGACGTCAGGTTGAGCCCAACGCCGCCAGCGCGGAGACTGATGAGCAAAACCGTGAAGGTCTTTGAGTCCTGGAACTCGTTCAGCACCGCGGCGCGGGCCTTCTGCGCCATGCTGCCGTCGAGGCGCAGGAACTTGATGTTCGCCCGCGCCAGCGCCGGCTCGATTAGCGTCAGGAACGAGGTGAACTGGCTAAACACGACCGACTTGACGCGGGGCTGTTCCTTCCTCAGCTCGCGCAGCGCCTTGATCAGGGCGACCACCTTGGAGGAAGAGTTATTCACGCCCAGACGCTGTAGACTGATCTTCGACTTCTGGAACGGATCTGGGTCGTCGTCGTGGCGGACGACTTCGAAGAGGTCGCGGTAGTTGATCTCCGCGCGGCAGTTGGGGCACGTTGGGACCTGGTGCCGGTCCGTTTGGTGCTTCATGTAGTCCAGGAGGCACTTCTTGCAGGCCGAGTGCCAGCATCCGGTCACCGTCTGCTCGACCATGGGCTCTTCCGCGCAAATCGGACATTCGTTGGTCGCCTCGTCGCGGATCTGGCCGAGAATATGCGCACCGAACGCATTAGGGTTCGACTCTGATTCGGAAACGGTAGCCGAAAAGTGCTCGATGAGGGAACCGAGATCCATGTCGTCTGCAAGGCCTGCCGCTATATCCGCCGCGGCACCTGCCTCTGCCTCGTCTGCAACTAGCTCCTTGTTCCTCACCAGAACAGGGTGGCAACAAGACTGACGAAGCCGCAGGATATTGGCGAAAATGCTGGTGAAAGCTTTCATGACAGTACCGGCCTCCACATTCTCTCTAAAGGATTGCTTCGCCCGTGTGAAGATGTAGTCGTAGATCTCGCGTTCCGTCTCTCCCAACTCGATGTCGACGATCTCGATTTGCTTTGGTGGAAGTGGGACGAGTGGTTCACCATCCGGCGTCTTCATCTCCTTCGTACGCCTGAGCACCAGTGGTTCTAGCACGGTCTGCACAACGTCAAGGGCTCGCATGAATTCTTTCGACTCAAAGGGGACGGTGATGAACGTCTTCCAGAAAGAAAAGTTATTCCAGGGCTCGACGCGGAGGAAGCGGACCAAGCTAAACAAGTCTTCCAGCTTGTTGACAATCGGCGTTCCTGTCAAGACCCAACGATGTTCTGCGGTGATCTCGTAACAAGCCTTGGCGGTCTTGGACTGTCTGTTCTTGATGAAGTGAGCCTCGTCAAGGATAACACGGAAGAAGTTGAGCGAGAAGAGACCATTATGGCTCGATTTGTCTCCTTTCTTCGCGGCAACTTGATTGAACTCTGACAAGACCACTCCGTAACTTGTGATGACTACGTCAGGAGCTGACGCAGCACTGGCCTCACAGCACATCGCCTGGAGGTTACTGGCCTTCTCGTTGCCGTAGTATACCATCGCCTTGAGTGTACCCTCTTTCGAGGCCTTCTCTGCTTCACTCTGCCACTGCGCCAGTAGCGACATGGGAGCCACGACGAGCGTCGTACATGGCGCGCGCAGAACACTGTTCGAGTTTGAAGCAAGCCTGTGAAGTTCGCTGACAGACGCAGGTGCAGTGCCCTCGGCCTTGGCTCGTCCCGCAATTTCAGATCGATGCGAGTGAACCAAGCTGAGCATCTGGATCGTCTTGCCGAGACCCATCTCATCCGCCAGAATACCACCCAGGCAGTTTTGTTCCTGCACGGGAAACTCCAGCGATAGATCCCCTGAGTAGGGATTGACGTAAAAGTGCTCTTGGTCCTGGACCTGAGGGAGCTCTTTGTCATCCGAATCCTTCAGTGGCCAGGCGTACTCCTCCCACAGGGGGTGCATACTCGGTTCCCTGTTGTTCTTCTGGTCCTTTTCCTTGGAAATCATCCAATACAAAGCCTGTTTCTGGTACGGACGGAGATCCATCGCAAAAGTGTCTGCGGGGTCTGCTTCTGGCGTGTTGAAATCGAACGATTGGGCCTTCCGGTAGAGCGCATCGAGCTGATCTTGCTCCAGCTCCTGGCCATCTTCTTGATCGTCAGAAGAAGGGGAAGATCCCGGCTCCTTGGCGCTAGACTTCGAGGCATCCTTCTCCTTCTTTTCGTCCATCTCCGCCGCTTGCAACAACTCTTGTCTCTGGTTCTTCGACGCCGCAGAGTTTGCTCGCGTAGGATCGAGATTGATCTCATGCAAAAGCTTCACCAAAGCAACTTGTCTCAGGCGAAGCTCCTTCTCTTCGGTAGACTCTTTCTCCTCAAAAAAGCTCGTGGCTCTGTTGTCTGCGACGTTGAAACCAGGACTGTGGAATGCAGAAGCAAGTAGATAGCACTTCAACTGGATGAACACCGTGTCGTTCGTTCGCAGCCGCTCAGGGGCGTAAACGCAGGTGCCCTCAAAGCGGCAAACCTTCTGGTCCATCAGAGTCGACACCCAGTCAGCTGTATCCTTGGACAGTCTCCCAACCTCTGACCCGCTGCTATTCGTGAAGCGCACCAGGACATCCACTCTTCTCGCAGCAGCTGAGCGCGAGGAAGCAACGGTTGTGACGCCAAACTTTGTGACACGGGTCGACTTGGGAGGCTGGATCTTCTGTCTGTCAATGTTGAGGACGTCGCCGTGCTTCAGCAAGTTGGTGCCACTGCGTGTAGCCCAGCCCTCAACACCAAGGGAGCCAATGTATCGAGAGCCGGGCATGGTGCGGCGAACGGTCGGCTTCGGGGAGTCTTCCATCGGACAGTCTTGTCCGGTCGAGGGGGCGGCAGTCGCGAGCGGAGGTCGAGCAGATGCGTTGAGCGACGGAGACTTCTTCTTGAAGTTCTTCCATGTACCATCAAAGTACATGTTCACGGCACGTTCGAGGTTGTTCCCGCAGTTCTCGCGAATCACGTCTAGCACGTCTGCCGCAACCTTGTCGCCAACGAAGCTCTCGAACATCTCTTGGTCGAAGGTCATTGCGGATTCTTCACGTTGAAGGTCTGATGGCGGGGCTGATCGGTTGGACGCATCTTCGATGGGTTGCTCTATCAGCGGTCCGCGATTCCTCAGTGGCGAAGAGGGAGCTTCCGCTTCTTCGCTCTTAATTTGGGTGGTCTCATCGTCGACGTCTTGGAAGAAGCGCTGCTTCGGTTGCGTTGGAGTGGTCGGCAGAGCTGGGCTCGAATGGTGGCTCAAAGCATCGTCGTCGGAAGCGAAGAAGCGTCTTCTTTTCACCGGAGGCTCTGGGGATCCCGTGTAGTCCATAGCCAAGATTAGGATGTCATGCACTCATAAGATCACCTTTTCGAGGTGGCGTACACCAAATGTACGAACGACAAAAAGTACCCTTGACCACGGAGACGCGAAGGCGATCAGTCAGCGCGACTGACCGCGTCGGGTCTTCAGGTGACCGCGTGGGTTTATGTCAGCCAATTAAACATTCCTCACTGCAAGACGTCATAACTAAATAATAATAAAATTGGTTGACTCGGGCATTTTGACCTCCCTCTAGCTACAAGAGAAAAAAAGATCCACATGCTTCAAGCTTCTGATTTCAGCAGCCTTGGACCCAACCCCGACATGGCGCATTACACCAGCGCGCTCTCCTGAATGAATCGACCAAGGATCGTCGGCCATGGCCTGAAAAGGCTTGTCCAGACTTCCCCCCGGGGAGCCAGAGGCATCGTCACGGATGCGGATGTCGTGAAGGCAAGGAAGTACTGCCAGTCGCAGCTCCAGTGCGTGCAACTCCCGTCGCATGAATGTCCAATATACGATTGCTTACAGGATCATTCAGACAAAGCCACTACGATGCCCACCTGATCAGCCGCCTCCTCTCCCCGCGAGCTCAAGATGCCTATCTCGCCCTTCGGAGCCTCAACCTCGAACTCGTCCGCCTGCCCGAAGTCGTCTCGAACCCCATGATCGGCCAGCTGCGCATGCAGTTCTGGCGCGAATCCGTCGACAAGACCTTCGCAGGCAACCCGCCCGCTGAACCAATCTGCGTGCTTCTCCACCAAGCACTCCAAGACCTGCGCGCAAGATCGCCGAGGAATAGCACGGCGGGCTCGATGCGGTTCTGGGCGCAGAGGTTGATCAAGACGAGGGAGAAGTACATGGACAACCGCCCGTTTACGTCTCTCGCGGCGCTCGAGGAGTATGCAGAGAATACTTACTCCACGTTGATGTACGCCACGCTGGCCTCGATGCCGCTGCGCTCGATGCAAGTCGACCACTTGGCGAGTCACATCGGCAAGGCCTGCGGCATTGTGGCGACGCTACGTGGAATCCCAGTGTTGGCGGCGCCCCGGCAGACGCAGGTGCACACTCCAGCCGGTACAGAACCCGCGCGGCCCCGCGACCCGGCGCTGCTTCTGCCGTTGGACGTCATGTCAGATGTGAACCTGCGCGAAGAGGATGTTTACAGATATGGACCTGAGACAGAGGGATTTCAGGACGCCGTGTTCCAGGTCGCGACGAGGGCAAACGACCATCTCATTACGGCGCGCGAAATGCTGAAGAATTTAAAGGCTGGGCAAGACGCCGGTCACGAATTCGAGCACCAAGGGGAGACCGAGCACATCTACGAAGAAGAGGATGATGTACAACGGGACATTAGGCGAGGCTTTGGGGTATTACTGGAGGCCGTTCCTGCGCAGGAGTATTTGACAAATCTTGAGGGCACGAACTTCAACCCATTCACGGTCAAGGCGAGCTGGAAGCTGCCGTGGCGGTTATGGAGAGCAACGAGCAAGCAACAAATCTGAAGCCTCCGTGGCAGGAGTAAGATACCACCTTGCAAGCCATGTAGGATATACGTGTAAAACAATAATGGTCTTTATGACCGGTATATTAAAAAATCTGACCTCTATCCCAAATCACTCTGAACTTTGCATCGTAAATCACCATCAACTGATGACAGTTAGATCACCTGGATTGATCGCGGGGACAGTGCGAATGACTGTCCGCCAGGGGCTCCACCTCGGTCCTGAGGTGTTCGCACCAGCCACATCGGAAAATCCCTAGCTGTGGCGTAGCAAGCGCCGAAATAATTTGGTCATCGCAAGCTTCATCCAGCTCTCGACCCTGGATATCATCCCCAGTATCGTCAATGTCGACCACAAGATGTTGTACGAACTCATAGGAATTGTAAGTACCCTTCCAGGTCTAGGTACCTCTCATGAACCCCAATTCGCGTGACTAACAAATCCAACAGGTCAGACCGGGCAACCTCGCCGAGGTCAAAGAGTACGCGCTCCTCCTCCGATCCTCCTACCATCCCACCCCACGACCGTTCACCATCACCAGTGACCAACGCGCATCCTAACCCTCTCCTCCCAGAATCGCCCTCACCGCCGGTCAAATCATTCTTCGCAATGGCGGCGTGATCCGCGGCCTTTCCAACTGGGGCGTCTTCATGCTTCCCCGCCCCGTCTCCAAGGCGCAGATGAAGCACAAGAGCGGCCACTACTTCGTGATGCGCTACGACGCCTCTTCCAAGACGCACGCCGAAATGCGCAACACCATCAACCTGGACCCCCGCGTCATCCGCACGGCCCACGTCAAGCTCGGCGACGGCAAGCTTGAGACAGCGGCGCGTTTCGGAGACGTCAAGTGGGATAGGTGAAAGAACTAGGGTTATCTACATAGATGGATGCAAAAGAAAACTTTCCAGGATGAGAGGAAAGGCTAGGTTCTCAACATAAGGCTTCTCCGCCCCAGGAGACATCGAGACCTCAAGACGAACCAAGGACGATGGAAGTTGTACGATATTCGGTCCCGAATTCACGTCTGGACATTGGATGGAATATTTATAAAGCCGACGACAACTCTGAATGTACAGCTGCGGGGGCATGCCACTGAGATAGTAGACGAAGTGACTTTCCGACCAAACCGAATCAACATGACTTTCTTGCTTGAACACGTTGGGTGGGTAGGATGAGTTTAAAGCTTCAAAATCTGTTGAAGTATCGGTGAAGTCAAGAATGTCGGCGGGAAGGCTCTAGCCTGTATGATCGGAAACTGAGATTTGAAGGCAAAGCTATTACCACGATAAAGAGACCGGCAAACTAGCGTCGGCATGAGTTTTGTCCATACAAGATGCGGTGCAAGGACATAACATGGTGTATCAATCTGAAGTTCATGGCTCGTATCGCATGCAGGCTAATGCTGATCCTATGTATCGACTTAGAATGTGCGTCGTTTTGCGCCTGTCCCATCGGCGGAGCAAATCATTCATACCGGCCTCTAGTAGTCGTTTCCTCTCTTCCGCTTGGTTCCTATCCACTTCTTCGCCTTGGTCTCTGTCGGCTGTGTCTCCCCTTTTGATATTTAGGCGTCAAGGTCCATTGACTCGGCCTTACCAATACCTTTCTCTTTGCACCAAGCGACGAAGTCGTCAATGACGCTAGGCCAAGCTCCATCCTCGTTCCAGAAGGACAACGACTCGTCTGACATTGTCTTGGTAGCGAACTCGAGAGTCATGTTCCACATATCGCGGTTGACAGATCGAGTCCACTTCTCATCCAAAAATGAGTTCCACAACTGCAACCAATCCCGGGACTTGGTCTTCCATTGCCAACCGGGGGGGTTGAATAGGACATCCCAGTAAACCTTTGCCACGTCGAGAGCCAAGGCCTTCTGATTCTCCTCCTTGCTAGCGACAAATGTGTAGCGGTACACCTTTCTGAAGTAGGCAGGGTCGGTCGCAAGTTTGCCCACCAAGGACTTGATGTGTGTAGCGTGTGCCTCGCCTGATGCAGAACTATTTTGGTATCAGTCGAATGTTCCAGATCAACATCTAAATCTTGACCCATACCCTGTTGTCTTCCAGCCATCGACATAGCCTTTTCTCGTGATCGCACCGATGGATGGCGACTGGAGGAGTTCTGCGACTACAAGCATCTCAGCATTCTCAATGTTGACTCCCAATTCCTGGAGGTAAGCCATCGTTGAGTCGACATTGAGAGCGTTCTTCTCATCCTTCGAGTCATCTGAAAGTGGTCAGCAAGGCTAAGGCAGATAAGGCTCCGCAGTTCTTACCGCGAAGCTTGTCAAACATTTGATCCAACGAGCTGTCGAGTGCTGAAGTCGTGGGGGTGTTGCTACCACTGTTCCCCGAGAAGTACCTGATGATATATATGCGTATTAGTTCATATTTCGCTTGAGGATCAATGCGTGATACTAGAGGTGCGAATGAGATAAGAACAATGTCTCGTTTGGCCTCATCAGTTACAGATGTCACCGGCAACTTTGCCCGGAATGCCTCGTTTCCCTTCTTGGCCACATTGATATCAACGAGCCTGATATGAACGACGGATGAGTGTAATACCCGGCATGGTTTTTCTCTTGGCAAATAAGCCCATTCTTTGACGACTTCCGTTTTGACGAGAACAGGCTCATGCCTTTAGAAGGCAGAGCACTCTTGACCCCCTTCCAACCCATCTTCTCGCAAACGCAGGCGTTCTCGGCGTCAAATGTATATCAACTCTCAGCGCCGGGTTGACCGTACATGAGATGTAGTAGGTTGAACGGCAGCGAGGCTGATATGACTGGAGAACTGGAGAACTGGAGAACGAAAGAAGGCTTGTTGTTATTTGCCGACGTGCGAACGCAGCGGGAGGTTCGGGAAGGCGGCGAGGACGGCTGACTGGGAACCCCTTTGAACGAGCTGTCGTGATCGCCACGAATGAGTGGCACCTGGGTGGCAGCCAGTCCAGTCCGTGAGGTGAGGCGCTGGTGCCAACTAAGTCGATGGAAAGACAAGAACGGGCTGGTCGAGATTGGCCCAAGTGGCGGCTGCCACGGCAGTTCGTCGCTTTAAGGGCATTTCAAGTGCAGATTGAATGTTTCAGAAGCAATTGGCCATCGGCGTCGATTCGGCCTTTCTTTTGATTGTGTGGACAGCATGTGCCCCCAAAAGGGGATTGGACTGTGACCTTGTAGCTGCGAGATGGCTATTGTCCAGCGAGCGCAGCGCAACGGCAGCGGTAGTGAACCTGGGAACGCAACGGTTCGAGGGGGCGCGTGGGCGGTAGGCCCCCACAAGGCGCATCTCAACCATCCCGAGCCGACGACGAGTGAGGAGGTACCGATGCCGTCCGCATCCATGCGCGCTGCGCTGCAGGCCAAATTGTCCGAGAAGGGCCGGCGCACCCTCCAGTCCGATTGATGGATGCTTCGGAAAACACTTTAAAGAGCGGTAGACGGCCACGAAAGAGCGGCGAAACCGGGCAAAGGCATCGAACCAGCAAAGCGAGACAAAACGAAACCGAGACGGCGAGAAACAAAAGGAAAGCCATGTCGAACATGGGCAGGTTCACTTACGCATCGATGGCATCGTTAATCTTGTAACTGGCGTTCTTCAGGTACTGTTGGTGAATCCATTGTCAGCAATTTCATGGCCAAGTCACAAATGTCTGTTCGATTCGTCTTCCTCTCACGAATTGCCCCTCCCCCACCAGGGGAACGTTCGTCCGGACGCCCACTTAAGCGCTGCATTTAGATGGCGCATGGCAGCACAATGTTGCAGAGCACGACAGGTCCCGACGTTTCTCCGCCACCCAAGGACATGGCGAACAGCCTGGGATGTCGAGTAGGACGATGAAGGGGGGGTTGAGGAAAGTGGGGAGATTGGCCTTGGGAGGATGACGGCAAGAAAAGACAGGGTTAGGCGGGAAAGGTCTCCCTCTCTTCGTTCGAACGTACTCGTTGCGCAGTTCTGTCACTGGCGCCAGTCAACTGGACGAACTGTGTCGTCATAGCCTTCTGAGAAGACGACGAGGGCGGCATTTTGATTTTTTTGTTCCACTTTGGCTTTCGGATCGGTCGCTGTCGAGCTCGGTATCGTGCGGCGAGGATTTGGGATTCTCGCGTGACGCAGTCGTCCTCGTGAACGACGGCGGGGGGATCGCAATAAGAAGCTGCCGAAACAAAAGGGTATCTCGGAGAGGAGTCGGGGAACGGCGGGGGAGTCGGGAACACGCCGCGTGAGCGTCGTGTGAGGTGTCGCTAGGCGGAGGACTGTGACGCGTCGGCGGACGTCTGAACTGTTGTCGTCGGGAAGGGAGCAGACGACGGTGGTTCTAAAGGAAGGCAGAAGAGGCAGGACTGGAGCAAGGCTGAGATGGTGGGGTAAGAGCGGCCACGGATCTGTGGCGGGGCACCTTCCTCGTGGTTTTTGGCGCCTTTAGACAGGCACAAGGCTTAGGTACCGCACAGCAGGAAATGTCGGCCAGAAAATAGGATGAAAGTTTATTCTTGTTGTGGACTGTAAAGCTTTTGAATATAGGCACCTTACCTGGGTCATGTCCAATGTGTATCTCCATAGTTCTCTTCAGCGCATTTCGTTGGAATACTCGGCAGGTCGAGCAATTACAGGCAGACCCAGTTGAATTCCATAGGTAGGTAGGATCCATTAAGCCTCCCGGTGAACTACAGCAGCATGCCCTGGACACTGCTGGGTGAGAACATCGCGGCGATTGCTGGAGACATTAGTACCGTCCGAAGCGGCCTGTCCCGTCCCGTCGCGCAAGGTGGAGCTGCTCGCTACCTTACCGCCTTAGGTACCTGGTGTTGCAGTGTGTAGGAGGCAGGTATGGAAGCTTCCAAGCTTTAGGTTCTCTCCGACTTACAAACCGTTCAGATTTTTGCGTCTGGACCCGAGGCCTGCCGACCAAGTGACACTAAGAGTATGGATTATTATCGTTAGATAGAGTCGGGTGATAACACTATTGTGAGGGCTTGAAGTTGCACATCTTGCCTAATGGCCATCTTTGATACATCTGTTGGTCGACGCTTGCTTGAGGCTCGGACGTGATTAAGCGCATATTATGCATTTCCAGATTGACGGTTGGTTTTCGACAACGTGATTTGCTCTGCAAATTGAGAGCCACCGACGCAAAAAAGTGCTTGCAGTTGAAGACAGACCTGGAGCTGGGTTCTGATCGAGGGAAGTCCTGGGACTTTACAAACCTCATTATGCCGGAATGCGCATTGAGAAATTAGACTACCTTTATAAAGATCTACAAACATCTTATATCCGTCCATTTGATTGTGATTTAAAGTGTTCAATCAGCTTGGCCAGGACTTGTACGGACTTGACGTGTAGAATAAATGAGGACATCACTGACAGTACATCTCAACTTCCTTCCTTCCTTCCTTTCCTTCCTCCTCAGCTTCCAGTCTCAGGACAAATATCACCCACTTCTTCAATTCGCTTCACTAAAGAAGAATGGTGAAATTGAAAAGGTCCGGGCCGTGAATCCGAGTGCCGACAAGTTTCTGGTCAGGTCAAGCATCCAGGTTAGATTTGCACTGCCTACCTAGGTAAGTGAGCTGAATGTCGAGCGGGGCCGTGATACAGCGACTGATTCACTGAGATTCTACTGTAGTACTTGGGAGCCCTGTAAAGCAACACTACAAGCGCCTTCCAGGCAGATGTATCACTGCTGGGCCCCACAAACGAGCCATGACGTCTACCAATAAAGCCGTATGAAATTCCACCTGATTGATTGGCACAGGCAGCAGACGCGACTTTTTCCCCCGACGCGCCGCTGCCCTTGGAGACCATCCAAAGATCCCGGAATCCGTTGACACAAACACGCCGACCTCAACATCTATACCTGCAGCTCCCAGCGACGTCCCTCAAACGACATGCTCTAGGATGGACTCATCACACACTCGGGAGTCGAGCGAGCCGCCCATCGACCCTGCGAGTCCCTTCAAGGGCGTTGTCGTGTGCTGCACAAGCATCCCGCCAGACCAGCGGGTAAGTCGTGATGCCCTCTTGCCCCTCCAGCATCTTCGCCATGTCCTCCAGCAACTCTTGCGCGCACAAGCTCTGACAATGTTTTCAGACAGAGATCGCCAAAAAGACCGAAGAGCTCGGCGGCATTCACAAGTACGATCTGACACCCGACGTAACCCATCTCGTTGTCGGCGACTACGACACCCCCAAATATCGCCATGTAGCCAAAGAGCGAAACGATATTAAGGCCATGGATGCCACCTGGATCGACGCCTTGGGGAAGCTCTGGATGGCCGACGCCAACATTGATTTCACTGCGTTAGAACGAGAGCACCAGCTAAAGCCCCTCGAGACGTGCGGCGAGGTTCCCGATTCGACAGCCTCCACCCAGGCAAAACGAGGGAGCCTGTTACTGTGCATGACCGGTTTCGACGATCGTAGGTACATTCGTTGGGGAGGTGGCATCATGATTCTGACAACCGCGCAGCCGAAGAACGTAACAAGATCATCGGCCGAATCCAGGACAACGGAGGTACTTACACGGGCGACCTGACGAAACGAGTCTCGCACCTGATTGTACATAAGCCGGAGGGCAAGAAGTTCAAGGCTGCACGTAACTGGGGCATCCGTACCGTGTCCCTAGCATGGCTGGACCAGTCGATCGAGCGCGGCATGATTCTCGACGAACAATGTTTCGATCCAGTCATGCCGCCAGAGGAACAAGGTCAAGGAGCGTGGAACAGAGTCAATCCAAGACGAGTGTCACTCGGCAAGCGGTCGAGAACTGGCGTCGGGGAAGACGGACAAAGGAAGCTGAGGAAGACGGCGAGTATGAAGCTCGGGAGTCAGCGCGACATGCTATGGGGCGATATTCTGGGACCCAAACCTTCCGGAGAGTCCTCCGCTGCTCAGAGGAGCGAGCGGATCGAGGTGCAGGACTCTGGAGTACACGACGCCATGGTGCAACCCGCGCCGGACGAAGGTATCTTCTCAGCATGTCACTTTTTCATGGCGGGCTTTGAGTCGTGGAAGTCCAAGATTCTGGCCGAGACGATAGGTTCCCTCGGCGGAAAGACACATGGCACCCTCGAAGAGGCGATCGCAGAGGCTGCCGGGGCGAGACCACTGCGCAGATTTCTCATCGTTCCGCAAGAATCTCAGCCATCAACACATTTCCAGATACCAAATGCTCACGTCCACAAGGTTCAGATTGTGACGGAGTTCTTTATCGAGCGATGTATACACAACAAGGCTCTTTGCGACCCAAATACCCACGCCCTTGGCCGGCCGTTCCCCATATTTCCCATCGCCGGCTTCGAGGACTTATCCATATGCACGGCAGGCTTCACCGGTATCGACCTTCTCCACGTGGAGAAGGCCATCAGGCAAATCGGCGCCAAGTACGCCGCAAGGCTCAATGAAGCGACCTCGATCCTAGTGTGCAAGTCTCTCGGGGAAACACGTAAGGAGAAGATCAAGTTCGCTTCCGACAATGAAATTCCCATCGTCAGCTCGGATTGGCTTTGGGACAGCATTACATCAGGCCACACCGTTCCCGTCAAAGGCTTCATGTTTCCCGAACTGAAGCAGAATCCTGGGTTGAAAGCCAAGCCCAGAGCGAAGGAACAACCAAAGCATAATGCCAAGCAGCCCATTCAGAGAACGCGCTCCGAGCCCATCCGTCATATGCCCAAAAAGCCTGCGTCAAGGCACACGTCAGTCGCAGGAATTGACCCCACGGCATTCCAACATGAACAACAACAGCAAAAGTCCGCCGCACCAAGGCAGACGGCTACGAAAGAAGACTCAGCCGCGTCCTTCCAATTCCAAACCGCAAAGACCCACCAACAGGACAGCTTCGGCGGCGGCACAATTGCTGCGCCGTCGTCGAACTCGTTCTCGCACCAGCGCAACGAGTCGGCTGCGTCAGACCGAACGGCAAAACAGAAGCTGGCCAGAACATCCAGCGTAGCCGACAGTATGGACGCAACGCCTGTTTCGGAGGCGGAAGCGCAGGGATTGTTCCCGCTCGAGAATGGACAGCAATCCCGAGTCTGGGTATCGAGGAGTGATGAGATTGCCGGCCAGGTTCAGCTCAATGGCGTGGCCAAGCAAAGAATAGACGCCAACGACGGACGCATGCGAGAAGTCATGGTAGATGAAAAAATCATCGCGCAACGGGGAGGGGATATCCAAGACCAGAACGAGGTACAAGTCGACGCAGCGGCAGCACTCGAAAAGCGCCGGCACCTCCTAGGAAACCTGGACGACAACGAGAAAGAGGAGGCCCAGATGGGGTACCAGAACGACGAGCTGAAACCGGCCAAGACTCGCAACGACGGCTTCCACGGGATCGCAGGGTACCACCAAGACATCGACAAAGCCAAGCAGGACATGGAAGCCCAGCTGAGAGCCGACCGCGACGCGCAAAAGGCCGCCGAGAAGGAAGACCTGTCCACGAAGCTCACCACGCTCATCGAGACGAAGGCGCTGGGGAGAGAGGTGCCCCCGCCCCGCGTCGAGGAGCAGCCGCCACGGCGCCAAAGGCAACGTCCCCTGGGCCGCGTCCTCAGCAACGCTTCGGCGGCATCCAGCGGCAGCGCCGAGCTGGATTCCTTCGGTCGGCCCGCGAAGGACCAGCGGGAGGAGCAGGAACCTCCGTCCACGCAGATCCAGTATCAGGACCCTGGGGCCGAGCACCGGGCCAAGATCATGAGCAAGATGTTCGGCGAGGACTCCAAACCCCTGGCCACCACCACCAGCCGGACCGGGGCCAAGACCAAGATCGGAGGGTTCGAGTTCGAGGGCGAGGGGGGCAGATTACCCCGTCGGCAGACCCGAAGGAACTTTTGAATTTGGTGGTGGTCCTGCCGGGTATGAATGAATACACACACACACAGAGAGATAACGAGCTGGATAGGGGCTCACTCGTCATTTGGGGGCGGGAGTTGGATTGCGTGTGGTTCAAATCACAGCACTGCATAACACGACAGACATGGATGATGACGTCAACGGTTCAGATAGAGAAATAAAAGAGCTGTTTATAGCATGAGAAGAAAAAAATGCGTCTCAATCTCTGGGTATCTTGATTTCGTATACATATATACATAGACACGTACATCTACAAGCGGGGGCGACCGCTTTCATCCACTCTGTTGCCCCCCAGCGTACGTACAGGTATCATGGATGCGTCTCTCCCGTTCCCTCTCTCAGCTGTGACAAATGAAAAATTGGGTTGTATGGTAATTTGTGAAAAGTGGGTGTTTTTTGTCCCTAATTTTTTTTTTTCTCTCCTTCTCACTTCATGGTTCTGAATGTCCTGTTGTTGCGCGATCTGTCGAATGATGTATGTTGGGCGCAGCCCCGAAGCGAAAAAAACAGTAACGTAGACAGAAAACAGAAAATGGCAAGCTTTGCTTTCAACGGGTGGAAACAGAAGATGGTACAGAATATTCCATGACAAATCATCATACAAGACTTTCAAACTTTGAGGTTTGGTTCAGTGTGCCTTGAGGCTACTACAACACGGAGGCAGCCTCAGTGAGCACGCTCAGCAAGCTCGCCGCGGCGCCGCCGATGCCGACGGCGCCCAGCGTCTCGCCCCAGACCTTCTTCTTGTCTCTCCTCTCGCGATCCGTGCGGTCGCGGTGGTGACGGCGCTGGTAGTGATCCCTGTTGCTATCTCTGTCGCCCCGGTGATCCCTGTGCTCGCGGTGCTCGCGGTCTCTGTAGTCGCGCTCGCGTTCCCGGTCGTAGTCTCTGTGTTCCCTGCGAGACGGACGTCGCCTGCGTTCCCTGTCACGGTCGTCGCGGTGGGAGCGGGGGATGGCGTCGACTTCGTGCGGTTCCGGGTCGAAGCGCACGTGGTTCTCGTTCTTGTTCTTGAGGATGGGCTTGGGTTGGACGGTGGCGGCCGGGGAGGTGCCCTTTTCCTTATCGGTCGGGGGAGGGACGATGAAGTGGTGCTTCTTGCCGTCATAGCTTGCGTCTGATGAGGCGTCAGAGGAGTCCCATAGGACGTCGTCCGAAGAGGAGGTGGCGCCGCGAGAATCGCCGCGTCTTCGGTTGGACGGGGGGCTGGAGTTGTTGCCGTTGCCGTTGCCGTTGCCGTTGCCGTTGCCGTTGCCGTTCGGTCTATTCCTTGAGCGGGCTGCGCGGGCCTCGGCGGAGAGGCGGGCATACTTGGTGATCTCTTCGCGGGTGAGGACACCGAGGATGGCGACGTAGTCTGGACGTGCCTCGTACCGGACTCCGGCGCGCTCGAGAATCTCTGGGGAAACGAGAGCCCGACGGATACGGGTCCATTGGGCTTCGAGGGGGATGTCCATGCCATAACGGTCTGGGGCGAGACGACTTGCCGATGTACGCGGAGAGGCACCGAAAGGTGTGGCCCCGGGAATTGGGGGCACAAAGCGTGGTGAGACGCCGAGATTGCTGGCGACCTCTGGGGGGAGATAACGGGTTGAGGGAGAGGCGGAGGAGGGAGAGATGCTGTAGTTCTGAAGCGGCGCGGTGGCGGCGACGCGTAGGTTGTCCATACCCGTGTTGAGGTGGTCCATGGTCATCAAGTCACGGGTGGAAATGAGGGCGAGAGAATCCTTGTGCTCGTCGTCTGTGTCATGGTCGTAGGTCGACAAAGTGCTGAATTGGTTCGGCATGTTGGGTACGGAGGTGCGCGGGTCGGCTGCACGACGGGATCTTCTGTAGGAGCCGTACGTCTCTCCATTTTGGGCGCGTTCTTGGGCGAGAAGGCCACGGACGGAAGGGGGCGCCGCTACGTCGTTGCTGGTTGATTCTTCCAGCTCACGGATGTATGCGCGGAGGACCTCCTGTGTGAGTTGTCAGTCGGATATTCATTCGTTGAATATTATAGGATATGTGGGTTTATGGGTTTTTTATGTGTGAGCATACCTTGTTTTTACGGAGGACTTCCTTTGAAAACCCTTCTTTTTCTAATTCCGTCCTGAACTGCTGCCAGAGATCTTCCTCGTCGTCGCCGATGCCGCTGTCTCTGCGAGCGAAGAGTCTTGCGGCGATCGCGTCGACCTTGTCCTTGATGGCGTCGAGGTTGCCGCCCTGCTCGTCGACGACGCGCTGCGCCTTGGTGGGGTTATGCAGCTGGACGGTGTCCAGAAACATGTCGATGTTTGTATTTTGGTTGGCGAGCTTGGTGCGGATCATGTCGACCATGTCACGCTCGCGCTCCTCAAGACGGTCCACGCCGCCGTACTTTTCAAGGATGGTGTCGAGCTGCTTGAGGGCGAAGTCGCAGTCCTCGATGAGTGGTGTGAGCTGTCGAGCGTAAACGGCAGCGCCGGAGGAGTTGAGGAGCGAATCCGGGTCCTCGGCTTCGACCTTGAGGTGCTTCAGGACTGTGTGCAGACGGCGAACGACGATCGCGATGTCTGCGAACTCCGGGCCTGCTGCCTTTGCGCGCCGGAACAGGGCGCGCGCGAAGGCATCAACAGCGCCGATATTGGGGAATGTGCCGTTGCTCATGGCGGCGGTTGAATTGTGGTTGTGGTCAGTATTTGGCAGTATGTGCTCGATGACGAGCGAGTCTTTGTGTGTGTGAGAGTATTGCTTGGTGGTGAGATTGGTTGTGAGTGAGACCGAGCGAGAGAGAATGGCGTGGGAGACTGGAGGATCTTCTACTAAAGCTGCACCGGGCGCAGGTAGGCGGAAGATGCGTTGAGATGCTGTGAGGGCGGATCGACCAGCAATATAGAGGGCGGGTTAAGATCAGGGAAAGTGAAGGAAGTCAGGAACAGCAATAAAGATGTGGCATCAGAGGAGAGGCCAGAGGGTCTTGTCTTGAGTGAGGTGCCAGGGTTGGTAGGGAATGTGGGTGACGGAGGTGTGAGGGTTTGAAAAGGGAAAGGCTGGATGTTGGTTCGGCAGGGGATGTGATGTGAGGAGGAGAGAAGGGGGATGGGTGATGGATGATGTATAGCGAGGAAGAGAGAGAGCGAGGTGTGGTGATTGATTTATGATGTGCTACGTGAGGTCCGAGAATAACATCAGGACTGGCAAGATGTACAGGTCAAGTCGGGATGTCAAAGTGTCGAGGACGAAGGTCAAGTTCCCAGTATAGTACAATGATAAGGTAGTGACAGCGACAGCGAAAGGGACTCGGTGAGAGCAAGGTCAGGTCGGGTAATGTGAAAACAATAGCAAGTGGTAATGAGTAAATCACAAACCAAGACCTTAACGTGGCAGACGACACGGAGTCGAGAGAGGGCCAGAGACAAGGCCCAAGGCCACGCCGACGATATTGTCATCGACCCCATCCCCAGTTGAGGGCAGAGACAAGGTCTCTGGGGGAGAGTGACTTGGGGTCATGGGCATGGTTGATTGTGGTCAGCCTGTACCTCGTCCGGTGCAAGGTACTAAGGTACTCTACCCGAGTACAAGATACGTCGCCTTGGGACACGGTAACAAATCATGTGGACGAGAAACGCAGGCGACTCCAACTCGGGCCCCGCGTTCAGTTGGGGGGGGGGGGGGGGGGGGGGAAGTATTCGTAGGCAAACGAGAAACAACGACGTAAGGACGGATGTACTGTAGTAAGGCGAGGTAAGGTACTTTCTCGGTCTTACAGGGCTTGACGGACTCCCAAGCTCTCTCAATGGGGATGTGGTTTGGAGAATCCGCTCCTCACGGACATGAGAACGAATAGCGGAAACCGATCGGCGCAGTGGGCCTCCAATACGTTGCTCCCATTACAAACGATGGTGTGGTGCGAGAGGCTTGAGCTCTGCTTGCGCTGGTGTCTAAAGTTTTCCAGATGTAGGCCTGCTTCATCAACTGGGAAATAGTAGAGGTCAAGTCAAGAGAGGCCTAGCCAGGCCGGGGCTAAGGCAGGACAGGCATCAGGAGGCTGATGCTGGCTGTTACAGGGCTGATGACTTGCTAGTACTCGGTGCTGGTGCTGGTACCTCAGCATGAGAGGGAATCGGAGGTGGGATGAAAAAGGACGAAAGTGCTGTCGGTGACGTATGGCTGCCAGATCCATGAAATCATACCGTCCGGGGCCCAAGCAGAGACGAGACAAGGGGGTGGTGGTCAGTGACTGCTGCGATCGGCACCGTTTTCTGCCCGGCTGAGCCTAGCGCCCAGACCAGAAGACCCTGAGCTCAGCCGTTCCTCTATTTCCATACCTACCTTAGGTATGCACTCACTGCACTCACTCACTCACCTGGGGATGTCTCCGTCACTCACTCCCTCGCTCACTCATATTGTTCCAGGCCTTAAACCCAAGGTACAGTCGGTCATTCATTCAGCGCTCATTCAAAGCCAATGAAGATGACACTCGAGGTCACAACGACCATAATCAGCAGCTGGAAATAGCGACTCAACTCATCAAAGATGTTTATTCCTCAAAGCAAGTTTCATAAACACGCATCCTGAAATAGCCACCGTCTGTTTTGAACAAATGTCGTTTCTCCATAAGGCTGTATGCCAATGTTCAACTCTTCAATCACCACCGTCATGCTAAGTGACCAGGGCCGACCGAGCAAGCATAGAGTGCGTCCTCCCCCATGTCTCTCTAGGGTTCGATTTCTTGCATCTTCATTCCTGCGTGACAGCTCCGGGGTACCTGCTCTCACCCCCAGCTCGCCGGGATGACCCTGTTCCCACCCTGCGCCACCCGCCTGGTACTATTAACTCCAACTTCGAAGGGGAGTTAGAGGCGCCCCCCTCGATGTCCTCCTCCTTCACTTCCAGCGGCACGGCGCCCCCTCGCCAAAGCCTCAATGAGGAATGGACAGCGGCCGGACCAAGAACGCCCTCGAGGCGTCCGCGAATGGGAGAGTGTGTGTCAAGGCAGAACGACAAACTCCGAGTCCGCTGTCAGAAAAGAGAGAGAGAGCAGAACCCTGCTTGGCCCGCTACCTAGTATACACTACTGTGCAACACGAACGACCAGCTGCAGCAGACCTTCCATGAGTGGCCAATACGGGTTTCGTACGGCGGTCCCCGAGATCGTAGAAAAAAGAAAAGAAAATAAAAATGTTATTGAGACGAAGGGAAAACTTGGGTATTAGGAGAAAGGTCCATCAAAGGTGGAGATTCCGCGCGCGACGGCTGCTGCAGACAGAATACGGGGGGCGAAACATCGAGCTTTTATTTTGTTTTTGATTTGGTCATGGCAGCAAGTCGCTCGTTCGTCTTCGTCTTGTGATTCGCTACTGTCCGTTCGTGAGTACGTATGGAAACGACGCTAGCGCGAGGCAGGGCCTTCTAGAAGCTTTAGCTGATTCAATTCGTTCGTTCCATTTCTCCAAGGGTCTCCTTGGCTGCTTCCGCTACTAGTACTGCGGTATACGAAGAGAGTGGCATCAGACCTGAGCTGTTGTTGGTCACAACATTCCGTTTCGAATCGTCCCCCAAGGCGCATTGAGGAAACAGTGAACAGGCGCCGAACGTACCCCGAATCGTTCACGTACACTACGAAGGGGCTTTTGCTGTTGAACGTTTTCGAAACTGTCACTGACGCTTCACGGCAGATGATGGACATGGAAAACCATACTTGCCGATGTTTCCGTCTGGAGGGCCCTTGCCAACAAACTCTCGTGGTGTTCTTCTGATTTTCTTCCGCTACTTCGGTCTCTATCCGCCCTTTTCGTCTCATCTTGATGTAGTGAGGTGGCGCATGATTGGGCTTTGCGCAACACGCATTGCCAGCTTCATCCATGCAACTTCCCGTGAACACCTCCACTATTGTACAGTAATACTACTGAAGTACTCGCCATGGTCTCAATATCACGCTTGAGTAAGAGAAAGTAAACTGTTCTCCTTCGCCTCTCGGGGACGTTGGGCCAGAGAATCTATCCGAGCTGGTCTGCCTCTGCAGCAATAGCGTTGCAATAAGCTGCCCGGCAAGCCATATCCACTACCTCGAAAATGGCCAAGAGAGCGGGGTTGAGGAAGCTGGCCGCAGCAAGCATGCATGTAGAATGTGCAATAGCTCTCAGCCGGACAACGAAATATGCCGTTTGGCATCCTCTTCAGGACGTCTCATTGGTTGAGTGAATGGGATGCAGCTTGTGCCTCCAGAAGAGAAAGAATGGCTAAGCCACCACCCACACTTTTGTGTTCCCTTGGGCTCATCGAGCTGCATGACCGTGAGACAGTGAGGCTGTCAGATTTCCTCGGCATCCTAATTACCAGGCAGCAATTCGCGCACGCCCTTCCACCGTCTTCCAATGATCTTGCGACGGGCTCATGTCAACGGGAAGCTTGAAAAGTGTACCCACCCTTCTCACGGAGCTCGGGCCTCGATGCATATGCTCTGACGGGATTGTCCCGCGCTGCTGCCCTGATCTCTATCCACATGTCGCCGAGGACTGCGAATACGTCCAGTCCATGACTCTTTTTGGATTATTGATGACAATCAGAGTCAGAGTCTTTTTTGAAAGTGCTTGAATGTCTGTGATAATAGAAGGTTTGGGTCGGGTAAATGCCGCGCTTGAACTTCATACCGAGGCGTTATTCCCGAGAAGACAACGCTACCTCAAAACAGGTCAACACATCAAAGTACCTTCCCTTCAAACAGTGTACGACTCTCGAACAAGCTACGGTTTGGCTCTTGGTGCCGACGGTGTCACACAGGCGGAAGAGTTCTACTGTTCCGATTCGTCTCGTGTCCAAAGGGAAACAACAGTCAGCCCAGCCCTGCGTTCGTCGATATGTCAGCTGCCGTTCGACCTTTTTGACAATTATGCTTCTGAGCTCGGTGAATGCAAACTTTATTATTTTAATTCCTGGGGCGCTTGTCGAGTCACCTATCAATTGTTGGCTTCACGGACTGTAACCGGATCCAATGTAAGCTTCGGTATTGGTTCATGGTATCTTTCCAAGGTGCGCTGAGTCTTCCTCTACTCCACATTGTGCTTCTACTTGTCCTGCCGTCAATGGCCAACTGCCGCCTCTTTCAGGGCGCGTTCCGTTGCCCCAAACCAACAGCTCGCGCAAAGCCCCTTTTTTCAGCCCTAACTCCAACCCATAATCACACATAGTAGCTTTTGTCCTCTCGTGGAACGCGTCCTCGTCTGACCTGCGGCTCAAATGACAATCCGCTCCAAGGAATACGCCTTGACCTTCTGACTCAGCAGGTGTCCTTTCTCACGCGAAGTCCTTTCCAAAACTTCACCGCCTGAGACAACCTTGTGGTGGGAGACGCTTTGCTTGGACACCAGGCCCAAAGGTAGGCGAGACGAGGTTTCCACATCAACAGAGACGGGCTTCTGTCCCCGTGCGGCTCCTGCCGCCTTACCAGAAACAGCCCTGCCGTACTGAACCGCCTCACCGACCAGCCCATTAAGGTAGCTGGCGTCGTTCAGACCCTCCAGAGCAGCACTGACCTCGAGCTTCAGCGCCGTGATAAATTCAGCCGTATCAGCCTGGTCGCCCGCAGTGCCATTTGTAAGCCAGCCGCTGGGTCCAACGGAATCGATGCAGCGGGAAAGAAGCTCGGCGATGAGCGAGATGGCACCATCAGGCGGAGCTCTTGTCTCCTCGTCGAGGTCGAAGTTTGTTGTGTCCACAATGTATTTTGACGTCCAGGCGCTGCCGACGAGCTGAATTCGCAGAATACGAATGAGGGATAAAATATCGGTCTGGTTATAGGTCTCACGGAGAGCGCGGACTGCGGCAACTGAAGAATAGCTGACGAGTTTCTCGAACGCTGTTGTAAGCACTCGTGCGCGGATGTTCGAGTCGTCTCCCAAGTGGTACTCTGCCAGCTCGAGTTCCTGCTCCAGGTGATCGATTTCCATCTCAACGTAATCTTCCTCCTTCATCTCCTTCGGCGCTGGCAGCAATAGTCTGGACTGCTGATCGAGACTACGCATAATGAGTCGAATAACGAAGAGAAGTTCCCTCTCGCCAAGCTTGGTTGAATAGACGTAGCCGAGGAGACGGCTCATAGTAGGGTCAATATGAACGAGCCTCTCGATGAGCTTGTCAATGATTGTGGCTGGGGTCGTTATTTCGGCCAATTCAACCTTGAAAGCCGCCGACATGTTGGCATTTGTGAGATGGCCCGCCGAGATAAGGTAGAGAAGGACATTGCTGTCAGGAAGGTCGCATCGCAGGACGTAGTCCGCAGCTCCATGCTTCTCCAACGTGAACAACCTGGTGATAGCATACAGCACCCACCTACGATCAACGGCAGGGTACTTCTCTGCACGGTCCAACAACTTCCAATCAGGAATCTGCGCCTCATCGCTGTCTCCATTTTGGTCGATGGCAACTCCAAATCTTTTAGCTAGCAAAGCCTCGAAACCCTTCCAATCTTGAGCTTGCTTGAACCCGTCTGCTTTTTCCACGTCCGCAACAGACTCCTCCACGTAAGTTCCCGAGAGAGTACCGGGAAGATAGTTCTCAAAGGCGTTGTTGCCAGTCGGCTTGGGCAAGCTTGCAACTACAGTCTCCGACCTCGGATATCCACGACCAATGGAGTCGATGAGAAGACCCTCTTTGCTGTGAGACCTAGGACGCTCAATCTGAATGGAAACCAAGGTGTTGCCGACGACTGCCACGGCCATGTCCAGTTTAGACAAGAAAGTCACCAGATTGGGTGCTTGCTGTTCGTGACCCTCTGGCAGCTCAACCGCTGTCGTAGCTTGGACCGAGCGGTACGTAGTATTGAGGATGTTGGCGGAGCCCGTAGTTAGGCAAAGGACCGAATGCTCGGAGATTTGGAGGAAGGAGGTCTCGTCTTCCACCTTCATGAAGCCTTGGAGCCTGGGAACGACGCTAGTGAGATCGTAGGTTCTGAGAAAGGAACCCGCGAGCTGAAGGAGTTTCCCGGACTGAAGATGGAGCTGGTAGTTGGGAGTCTCTGTCGAAAGCTCGCCGTCAGATGGCAGAGGAGTAGTGTGGACCTGTACCAAAGACTGAGAAGAGACCGCAGGCACAACACCAAGAACAAGCAGGAACCTCGAGGTCGTGCCTTCGCTGTTCGCACGGACGATAAGGGTGAGAACGTCCGGGTTGAATGTCTTGGGGTCAATTTGACGGCCAAAAGAGCCAAAAGCGTCCTGTCTACCCTGGAAAATCCCATTCAAGACCTCGGAAGCACTGGCGTGGAGGGCATGCTCCACCTCGTACTTCGCGACAGAGGACGGAAGTAGGTCTCTGCATAAGTTGTATGAGGATGCGCTCCATTTTTGCTCCAAATCCTCTGCGCCGAAGCAGATGACCTGTCCATCCTTGCAGAGACCAATCAAGTCGCCCTTGTCTGATTTCTTTAGTTCGCTCTCGATGGTATCGATGGAGGTGGAGGTAAAGAGGTGTTGAATCGGCGACTTGTGTTGTAGTTTCTGAGAAATGCTTGTGGAGTTCGTCTTCCCAGTCGCATCGACAACGTCGCGGCAGAGGGTAACCTTTGCGCCGGTTGAATCTTGGGTAGACAGATACGTATAGTTGTTGCGACCGTTCGCAGTCGCATCTTGGTATCGAATTGAGTGCGGCGCACAAGTAAATGACTCTTGAGGCGGGATGGGGTACGAAGTTCGCAGACCAGATGAAGGGACCTGGGAAAGTTAGCAAAGCACCAATCAAGTAGGCGCGAGATACTAACATGGTAGATATTTGCCGCTTCACCGTCGACGCCAACCACGACCTCCAGCCTCTTCCTCTTCTTAGACCCAGCCTTCAGGGTGTAGACCTCGCCGATGTGGTACTGGCCCTTGGTGTGATCGAGCGGTCGCGGCAGCGACGCCAAAACATCTGGCCGGTGGATGCGGAAGGTAGGAGCCATTCTAACTTCGAAGGAGCGAACACTTTCTCGTCGACTCGGATGAATTACTGGCAGTGCCGAGGTCCGACTGCTGCTGCAATTGCTCGTTCGAACTTGCAATGCCTGTCGTGTAAGTGATGGCTTCAACTGAAGAAAAAAAAAGTTGGAGGATCTTTCCGTAGTGGGGTGCGACCTGCATTTCCTGCTCAGATCGCACGGTAGAATGCAAGCTGTTTCCCGCGTAAGGACAGTGCGGAAAGTTTTCAGAGCTGGAAGTGTCGGATTATCCACTTCCGACCACCGATGTCGATAAGCCAGATAAGCGATAAGCGATAAGCAAGGAATCATGCGCTGTGGATCCAGGATGTTAATGGCACCTAGGTAGGTAAGGACCGTAAGGTAATTAGTCGCGCTACGCGCTACTGCCCCCGGAATCCTCTACGCGGTTCACGCGACTGGTGATGCTCGACATCGACAACCCAGCCCACAGCCTCAACCACCTCAATCCTGTAACAATTACCTACCCTCTCTTGAGGAGTCAGTCTGACACGAAAGACTTCAAAACAGAACCTACCTCTTTACAGAAGACTTCTTTCCCCTTTTCTACTATATCTGCAAGTTTCTTACTGAGTCGCATGCCTCCTGACGTAGTTTGAAGGCGCGACGGCTGCAGCGTACGCCCTAATGTCCTCCAAAACCACAATGCCTTTGGGGTTCACTGACAAGTCATTCGCAGCACCGCATGGTCCCATGGGAACTCTCATGGTAGCCAATATGGCCTCCGAAGGGCTGGACGTCTCCAATAAGAAACTTCATCCATTCTTCGTTGCCGGCAAGACCACCGAACCCCCAGCAGATGAGTCGAATGCCGCCGACCACGCCTCAACCTCGGACGAAAAGACTCTGAAAGGGAAGCCTGGAAAGCCCCGAAAGCAGACCCGGACTTCTCAACAAGCCTCGAGCGACATTGAACTACAGTCTTCAGACGTGGAGGACGGCGAACGCGACCGTAAGAGGCAGAAGACTGATTGCAGTGCGCCTGGCTCCGGGAAGAAGAGAGGTCGGCCAAGGAAGAAGCCCACCGGGACGACAAGCGGCATAGCGAACCATCTTTCTCAGAATAATGGCGCGCCAGCAACCAAACTCGCCAATGAGGTACCGCGGACGCCCCCTCCCGAGCCAGTTATGGAACAAGACAGCTCCCTCGCGATACCACAAGCCCCTACCACGTCGAACTCAGAAGTCGCGTCTGAACTCGCCCCTTCAGCAGCACCAAACACCTCAAAAGAGCAACAACCAAAGCCTACCAAAGTCCTCAAATTCAACCCAAAGACGGGCACGATTGGGTCGCCTCCAAAGCCCAAACCAGTTCCTGCGGAGGCTTCCAAGGGGGCCAGGTCTTCTAAGTCACCTGCTAAGCCATCTCGCATCGTAACTATTAGGTACGGTCATGATACAGAGTCTCTAGCACGCATTGGTCCGAAGATTCAGCAGATCCTCGCCAGCCCGTCTTCGAAGAAATACAGTCCAAAGTTGAAGACTATCCCCAAGAAGCCGCGTGCCACTGCAAGCAAGCTCCAAGACAAGTCGAAGCCGAAAGACACTCATCCGTTGTTTCTTGGGAAATCCAAAGCCGCTGCCAAAACAGACGCGCCCGCTGTGGTCGCCCCGAACCCTAGGCAAACCATATTCAGTTCTACGCCATGCTCTCCCAAAAAACAACGGTCCGTGCCTATACCCGGAAAGGTTCCGCGATTCGGGATGCGATCTATGGGCCTCAAGGTGCCAGGCTCCTGTCATCCAGCATGGCCAGCCCGGGGCATGGCGCACGTCCGAGGTTTGACGACTGAAGAAGACCAGTTGTCAACGGCTCTGAGACATCTCGAGGTATCATCTCGCAAGTCCAAAGGCCAAACAACGAAGGTCATGCCCGGCGAGTCCGTCATCGATCAGCTTGCCAACTCTTTGGATACTCTGAACATAACAAAGTCTATGCAAGAGAGCACGGACGACGACTTTCAGCCACCGCCACCCGAGCTTCGACTTCCAGGCAAGCACTTCGAGAGTGGTCGCAAATTGAGGTCGAGGATTAAGCCTGAATTGCGGACTTGTCTGCCGTTAGGCAAAAATCCTGAAGGCAGCGATGAAGAAGTATTAACTGCATCCAAGCGCAAGCCCCATCCAGCGATTGCACGGCTTTATAATTCACTCGAAACCAACCTCTCGGCGTACGACAAGTCCCAGTGTGAAGAGCTGACTTGGGCGCAAAAGTATGCGCCGGTCCTTGCCGAGGAAATACTTCAAAGCGGCAACGAAGGCATCTTATTGAAAGAATGGCTGCAAACACTCAAGATTCAAGCTGTTCACACTGGTGTAGCCAATGCCGACCAGAAGACGTCCAACACGAAGTTCGGTTTGGCCTCCAAGAAAAAGCGCAAGCGCAACAAGCTGGATGACTTCGTTATCTCAGATGGCGACGAGGCAGACTTTTTGCCAAGTATGTCTGATGATGACGAGGCCGATTGGCTCCCCATGCAAAGCCAGGGCGCCCCTAAGAATACCGTGGTTCGCAAAGACATCGGCAAAGACATGAGTCGGCTTACTAATGCCGTCGTCCTCAGCGGCCCTCATGGTTCCGGAAAGACTGCCGCTGTATACGCCGTTGCAAAAGAACTTGGGTTTGAGATTTTTGAGATCAATGCCAGCAGTCGCCGCACCGGAAAAGATGTCATTGAGAAGGTGGGAGACATGACACAGAACCATCTTGTCCAACAGAATCGCCAAGGAAAGGAAGATGCTTCTAAAGCAAATGACGAAACAACCAAGGACATTAAATCAGGCAAACAAGGCACAATGATGTCGTTCTTCAAACCCAAGACAGCAAGCAAGCCTGAATCGAAACCTGAGCCAAAGCTTGAGCTGGAGGTTGATGAGCCAAATGTTGAAGAGGCAACTGAAACCCCCAAGTCTGCAAAGGCAAAGACTCAAAGTCAGAAGCAGTCGCTGATTCTGCTTGAGGAGGTTGACGTTCTTTATGAGGAGGACAAGCAGTTCTGGGCAACAATCATGAATTTGATTGCTCAGTCCAAACGACCATTTGTCATGACTTGCAATGATGAGACTTTGGTTCCCTTTCACAACTTCATTCTTTATGGTATTTTTCGCTTCACACCTCCACCTGAGGACTTGGCAGTTGATGCACTACTTCTTATTGCTGCTAACGAGGGTCATGCTCTTCAACGCGCAGCAGTTAGTGCACTTTATGAGTCAAAGGGCGAAGACCTCCGAGCCTCTTTGATGGAGCTCAACTACTGGTGCCAGCTTGGGGTTGGTGATCGACGCGGCGGCTTTGACTGGTTCTACCCAAGATGGCCCCAGGGCTGTGACAAAGATGAGAATGGCGATGTTGTACGTGTTGTCAGTGAAGGCACCTACTTGGAAGGAATGGGCTGGGTTAGTCGTGATCCAGTAGTCGCTTCCAGCCCATGCGCTGCTGAAGAGGAGTTGATGACACAATGCTGGCGGGGCTTGGGATTGGACTTGGGCAACTGGCATGACTCTCTTGATATGTTATCATGGGCAAACAGCTTGCAGACGTTTTCCGCTGGAGACAGAGCTGCAGCATTAGAAGTCTTCTCAGACTTTTCTGATGCCATGAGTGCAGCTGATCTTTGCTCCAGCGGTGATTATGGACTTCGATTTCAGGTGCGTAACTTGGCTTGATTGTGAAACCCAAACTAATTATCTATAGGAACCTCTCGATCCTACGCAGCCAGACATTCCTAACAAGGCGCGCGATGACTACATCATTGGACGACGACTACTGGAGGCGCCTCCGCTTACGACTTACACCTACACAGCCACCGCCATTGCGACCAGACTCAAATCTGCTGCCCGTCAGATCCTACGGACGGCTCCAAGAAGCGCGGAGCCTACGGTCAGCATGGATTACATTCAAGAGAACAATGCGATTCAGCAAATGCGGCAGTCTTTCAACACGACGACGAACACGGCAATCTCGCGATACGACATGAGTCTTGCCTTCGACCCGATCGCTGTTTCTGAGAGAGCAGCGATAAGCATGTCTACCAGCCTCGAGCCATCAGTGTTTGACAGAACGATGCGGATGATCACACTCGAAGTCGCACCGTACGTCCGCGGTATAGTTGATTTTGATCATCGCCTGCTTCAGGAGCGGCAACAGAGGAGCACACTGCTCAGCGAGGGTGGCAGACCTGGTAAGCGTATGCGAAGCACTCGAAGCGCACTCTCGGCTCAAGAGGGTGTGGCGCGTGGCAATGCTCGCAGAGAGAGCTACTTTTCTGCTGAGCTGAGCACTCCGCTCGTCATGCAGACTGGAGGAAAGGAATGGCAGGCGGCCGTTGATGCAGAGATGCGCCTGATGCCACGACCTCCGAGTGTGGCTCCTAGTGATAACACTGGTGATACCGCTACTCCAACCTCGAGTCTCGAGGTTCCTATGGTGAGCGGGGAGGTTGTTACCTCGGGTGCAGAGTAGACGAACATAATGAAGGTTACATGGGCAGCCAGGCAAGGGCTTTCGCTTTGGGGAGTTGGGAATGCAGGGAGGGAGGGCATGAGGACGTTAAGCATTTGGTCGATAGATAACACGGCTAGATGCAATTGAACTGGTTGAAATACACGCTTGGCTGGAAAATCAAGAAGAGACTGTCATCAACATCAGGCGTACTCAGACCTCCTCCTCGACCTGCGATCATCAACCGGTGAAGGAAGCCGTCTCGAGCCCCTCCGGCTCCAATCCTCGACCGCGTCCTCGACCCGTTTCCTCGACCTGTTTTCCTCATCAAACAGTCGCTGGTTACTCTCCGCAGCAGACCGCACAGTCGGGGCCTTCTCGTACCTCACAACCTCATCCCTCGGGCCCCCAAACACGGGGACGACCTTCTCCTCCTCCGCCGCCGCCAAGCTGCGTCCGCGCCGGTCGTCGATCCTCGACCTCACAAACTGCGTGCTCGGGGGCCGACAGTAGCCCGACTCATAGAACGAATCCCCGTCGCACTCGCCAGCATAGAACCTCGATCCCCTGCCGCCCCGGCTGCTGTTCTGGTGGTGGTGGTGGTCGTAGTACTCCCTCTCCGGCAGCCTTCGACGACGGCTGGTCCGCTCTTCATAGACGCACTCGTCAATGTACCCGTTGTGCCTGTCCCGTACCACGTTCCGGCGTACGGAGCGCCGACCCGGGTTGACCTCCCAGGGGTCCTTCCCCTGGCGGGAGGAACGCCGATTCGTCCAGACGCGGTGGATGCAGATGGTGGCGACGGCGATGGCGGCGATGATGACGGCCGTCGTCTTGAAGCTGGGCTTCTGCGGGCGCGGGACGCGGTGGTTGCGAGGGGCGTTTCGGGGGTGAGGGCCGGCGGACGATGAGCGCGAGCGGGAGTAGGAGGAAGAGGAGGAGGAGGAGCTTGAGGAGGAGCGGCGGCGGGAAGGCATGGTGGTGGTGGTTTGTCGGGATTTGAAGGTCGGGAGATTGTCGTATGTAGAGGTTGCGGATTTGCTTTTTTTTGGAGTGTTATGCCGTTGGCGAACCCTTTGTCCGTATACACCAAGAGAAAACCTCCAGTGGTCCGAGAGAAAGGCCGGAGGAGAGAGAGCTCTGTCTCACGAACAAATGAGGGCTGGCCCTCGCCAGTACTAGATGTATGAAAGAAAAAGGTCCCTGTTCCTGACTTGTCCGTCAGTGCGGTGTGAGAGCTTCGACGGGTTGGGCTTCGAGTTCCCCGGTATCAGAGCCCGGACTCTTCGAGTCTGGCGTTTTCTGTCCGAGCGGGGGGGCAACCCGGCGTGTCAAGGCAGTGCTGGGCAGATCGGACTCTCGTGAGACGCCGATTAGGTAGAAAACGAGACAAATCGAGCATGTCGGTTTCCACTTCGGCGAGGTGAGTGAACCGCGGATATCGCTTATATGAGGGCTCTCGTGTTCCCTTTCAAGTAAGTCGCCTACGGTGAGTTTTAGATGCAGCTGACGATATGCTGGGCGATCCCAAGTGTCCCTGAAGAGTGCGTGAGGACCGGTGAAGCGTTGATCGGATGGTCTGAGGGTTGGATGAGGCGGATTCCACGTTACGAACGAAGGCAGAGAAATAACCACCCCAATGGATATGATGACCCCGATCCGAGGTGGAATTTGATCTCATTTGGAATGAATGGTTTATATTCTCTGTTTTCCCTTACGTAGTACAACCGCTAGTCTAGTTCCGGTCTCGGTCATAACTTCCTCTCAAGCTTGCAAATGGACGACGACATTTAGGGGTGGGGGGGTTCTGGTATGACGGCAAACTCAACGATGCCACCACCTCCACCACCAACCACATTGACCGGTCGTTGCGCAGGAGCTCGTTGCGCAGAGAGTCAACGGCAAGAACAGACAGGGGGGGCCAGATGGGCGGGTGCGAGACAAGCTCGCCCCTGGATGCGGCTTCGTTCCCCGGAAAAGTCTATGCACGAGCTTTCTCTTTCCCGTCCCCCTTTTGTTTCTTTTTTTTCTTTTTCCCTCTTGTCTTTTCATTTGTCCCTTCTTCCGATCGACTGGCTGGCGTGTTCTTTTGCAGTCTCCAAGGTATTCGAGAACGGCGCGCCAAAGTGAGATCGATGAAGAATAAGCTGCCACCGTTGCTGAATAGCGCGAAATGTCTTGTCACTGGGCCACATGAATGATGGAATACGACAAGAACGATTGGACGCTAGGAAAGACGCGTGGTTTTGCGACGTGATGGGTGGTGATTGGTCAATGCGTGATGATTTCCGCGGCTTGGAGAGGACCGGCGCGGGTGTGACGACAACACAGGCAGCCGGACCGCTGGCCTAGGCAGTCATTCTCGATGTTTAGGTAGGTAGCAAGAGATACTCGGGAGAGGTCATCGTCGTAGCGGAGTCCAACTCCCATCACTCACACAGAGGCCCCCTACCAAGCAGCAAGGTGTTGTTATTCAGTTACACATAATGCCAAGAAGGTGAAGGAAAAAGACATCTACTTCAATTCAAAACAACGCTATTGCTCATGACACTCACAAATAATATAGACAATCTCCCTCTCAGCGACCTCAGCAACTTCGACCACAAAGAGGCCCACCATCGGAAGCTCAGACAAGCCTCAGGATAATTGTGAACATGAGCACCAAGGCCGCGAAGATGGCCTTCTGCAGCCTCTCCCACATCCGCCCGACCCACCACTGCCGCCTCGTTTCCCTCTTCGCGTTGTCGACCGCAACCTCGACAGGTTTCGTCTCCCACGTGACCCAGTTTACATCACTATTCGCGCCTTTCATCTCGGCCATCGACACAAGAGCGTTCATCGCAGTGGGCCTCTTCCTCGGGTTCGTGTCCAACATCTCTTTCAAGAGCTTATCCAAAGCCTTGTGATGGAGCCTCTTGCAACCCCCACGCTCCTCCAACCCCTCAAACCGACCCGCCGTCTCCTTCTCCGCAAAGACGGTCGACCTCGACCTCGAGAGCTCGCCGGGCCGGAATCCCCGCGCAGCAGCAGCAGCAGCATCATGTAACTCGCGCAAAGCCAGCCCCAGCATCCACACATCGCTCCTCGTCGTCGGCTTATACGGACCCTGTCTAGACCGTCGACGACGACGGAGCTCGGGGGCAACGGACACCAGCGGAGGGCGCGCGAAGTGGTCGACGACGTCGGGCACGAGCCCGTGGCCGATGAGCTTGTAGCTCACCTCACTCCCCGAGCCAGAACAAGACTCAAAGGCGGGGACCGGGAGGATGTTCTGCAGCCGGACGTCGCCGTGGACCACGCCCCGCCCGTGGAGGTACGCCAGCGCCTTGAGCATGTCGTACGCGACCTCCAGTATCGCTTCGTCCGACATGGCGGGGCCGCGCCGGGGGTCCAGGCCTTGCCACGCCGTCCGCTCCGTGACGAGGGAGTCTTGGAATTTGTCGCGGTTTTCTGTGCCCTTGTTCGGGTCGCCGAGGTCGATGTCGTCGGAGTGGGCGATGTAATCTTTGTAACGGACGACGTGGGGCTTCGCAGGAAACAGGCAAGTCAGCTCAAACCGCCCCAACAAACACACAAACACAAAAAAAAAAAGCTCAGCTGGCATCCGTGGGAGGGGGGGGGGGGGAAGAAACTCACGAAGCAAGCCGCATCCGACAGCAAAGCCTCAGACGTGCCCAGGTCCTTCAACGCACGTTCCTTCTTCCTGTCGAGGTTCACGAACTTGATAAAGGTAACCTCGTCTCGCTCGCGATTATGTCGTTCCCCCTCGTGGAGCGAATAGAAGCCCGCAAGACCGCCGGTGACGTCCTCCTGAGCGACGTACATCTTGCTGCTATCGCCACCATTCCCGACTCCGAAGACGTAATTCTCCTCCTGAATCCCCGGGCGGGCCGACATCTCTCTCTCTTCCTCTCTCGAGGGGTATGTTTCTTTGACCTTGACGTCGAAGGTGATGTGGCAGCTTTGCTGATGAGGCACAGATGGAGAGAGGGAAAAAAAAGTCTCACTTCGAGTTCCAGGAAAGGGCGTTGATATATAATTATTCAACTCCCCTTCCTTCTACCTCCTTTGGGGGTTGGGGGGGGCTCTTCGATTGTTATTGCAGACTGCTCCAGCTGAGACCCTTCACCGGCCGGCCATTCATGCTGGTTCCAAGAAGCCGCTGGGCCACTTGCACTCCATTGTGCGGAACCGTCTCACGTCTTCCAGGCCCCGAGCAACAAAAAGATTGTGTCTGTAAACAAGGAGGCAATACAAAGGATGCATGTCACAGACACGACAAGAGGCCGATGTGATTCATACTTCTTCACTTTTGTTTCGTTGACCTCTCTTTGTCTGCCGAGTCGCCAAGGGAGGGAGGGAGTATCTCAGTAATATCTATTCATCACTTGTGAGCTTGAGTTAATCCAGATTTTCTGATTGACCTTCCAAGAAGAGCTCCAGACTACAGAGAACCTTTTTCTTCTCTTTCCCCTTCTTCTTAAATTCAGTAAGGCTATATCAAAAATCTTTTGTGAGCATAGGGTTCTTATCTTGTTTTTACTTCACAACTCCATCAGTTGATCTTGCGACTTTCCTTGCTCATATATTGAGGATTATCTCAATGAGAAATCACAGCCATCATACATTCGCTTTCATGACCAACCATCAGGCCAAGACTCACAACCTCAAAAGAAGAGGAGGAGCAGGGACGGCTCAGAAACTTTTTTTTCTATATAAAAAAACCTCACAGATCTATCAGTTGATGAAATAATGCGCACCCTCATCGCTAAAGACAACACAACACCTACAAAGCCAATCACCATCAAGCCAAGACCCAATCTCCAAATACCGCGAAATCCAGCCAGTCAGATCCAGCGAAAACCAACGGGGGTAGATCTCCGAAACCACTCAGCCAGCATTACTCATACCGTGTCGCGTGCGCAATCCAAACTCGAAACACCGTGTTCGCGCTTCGTCATCCGCCAAATGGTATGTCACCCATCATTCCTCATTGGTCAGTAAGCCCAACTCAATCTCCAACTCCAAAAAGTGTTCACTGGGCCCAACTCGTTGTTTTACATGTTTGATTTGTATTGATCTTTCGTGGTTTACTGCTGTCATTGCTGACGTTTGCATCTATCTACTTTCCTCGGTCCATGGCTGGAGGGCCCAAATTTTCCTGGGTCTTCCCGCTCACCCTGAACCCAGGCCTTTCTCGAACTAACTTCGGGTAGATATTACACGTGGCAAAGGCCATGCTCTTCCTCGGCCCTCTTGCCAGTCCCAATCCGCATGGAAACCCCCCTCCAAACTCCGCTTGATGCAAATTCTTTTGGGGGAAAAAAGGTGTGTAGTCCATGGGCTCTTCTCATCACCCAGATCCCCAAATGTCAATCCGGCCATTTCCCAGGCTGGTCATAAAAACGTGAAGCCCTTCCAACGCCGTAAACAATGCCATGCTGGAAAGATATGATAAGAGCAAGTTGAAAATCACTGAAACGTGTCTGAGTAATGTGTCCATGACGGTATTGGTGGGAGGCAGCGCCCAAACTTCTAGTTCGGGTAGTGTCCCTGAGGAAGGCCATGAGGCATCTGCGAGAGCTGGCTCATCCTGTACGGTGCGTTCATAAACTCGGGAACAACTCCAGTTCGCAGGTCGTTCCGTCGGCCCAGAGGCTGGTAGTGCATCTGCGTCGTAGGCAGGTGGTACTCGTTGAGCGAGGCAGACGGTGGAGGGTAGAGGAGCGTGTTGACGTGGCGAATCGGCTTGTACGGGCTCGGCCTCTGCTGCAAATACACACTAGGTGAGTGCGAGATAGGCGTGTGCGCGATGGGAGTATGAATGACCGATCCCGGGAATTGCTCGCCAAGAGGCGACGAAGCATAGACTGACAAGCTGCCGGGGCTGTGCCTCTTGGTGGGAGTGCCGTACCCGATAGAAGGGTGCATGGGGACGGTCGCTGGCGTGAGGGACGGTTGAGGCATCGACACAGCTGAAGGCATAGGCAGTTGCGGCATCGATGTCGCGGCCGTCGTCGGGGGGTATACGGTTGCCATGGCGCGAACACCAGTTCCCAGTGGCGGCAAAGACACGTGAGGCTGCGTGTTGTAGGTAGTCGTCGGCGGGTAGGCCATCTGTGATGGAGCAGGGTTGGTGTTGAGCGTCAGGTTGGGGACTGGGAGACGCATCGGCTGCTCCCCTACCACTTGGGGTCGGACGACGGGGGGCATCGTGTTGGGCTGCCTCGACAATCGCTTCGCTGGGGGTTCGGTCACGTCCTCCTCCGAGCTCCTCTTCCTTCCTTTCATTCCAGCGTGTTTGCCTGAAAGAGGCGACAGTGGTGGGTTGTAAGTAGAGGGCCAAGCTTGAGCGTTGTGCTGAATCGTGCTGCTCGGCGAGAAGATGGCAGTTGCAGACGAGATGAGGGGAGGGAATGAGACAGCAGGCTGAACGGCTACAGTGGGCGAGGGCACCGGCGAGGTGAAGGACTTGCTCAGGGGCGACGTAGGCTGCTTCTGGGCCCTCTCGTAGTACTCTGAGAAGCATGACAGCTTAATGAGCCATTCCTCCCACTCCTCCTTGGTTGCCAGCAGGCTGTACCGCATGTTGCTGAGAAACTCGACTTCCATGACGTGAATTTCTTGTACGGAAATACCCGAGACTTCGGCCCAGGTCTTGTTCGTGTAAGTGTTGTCATCCAAAACTGTACCCTGTCAGCATTGATCCACCCTACTGCAAAACCTCCCTACTTACACTTGTTGCCCAACATCAACGCAACCGTCAGGAGGCGGTATTCGCTGCCTGAGCGGCCCTTGACCACAGGGTTTGTCGTCTTCAATCGGTATACGAATAGGAGGGCGAGGAGAATGACGTTTTGTGTCACTTGGGTCGTCGAGAGAACACTATAGGCCCACTTCTTGAACTGAGGGAATGGAGTCGCATACTCGGTCAGGCGGGGGACAGTAGCTGTCGGAGGTCGAGATCGAATGTTCTCGGCAGCTCGGAGAGTATCCATCGACTCGAACCAGAAGAGGCATGTGATCTGGAGTGAATTAGCTTGGTTTCTTCCCTCCACGAGACAGTGAAGCTTACCTGGGCTGCAAAATCTGCCAGGTTACCGCCCTTGGGATTGATGCAGCTGGGGATTTGCAAACTGTGTAGAACCAGAGCTGAAGAACCTCCTCGTCTTGACGAAGTGCCGTCTGTCTTGTTTATGGCACCCGAAGTCGGTGTTGAGGGACGAGTAGAGTGCTTGGATGTCGTAGAGTAATGGCTGGCGCCCGAAGCAGGGTTTGCTACTGGCTGCGTTTGGGAATAGGCACTGGTTGGTTGTGTGTACCGAGGATATTGGGGAGCTCTCGCGGCCTCGGCCACGACAGCCTTGGGACCCCTCGCTTGGGCGGTGGCTGAAGTGTACGAGGGGAGAACATGGCTGTCGTAGGCGACGACGTGAGGAGCGTGGTAGGCAGCGCTCATTGCTTCGGTTGACGGCGTGTGAAGGCCGCTCCAGCGGAGAGCAGCTCCGGCCCCGAGATTGAACCTGGCGTCCTTCTGTGTGCGGGCGGCGTTGTAGGGTTGCTGAGCGTAGCTCTGTCTGCACGAAGCGGGATGTGCAGGGGAGAGGGGGAGGCTGTAGAAGGGCAATGGTGCAGCAGTCGAACACATCGGAACGGGGAATTCGAGAAGGATTGAGAGAAGACCTCAGGTCGGTTGTTCGCGACAGAATGTGGATTGCTCGAGAGTGTCGGGAAGAACAGTTGGTAGATTCGTGAGGAGTGCGGGCTGGAAGGGTGAGTGACGAAGCCCAAGGTGAGCGGTTGCTACATTTGCAGTAGTAGCAAGTGGCAGTCAGTCAGTGACAAAGGCGATTCACTCGAAACAGCTTCCGCAGCGGCGTTCAAGCCGGTCAAAAGTTACAAGTTGGATTCAGGAGACAAGTGAAGCGCGGTTGTCTGATCTCTGTCCTCCTCAAGATTCGTCCTCGTTGTCTGGCGAAAGGCGGTTCGTGGTGGAGTGGCTTGGTGTCCCGTATCAAGGCGAATCCCTAAATACTGGCCATGGCAGGTCGGATGGTGAGCTCCTTCGCCGACTTGTATGAACCGAAACTGTTGTCACTTCAGTCGGTAGGCTGGGTGTGTGTGTGGGGGGCACCTCCAGAGAAGGTGCGTTGCCGGCAGATACAGGTCCCTTAAAAGACTTGTAAGTCAGTCGTGAACAAGTTATGTCTGTTGTCGAGGCGGAATGCGGGAGAGAAAGCGAGGTTCGGCGGTTGGTAAAAAGGTGAAGAAGGGTCGGGCGAGGTAAAGACGAGGTACGGTACAGGGTTCCACTTCAGATCGTCCGTGTAGATGAAGCAAGCGGAGGGCCTCGCGGGCGTCGTCAATGAGGGCCGTGATTCGGTAGGCTGCAGGAAAGGGTAGAGTTGCAAAGAGGCAGCTCAAGCTGTTATTGTAATTGTGTTGCAGAGATTGGAAGTTCGGGCAGACAAGACAAGGCCGAATGAATGGGGTCAAAAGCAAGAAAAGGAAACCAAGGGTAAGGCAGGCACGAACGATGCTGGAGCTGGAGCTGGAACTTGCACTGGGACTTGGAACCGGTATAGGCAAATTGAAGCAAAATACGGAGGCCGGGCCTAGTGATATGGTTGCGTCGTTCGTTGGTTGTCTGGACTGGACTCTCATTTTTGGAGTAGTGTGTATCCAATCCGCACGCCGTGTGAAGGTACTGAGGAACAGTACCGCAGGTTCGATGGGTCCTTGGGGTCGTTGTGCTAAGGTACCGATACAGGAGGCATGGCCGTGGCATGGAACAGCATGGGATTGGGGAGAGGAGTGGAGGGGAGATCTGGATTGGGATGGGTTAGGATGGGCTCCAGGAGGAGGAGGAGGTGGTGGGCAAGTACCGTAACCACAGTAAAGCTAACGTAGCTTGTTCCATGTCCATGTCGGGGCAGTAGGTAGGCACGTCCCCACCCACCACCAAAACTGCTGCTGCTGCTGCTTCGTGTGCGTGTTTTCCCTGGCCTGGGTTCCTGGATACTTAGTTTAGCTACCTTCCCTGTGTAAGGTAAGGTACCTTAGTTCATAGCCGTGGACGGCACAGTCAACAGAGGCAGGCAGGACTCATGGCTCCTCAGCGGATGGACGGCGAGCCAGCTCAGGCCGGCCCAGCCCAGTGGGCGCAGGCGCAGCGGCAGGAGGAAGCCCCTCAACTCCAATTAAAGACAGCAGGAGCAATACCTGCCTCACTAGGATTCGTAGTTGGGAAAGGGATGTCACAGGAGAATGGAAGGAGCGGGAGCGGGAGCAGGAGCAGGAGAAGGAGAGCAACACAAATAGTACTTCGAAACTGCCGCAGATTAGCAGCAATCAGGCCGGTACCTCACCTGACCGGACCAGACCTGACCTGACCTGCGCAGCGAGACGCTGGATGGAGGAAGGACCGGTTCGGTCGTGGAACTTTCAAGCCAAAGTATGGAAAAAGGTACCTCGTGCCAACCAGGCACCTTTCCTCAGTTCAGGCAGTGTCCGACGACAGGGTCCCCTATCTCTCTCGTACGGCACCTTTGGAGTGTTTTGCAAGATGTACCGCCTCACTTGAAATTCGCGGCACTGGTACCCGCTTGCTTCTTACTGTTTTCTGCCTGTTCTTTTTTCCTTTCCCCTTGCCATCGCCATCACCAAACCAAGCCGAATCAAGCAAGCCAGCAACATAGTACACAACTCAGCTCCCACTCATTCTTAGACATAGAACAGAATTGACCAGTCCAGCCAATTGCTCGGTGGTTGTTGCCAAGCTGAATATGGATTGCATTCGTAAAGCGCCGCGGCCCCTTCCCCTTGGTAAGGTATAGCAGTAGGTAGTGGTAACTTTACCACTGACCTCGTACTTATGGAGGTATCGGAGTCCTTCTAGTGCCAATGGCCCGTCCATCACTTCAAGTTCCAGCAAGCCAGGCCCAATTCTGCCTAGCGTGGTTTCCCGTCTGACTGTAGTAAAGTGCGTCTCGCCTTACCACCAAGGCACAGAAAAAAGATGACCAGAGAGTCTGAGAACGTACCGGAACACACCTGCCCACTGTGGTTCCTGGTCCTACATTTGCCTACCTAGTCCCAGTCCATCGCAGAAGAGTGTCAAGTGTGAGAGGAGGCGTCGGGATGCGAAAGGTGGGTGTGGAAATGGAAATCTGGAAGGCAAAGGAAATCGACCCTTCTTTTCCTTTTCCTTTTTCTTTTTTTCCCCCCCTCTCGTTGCTCATTGCTCATACTCTTACACTTATCCACTTTTGGACTAGCCTTTCATGAAGTTAGTGACCGCCGCCTTAGCGACTACTGCGGTAGCAACAGCCAGCTTGACAGGGAAGGAGGGCAATGGGGAAAAGGACAGGAAGGGGCAGGGGTCAGCCCGTCCAAGGGCCCCAAAAGACAGTTGACAGTGGGAATGCAGGAGAGAGAAAATCAAAGTCTGAGGTACGTACCCTACCTACTTAGTGCCTGTCCGTCGGGTGCTTTATTGGTTTCGATTTACAGTCTCACACCCGCACCCCTCCAGACCACCACTAAAGCAACTACCACTACAGTGGGGACACACCCCCTTCTGTCCTTTGTCTCCCTCTTTCCCATCCACGCTGCGTGGTGCTGATGGAGAAATCCCAGGATACCTGGGGCAGGGTGGAGTGGGGTTTCGAAGCCTCTGGTCCCGTCCTTTCGTGCTTCCTCCCTCGGTCTGCATTTGGCATTGGTGTCTGAGTCTCCGGTTGCTGGTTGCTGGATGCTGGGTTGCTGGCGTCGCCTAAGCGGCGGCACGCATACTTCCAGCATGGGGTGGTCTGGCCTGGCATGGCATGGTATCGCATGGCCCAAACCAAACCAACCCCAACAACCTGCAGTCTCGCAAGAGAGGCAGGGCAACCATGGCTGACACCAGGCCACCAGGGAATGAATCTGCGCAGCTTCTGCGGTGCCCGTGACGCCTGGGTGGAGGTGCCTTCGTTCAGGTCACGACTACTCTCAAAAGGTGCATTATGTCGGTCATTTCACCCCTTGTCAAATGTTTCCAGTACCTCTCATCCTTCCCTTACCGTGCGTGTTTCTTTCAGATCACTCGGTCTAGACACTCACCCGCTTGACCACTAAGGCGGTGCTAACGCAGACTCAGACTCAGCGCAGGGCGAAGGCCAGGGAAAAATAACCACCCCATACCGCAGTAAATGAATAGTGGCCGCCGTCCATCCCGAATCCCACCTTGCGTACGGATACTGCGACTGCTGCGTACCTCATTGCAGCCGTACGAAGTCTCTAGTATCCGTCCGTCTTGTACCTCCTTGAGTCTTATCCACACCAAAGTGATCAAGGTCTGCTTACCGTAATTCCTCACCAACCATCATTATTCAACCGCCGCCGCCATCATCGTCGTCGCCATCGTTAGCCACCGTCCCTCCCTCCCTTCTCGTCCCATCTCATCACATCGTGTTCCACCCCGCCTCGTCGCACTCCAATCCGCCGTCGTTGTCGCATCCCACACGAAACTCTCTCGGCTCAAGGTCGCTTCGGGGAGCATTTTCCCAGCCGCTGCGCCGCCAGAGCCAGAGCCAGAGCCAGAGGCCCAGAGCTGACATGACGAATGCCCATCACCGTACGTACCCAAGTACACAGAGATCGTTCGCTGCACTGGGACAGACACGGCATCCCAGGTAGTGCGCCATAAACCCGTAATACCTCGCTCACTCTAACTCCTTGCGCGTCAGCACCCCGCAAGGTATCGACGCTGCGACATGATTAATGAAGCACCTATGGAACAAAAAAGAAGTACTCTGTACAGAGTACGTATTCGTAGCGCGCTGTGCCTTGCTCAATTAGCCTTCCAAGTAGTGTCTGCTGCAATCCCCTCTGCAGATGGGGTCTCTGGTCGTCGTCTCCGTCCTCCGCCGCCGTCGCCGATTCCTCGCTTGCCGATTCAGGAACGCAGTCGGGCGGGCGTCTTGTGCAGCTTGCTCGGCCTTGTCCTTGGTTGGATCCCGGCAGCTCGCCTCTTTTTGACTCCATGTACTCCGTACAAGTAACCGCTCGGTTCTTCGTTGTTGCGACTCTCAGAAAAAAAATAAAAATAAAGTCGCAAGTGAATCTCCGGTTAACGCCTCATGTCTTCGCATGACTGGGAGCAATGCCTCGTCGCTGTGCAGCTCCAAATTTCTACCGATGATCCTGGTTGACAGCAAATGTTTGCACCACCGATTCAGTCCGCGTCCATGATTGTGTCGTGATTCGTGACCCAAACCAAGAAGGCTTTTGATGACGGACGGTACTTGCCGCCGATTGGTGAGCAATACCGCACCACTTACACACCTTACCCTCCAATATTTGACCCCAGTATCCACCAAACATATTTCAAGAGGACCCCAGGGTCAGAAGCGCTTTGCGGAAGACGTCGCTCTTTCGGGAATAGCGCCTACAGATGTTGGCTCGATACCTTGACACCTCGATAATCCATCCTGTCTCAACCGCCAACACACCCTCCCAAGAGGCTAGCTGGCTCGCAAGTCAGTCGTCAGGGAGGGCCCCAAAAAAAAAAAAAAAAAACCCCGAATGCCTCTGCGATAATTTACCTTGTAATACGTATCAAGTTGGTGTCAAAGGTTCGCAACAGGTCAGACGGGCGAGCGCCGCACCGCACCTCACCGCACCGCTTCGCACCTTACATCAGGCAGCCAACCACGTCCGACAGGGTAGACGCTCCAAGGCAACTCACCTCACCCCGTGTAAGAAACTGCGTCGTGTAATCTCATCCCAGCCCGCTCGGCAAGGTGCCTCTCGGTAACCGTAAGTTTCGGCACGTTTGCCATGCTTCGTCTCCCTTACTTCATGAAGTACTTTCTCACGTCGACGAGACTCGCATGGCGCAAGAGATATATCCGTATCCGTACCCCACTGCCATAGCACGAGGCCTTTGCATTAGATTCGCAGCCGAGATGGTCAGTCCAGGCCAGGCCGCTTGCATCCACTTCGACAGGATGACCGACCGACGGGCGAAGATGGATGGCCCAACCCCCAATCTCGGCCAAGCTGAACCACCGAGGCGGCAGATGAGCAAAGCAAAGCCAAACGGACCAGAAGCATGCACAGAGCGCTACACCATTAACGCAACAAGATCCAGAAATGCTAATGCTGACGGGACCGCCTGCGTCGGGCCTGTTTCGCGACTGGCGGAGGCGAGGCTGCAGACGGAAAGGAAATGCGCAGCATTGTACGGATACCCTGGTGCTCATGTTGCTTGCCCCTACCAGTACTATACTGCACCGTTCTCTCTCGTTCGAGGCAAGGATAGCGTATCTGGCTGGCGGTGTTGGCGCATCCACTAAAAACTCCCCATAGAGTCATTGCCCAATTGCCAATCATCAGGTCAATTAGAATGCGCCAGTCAAAGCCCCCCCTCCTTGCCTCATCCCCGAGGGATGGCATTGCAGTACAATCACCGCTGAGAGCGGTTGGAACTTGGATGGCCGAGTCGGCGGCCAGCTCCACAAGGGCCCCCCTATTGAAATCCGATAACCTAGCAGCCATATTGGTACTGGCGCAGCAGTTTCTACGCACGGAATGCTTCGGTTGTGCGCTGCCATGACTTGATCGGGGGTTGCCTGGAACACCGTCTCCTATCGCCCGCCGCAGCACTCTGTTGGCCCCTGTGCAAGGTACTGAGATATTGGAAATAATTACTGAACGGCAAGCGTTCGGCCTGAAACCCAGGAAATCTTGCCTTCAAAGTAACGGCGACTCTGTTTGCTCGTCCTTCGCTCGAAGTACCGCAGTAGAAAGTGGGATATGCACAGGACAGGGCTCTGTGGTTGGTCCGCCGGCGCACATGCTATTATCGCCCTGCTTCGCCGTCTTTCTAATACTCTCTAAATTAGCATTGGGCACAACGCAACTCACCACAGCTCGCCCCCTTCATCAAAACCAAGTCTAATCCAAAAGCAAGATATTAACCCTCAAAGACGGGGTTCAATGTACAAGTACCAACACAGCTCATCTGAGGGCCGGCATATTAATGTTCAAGTCTTCTAGAGTGCACAAGGCTGTCCTTCGGAAGACGCGTGAAATTGAAGGGTTCCACCACTCACTCACCAGACGACGCCTTTTGCCACCCACCATGTTCAGCCACAACGGGGTAATTACACTTTCTCACCCAAATTTAACCCATATCATGTGCTCTACTATGCACAATACACTTTATATAATAACTGGAAAGCTACTTCTAGTGCTGCCTTCCACGCTTCCCCATTGTCTTGTTGCTTCGTTTCCGTGTTAGACTGGTGCTCCACAGGGCAATATGCTCGAAGCCGATCTTCGGGATGGGGATATGAGAGTTTTCCGTTTCTCCTTTCGGCCCATACCAGTTGCTTGCTCCTCCCTCCAATGAAACTGTGGCTTCCGGCTCATGTCATATTTTGCGAAGATCCTCTCAAGTCGATATGAAGCGCGAGGGATCAAAGATGCATAAAGTGCTGCTTGTGGCTGCCCTGTCGTCCGCCGAGGCAAGCCATGCACACACCTGCCTTTGTCCATCGCTGTTATGGCCATCTCTGTATGGCTCGCTCGTCGTCATTCCTCCTTCCAGCTGCTCCACTATTTCCTTAATTTGGTTGCCAGCAGCCAGTCATGAGCTAGGCTTAGCCAGGAGGGTGTGCTGCCGTGCTTGAAGGAATGGCAGCATCTCTAACTGACGATGAGGACGCTTGAGTGGCATGGCAGTTTCGACAAGGTCTCCAGCCGTCGCAGCAACGGAGGCAGCTCAAAAACTCGGTATCACAGCGTCATGGACCACGCCGACCGTGCCGGCCGAATGGCTGGGTTGCGCAAAGCCTCCCTCCGTTGTCCACCCTCTGCGACTAGGCACTAGAAGCAAGTCGCGCCCAGCCAAATCATTAAAATCCCTGCAACTCCAAGCAACCCTTCTGTCGGCGATGTGAGCGGCACGCGAATGGGTTAACCGCATTCTTTTTCCCTCCCCCGCCCGTGAGTAAGTGGGCAAGGAGCGGAACAAGTGTTGCATTATCAGCAAAATTTGAGGTACCACCCCCCCCCCCCCCCCCCCCCCTTAGACATCTCATGTTGGAGATGAAGTCACTCAATGTGACAGGGAAACGCCCACAACAGAACCGCAAACAACATCGTCGTCACTTTTAAAGCGATGGAGACAAGCATCAGGGCTAAGCGTACCGAGACCTGTCTGCAAATGTTGCTAGTTAGTACATGTCAAATGAAGCCATGGGTATAACAATACTGTGAAGTAACTTACTGCCTCCAAATGCTTCACGTGAGGCAAGGTCGGGATACGCCCTCTGAAACAGCCCTTCCAGAGTCATGCTCAGTGTACAGTGGCTGTCGATGGGTACGCAGTAACACCCTACCTACTTTAGGTGGTAGCCACAGGGAACCGGCTGAGTGACCTCAAGCCCGCAGGTTGCTCGCGGCAGGCCTGAGCCTGGCCCTGATATCCAAGACAGCGAGGCGCGGAAGGGATTCCACGTTTGCCAAAGTGCAGCAGGGCACGGCCGTGACACACCGATAGGAGAACCGACACCTGGTTCGCTGGTTGGTTCTCTTCAACCAGTGCTATCAAAATACCACCACTCCGTCTAGCAAGACTGAATTTCCGTTTCGGTACGACGTGGCCAGTATCACGAGTACGGGGCATTCTTGATTTTTCGTCTATTTCATTCCTTTTTCGATATCATTTGACGTGACAGGGGGTGGGATTCCCTCTTGCCATCGAGGGATTAATTCGAGGTATCAAAGACAGGAAGAAGATCCCTTGCGCTCAAGCCAATCAGTGTCAACCAATACTGGACCAATAATGCCGAACTGGCGTCGGCAAGAACGGTTTGTCGGGAGTAATAATACCTCACCTCTCGGAATGCAGCCGTCGTGATGGAGAAGCGCGAAGCAAATAGGTAGACGCAAAGCCTGGGGCCGGGAGTTTCTGGATTGACGTGCCAAACTTCGTCTGCACCGCCTTTCAAGGTGCCAGGAACTACAGTAGTATACAGAGCCCCTCAACATGGAGATCGGTCCTCAAACCGGAGTTGCTGAATCGGTCTGTGAGAAAGCTTCCCACGAAGTCGAGGGTCTGTGTCCCGGCTCCCGATTCTGTGTGAACTTTGCTGGGGCTTTCCGGTAATGGGTGTGGGCGTAGAACACCAAGTTTCTTCCTTCACCAGGAGGACGAGACCTGCGAAGAGGAAAATTCCCCATAGAAAAGGGACGCTTGGTGGCCTAAGCCACACCTCCATAGCTTTATCCAAGGATAGCCTCGATGGTATGCCACTGTCAACAAATCGGGACTTGATACGCTGAGGAGGTTCTCTTGTCAATGTGATGCGTAGTCGGACTGTCCACCGCATCCCAATTTTATATGTGATAGTTCAATTAGTGGCGTGGGACAGATACGAGAATCTGGCGTGTCTCGCAGAAAAAGGGTTCGCTCGCTAGTAAGTATCCTGAGATGTATGATAAAACTCCTGCGCAGGACAGCGGGCAAATGGCAGTAAACGAAGACGAGTCGATAAACTTATGCCAGTAAGGTTGAGAGTAAACCGGTACTTCTTCTCATTGCGCTTCGAGTCGAGAAAGGCTCAGCGCCTTGCAGCCTGGCCTAGCGCCCGGAGTCGCCCTTTCAAGTTCGCTGGTCGAATGCGAAGTCATGGGAGCGTTGCACCTGATATCCCATTCAAGATCGGACTTCTCAAAGTACCGTCCTGCAACCTTGATATGTCGCTCTTCACTAGGCATAAAGCTTTTCTTTCCTAGGCTCTTCTTTTCTCTCTTAGTCTCTGTTGGCCAGAGAGATAGCGCAGCTAGAACGAACAAATAATTCAAAACGGGGGCCGAACAGACACACCTCTAGGAATGGCGGCATGGCGGAAATAATCTTGCCGGAACCGAGCCAGAATCATCCGAGTAAAGTTGTGTGGGCATTGATGGCGTGTGCTTGTTGAGCCCGCGGCGACGTCGCGTCAGTCCTGTTGCATGTCATGCAGTCAAAGTTATCACTGCTAGGGGCAGGATTGTTGGTCGTGGAGGAGTCAATTTCGGAAATACCATCGCCCTGGAGCCTCCACAGCAGACGACTTCGAAGGCACTTTTTGCGAGATAGACGCGTGTAAAGTTATGACTTATGAGGGTGGGCGTGGTGGCAAAGAACCGCACTGCTGCACTAAGTACGGAGCGCGTATTAGATTATTAGAAGTGGTACATTGACGGCTGATGATTGGTAGGAGTAATGCCATCCAGCGGGCACTGGAAGAGGGTGCTGCTGGAAGCCTTCGCCGCCCAGGAATCCCGCAATCCCATGCCCAGAGCCGCAGCCAACCATGACAACTCTGAACCTCGGTGGTCCACGGCCTCTGGCCAAGCCAACAATACGTGAACGCAGGGAAGAATTCAATGGCCGCCGGAGAGGAGGATCGGTCAGGGACCAGGGACTGGCCTCGGGCCTCCGCACAATCCGCCGTCGACGCCGAAGGCCCATTTTTGACGCTGAGATGACCAACTTGGCATCGTCTTCAATTTTTTTCCCCCCAGAGCCGGGGGGCTTCCGAGAAAGAAAAAAAAAGATTTCGAAGGACGGAGTATCTGGATCAGCAGGGACCTGGCCTTGCTGGCATCTTGATTAAAAGACCAGGGGGTTGAGTCTTCCGGCTTTGTTGCGTCCAAAATAGCGAGTGGTCTTGGCTAGCCTTTGATACTGGAGCTCTTAACTTCAGAAGTCACCAAATCGACACGCCGGCAGGCGCCGATGGAGGGTGAGGCTTGTGATGCGCTGAGCAAGTCACGATCCCGCAATCGGCTTCACTAATCTAGGGACGTCCTCATCACGTTGTAACAGCATGGAATCTGATGTTGGCGGAATGAGTGTGCTGCAGAATACGTGTGCGAGGTGTGAGAGATGATGGCCCTGGGCGATGGCAACGGGGGTGTGCCTAGTTTTGTATCTTATGTTTGACTGGCGGGCCGTTGCTGACGAAGGGAGACAAGGGACATTCAGAGTCCAATGCTCTGCCAAGGTCAGACGCCCTGTCCAGTGAGCGCATGTCAGTGCAAGTTTGCCGCATCTGAGACTCGTACGCAGTAAGTATTCCGGACGAGCAAAGGGATCGACTGTCGAAAAGTTGGCGCTATGCATATTCTTGTCGAAGAAGCGTGAGAAGTGTGCCCATTCAGAGATGGAGGGGTTTGCCATGGTTGGAATAAGTATGTGCCATACGTGTCGCCGCAAAATCCTGCATCAAGCCTTGAACCCCCGAGCCTAGGTCAACTTGTTGAAGACTTGAGGCTGGAATGCGCCCGTGATATCAAGCACCTGACGGGACGTGCAGAAGCAAGTGGCGTTGTTGAGGAGATCCAACGCAGTGTCATGTAGTGACCAGGCGTCTGGACTAACAAAGCGTCCCATCAGTAGCGAGTGTCTTACATGGTGAAGGTCGAAGTGCGTTAGAGGTGGGGAGTGTATTGCAACCAATTAGGTTAGGTTGGTGTCAAGTGATAGCCGAGTTACTGAAGTGAGGTAGTGGGCGCTGTTTGCGTCTTTGAGCTAGGGGTTGAGCGTCCCATACATAGTGATGGTGATAATGCCGCAGGGTTTGCCAGCTCCAGCAGTGTCTTCTGTCATGGTTTGTTTCAATGGAAAGAGTCGAGGCCGAACCTTGAACAATGATCGCCAACGCCTCATCTAGCCCCATTCCTCTAGGGGTGTCAACGGGATGCGCTCTGAAGAGACCAGATACGATCATCCGAGCCCCATAGTGCTGCGATGCGCCCTTGTACTGGTGGAGATTGAGGGACGTAGGGGGGGTCGCAGCAATGGCTGAGGTCGAAAGTATCCTTAGATTATGGAGGTTTGGAGACTCGGGTGATGCTGACTAGCACATCATGTATAAGACGCAGGGTCGGCGGCAACATGGCATAGCACATAGCGAGAGGGGTATTTCAGTAACCTGTGTGCTTGCTGCTGCTCAGTGGGTATGAACCTTTCCAGGTGCTCGTAGTTGACGATGTCATAATGTAGGCAGGCGGCTGGTGACTGGACGGAGTATTCGTAGCGGTGCAAGGCTTGAACGCCATGTTAGCTGATGGTCCCGGGATCCTGGATTTCTGGACCTTGGAACCCTGCTGACCGAAAGAGCTCCAGACTGATTATCCATACTTCAGTACTTGCTTGGTAACTTCATGTCCGAAAAAAAAGGGGGTCTTTTCCACGCCAAATGATGAATGACCTGACAAAGAATGGAGGAGGCGTGGAGTCGGACAAGGTGAAGAGGTTCGGGGAGGACGAGAAGCTGGTGGTGGTGCTCGGAACGCAGCACGGCGATACATAGCTGTTAGAATTGGGTTGGGATGTGGAAAAAGCGGCAATTGAGTTCCATTTGCCTTCTTCTGTGCAGCGGGTCACCTTCGTAAAACCTTCTGGCCGAGCCTGCTGATCGGCATGATGCTTGGGTGCTCGATGGCACGCAATGGCACAGATTGATGTGGGATCTAAATTTCGATTGTGAATGACGAATGACGGGAGATTGAGGGTGGTTGCTATGGTGGTTGAAGTTTTTCATTTTAGGCATGTGTGTCCCTGGGGCCTGCAGAATAGAAGAAGCATAACCTACCTGAGGCAGCTACGACGGGAAATGGCTGGTTTGTTTCCAGGCAGCGCAGGGAGGAAGAGCTGCTGCTGGTTGCAGCTGCCATCAATGAGTGTTGTCTTCCATTGGAGCAGACCGAAACAGAGTACCTTCCAAGGTATTCGCAAGGTGAGGCACGTTGCTTTCCACCTTCCAGGCTCACATTGACACCTGCCGGGCTGCTTTCTTCCCATCTCCGTCACCTGCTTTTTTTTTCCCAGGTTAACAACCTCCCCGCTGTCCAGTTCTATCCCTCCTTCACTTTCATTGCTCTCCATGCCCACCCCCGTCGACCAACCACCGAAACCCGCCAACACGCCGTCAGCCTGCAGAATCCACGCCCGTTTCGCATCCCGGGTTGAACATCAATTTGCCTTGTCTTGCTTGATTGGCCATCTCGACGCTTCACACGACATCCGTTCTTAACGCACTGCACAGCAACCACGAGACATAGCATCCATACCTTCCAGACAAGCACCGTCCCTTGCGATACACGGACCAACTTCGCCTACGACCTGAAGGCTCAAGGCTTTGCCCGAGGCGATTATCAACCACAGAATGGAACATCCGTCATGCACGCAGCAGCACCACCACCATCCGCTAACGCCATGATCCATCGGCAGCATACTTGGCTGCCAGTGCTTGCCTATTTCCAGCAGCACCAAAGTACCTATCCGACTACCACTCCAACAACTCGGGGTGTGTCGTGTCTCGTTTCCAAGACTTGCCTGTGTCAGTTAAAGTTGCTGGTGGTCCCTGGTTCTTGAACTTGAGGGCCTGGCTTGGCACACTGCTCCTTTGCCGTTTAGCCCCCTCAGGACTGATACTGCCTTCCGCCTGCAGCTTGTTCAACTTTGAATGCGCCGTCCCGCCGCTTCAGTACCTGGCCATGTCCTTGACTTCTTGAGGCTTGGGGGTGCCATTCCGCACCCCCTCCTTCATCACGAGCTCGGACACCTGCTGGATTCATCCAACCAATGTCAAAGCCGGGGACTCTCTCTTCTCCGCCTCTCCGCCTCAGCTGCATGAGACGGAGTCAGTCGCCTGCTTGCGTTCTCTCCCTCAGTCATTGTCACCGCCATCGCCACCTCTTCACATCTGCTGCTTACGGGCGATATCAGACGTCTGCCGATCAGAAGGACTCGCCTTCTCACGCTCGCTCTGGAGTTGTTCTTGTCTGACATGACCGCTAGTTTCAAACTCGCTTGGCTACTTGCACATTACCTTGCCACGGCCCGGCAGCATGTCAAGGTTATCTAGTTATCATCGCAGTGCTGACCCGCTAAGGCCTTATACGTGCCCACTCTGGAGTCCAACCGGTTTGTACCACCTGGCCTCAATCGTTCGACGAATAAGGACTGTACAGTCGCGGACCAGGACCATAGCTGCCACCAACATCGAAACCAAACCCAAATTTTGGGGTGCACGGCAAGTTGAATGACGAATTACGTTACTGGCCAAACGCGGTATTACTAATGACCATTTTGGCGATGCTTTGCTGGTATTAGAGACAGTCAACATGCAACCGGGTCAGGCTGAGAAAAGCAACAAGGCTAGAAAACCACATTAGGGAGCATTCAATACTGTGGGACGTGAAAATGGAAACTAGCAAGCTTTCATTTTTCATGTAGTCGGCGTCTTTTCTGTTCCCCGCCTTACTATATAATCTGCGTCTTTACGAGCATGACTGGCCTCGCAGAACCTGGACCTATCGTCATGACGAGATTGCACCCTTTCGTCTGGTCTTTCCCGCCTAATCCTTGCTGCCCGCTCGCTCCCGCCGCGAAGTGGCAGCGACGAAGGAAAAGAAGTATGTCTCGCTACGCAAAGGCTTAGTTAGATTCCCTGCGTCCGTTACACCGAGGCACCGGTCGGTCCATCTGGCACTACCACTGTATCACCGATGGTCCAATACTGAACTTTTGTCGGCAACTTTTCATCCACAACCCAGCTCCATTGAATCACGCCTCGTGCGGGCAGTTTGGTGCCACTGCTCCGGTATACTCTTCGCTGATCGGATATGGTCGCCTTCGGTAACAGTGTCGACCCGACCCGTATCGAAATTTCCTCAAGGTACGCCGCCTGTTGCGAATTTCATATATGCGGCGCGGGTTCGTCTCAGCTGCCCAGTCGCATTCGTTTGATACGTTCGGCAAGCCGGACATACCGGTGTCAGAGAAACTACACGTGTAAAGGCCTTGCTTGCATGGTGGAGGCAGCTGAAGGGCCTAATTCATCATGGCATGGCGAAAATCTGACCAGTTCAAAGGTTGTCCCCACTGTTGACCTTGTTCTTGTCGCAGTCTAGACATCCTCCCAGCTCCTGCTGCTTGCTGTTCTTCCGCGGCCGTCTGGCGGCTACGGGTTACATGGCGCGCGTCCGTTTCGCAGGCCCTTTTTATTCGGATGACTCGCATCGTCATCCGTCCCGGAGCGCCCGCCATTTTCAGCAGCTGTTTGTTCTACAGTAGGTTTTCATGCTGCAGACCTCATTTGCTGAAGTAATGAGGCGCCAGCCAAAATTTCTCCCCCTTTCATTCCGGGCGGCCATTCTTTGCCTTCCATGTCAGGCTGTTGAAATTAGACATCAATCGTCACCGATCGTCAATCATCTCACAGTGGAGCTGCTATCCGGAGCAAAGTCTCAGTAGCGACAGTCGTCGATAAATTGCTACCTTGCGCGGTTTAGCCCCTCGGTGCGGCAAAGCAGTTCCTGCTTACCCTGGCACCTAGTCTTCAATCCATTCGTGCAAGGAGGGCTGGAGTAGAGAGAATTGACGGCTGATGACGAAGGAATTCACAGGCGTACTTTGCCTTCCTTGTTCCCGTTGGCTCGCTCGCTGAGCACCGCCCGCTGAGAAAAAAACAATAGAAATGGTGCGGCCTTTTTTCCCCCTATCACCTATTCTTGGCTAGCCTCCATATCATGAGGAGTACGCATTGAGCACACGACCGACTTAGCAAATTGGATCTCAGCTGTGACGACATCAAGTCTCGATGCGAAGGTTACTATGGTATCAGAGGAGTGGGCGCCGATGGTGATTTATCCCGTGGACCTTGGTCACGTCGACTGGTTCGGACCGTGGCTCCGCGCTGATCCAACTATTAACACACCTTTTGGCCCCCGTCCGCAAGGACCCGCCTTCCCGCCGCCGCCGCCGCCGCTCGAGTGACTCTACCCAACTCCGGCCGGCGTTCCGGGGGCCCGCGGGTGTGTCGTTGGTGGAAGTCAGCAGCATCACCCCTACTTGACCAACTTCACGTCACCCCCCGAACTGTCTAGGGCAGGTAGGGTCTTTGGGGTCAACCAGATTGCGTCCTACCCTACGCCTGTCGGCCCAACGGTGCAGCTGAGGGTCTAGTGATGTGCTGAATATGAGACGCTTCAGTCTCGGGCTTACGGAAAGCCTCAGCCGGTTGGCTACTGAAGGTAGAAGTAAGACTGTCTTTCCTGACGATGAGGCGGTGATGTGCCTCCATAGTGCTTTTTCCTGGAAATGTGCCTGGATAATATGCAGTGACAATTTTGGCGTGGTGATGTGTTGGATGTGTTAACACATGAGACCGCAGGGCTTATACAGCCCTAAGATTCCCGCTGATGTATTTGTCTTGCTCCCGCGATCAGCCACTGCTGTCCAATTTTTCGCTCAAACTGCCGCTGGCCTAACTGTGATGTGGTGAGCTAACCTAGGTACAGGATTGGGCTCGGTCACTCGGTATGCGATTTCATGCATCAGTCCTCCAAGACCGACTCAAGTCTGGTTGGAACCCACACTCCCTCCGCTTTAGGCTACAGTCCATGGTTGTTCTCCTATGAGATTTGGTATTCTGCGCTGCCGTGTACAGAGAGCACTCTGAAGTCATTCCATGGTGCCAACATATGTGGCTCGTAGCTCCAGCCTTGCCCTGATATTTCTCTTCTTGAAGCAATTGACCTAGCCACCTCCACTGACTTTTGGTGAAACTCAGAATTTTTTAGGCATCTGTCCTTACAGTGGCTCACAAGACGGGACTTTCATGCGAGGACTTGCAAACAACACAAAGCAGGATGTCGGGTCCGCCATACGGAAACAGGGTCCTTTTGCAACAGAGATAGGTGGACTCAAATTCCCTCTTTCGATTTCAGGAAGAGGTGGGGGCAGGATATACAACGAGAATGTTGCGGCCTTCATCTCTGGGAGGAGGATTTGTGAGCGAATTTGGGTCTTTTTTGTTCGTCTCGTCGAGCAGATTGGACTCGGCCAGAAACACCGGAGACAAGAGACGCCCACTCGTATAGCCAATGACATGGGAACTTTTCATGCTTATGATCAATAGTGTACTCTTCAACAATGCAGATGTGACTGATACACATCTTTTTGGATGTTTATCGATCATGTATCTGAAAATGCTAGCCCTGGGCGAAAAGCTATCATCACAAGCGCTCAACATGCATCATAACAAGAAGATGATTCTCGTTTCTATAAGCGAAATTGTCACATTGGTTTCATCTTCAACGTTGTTTGGTACTCTTCCAAAGGTTATGAAATCCCAGCTGTGTCAAGCTCATCCCAATCCCACATTACTTGATGCATACATGAATTGCTAGATGGGTTAGTGTTCCTTCTAAAGGTAACTTGACTTCTCAAATGTGTGAGTTTGCCGTGGGTGTGGTTCGGTGGAATACAAGGTTTGCCTCTCAAGTCTGGTTCATCAAAGTCTTGTCTCCAAGCTTCATCAGACTCAATCAAAGAGGTGAGCCCGTACACTGCGTGAAGTTGTGAGAACTCTAGTCGATGTCGTTTATGGATACTATCGACAGGAAGGAAACGACTTAAAGCATTAGCTTTGCTTCAGAATCACTACGCAGAGAGATTAGTTCCAATCGAATGGGGGAGTTTTCTGTGTTCGGAGAAAGAAATCGCTAGGTTTCGAGAAACTGTAGAATGGTTAACCATCCCATCTAACAACCAAACCTTGTGTTGCCATCGGAGATGGCTCCAGTCACGTTAGATATATCAACCAGAACGTTGGCTCTTGGCTACTTTATGAACAGCTGCAACACCAAAAACAAACTAAGATCCTGCGACCTCAACCTCAGTAATAATGCCAAGAGACGGGACAATGGAGCTGGCTGAGGCCACAGTCAACCACAGCGTCTTTCCAACCTCACGATCCAACACGGACGATTCCATCGAACTCTCCGACATGTCTCAACCCAACCAACTATCCAACGCCAACATGAAGGCAATATTCAAAGCAGTAGAGGCACCGCAATCAACCTTCACCCTCGACAACTCCAAATTCTACCTCCCCGAGGGACCCCTCGCCAACGACCGCTTCTGGTTTCCCATCACAAAGGGCGTAATAGTAACAGTGGACCGCCACGGGCCTCATTTCGGTGATTCCGACGATTCAAATGTCAGAATAGAGAAAAACCAGAAGCCTTTTTTGTTCACGTGCAATTCTCTAATCGCCGACTTTCGTCTCCACCCGTTACAGTGCTGCGTTGTGCGAGGTGACTTCATGGAGGAGTGCATGGTTCGCAAACTGCAGACTTCCGCCCGGGTCGCGACTGAAAGACTCGCAAAGAGCATGGGCGGTCTGCTGTGGTATCGGGTGCAGAACTGTGGCGGCATCAGGCAGTTGCTCCCGAGAGACATAGCTTTGAGTTTGAGCCACACGGCCGAGGCTCTCTGGGAATTCACCGAGCTCGCCGGTAGACTCGTCGAGACCATGAGGCGGAGGAATACGGGCGACGTCTTTGTAGTGTTTAGAAGGGTATTGCAGCTCTTGGGGCTCGTGGAATGGTATCGGATCCACCGGGCTCTCAACGCCGTTCAGGTTCTCGAGAAGGCGTTCGATGGACTCACGAGCCACACGGCGCAGAAGCAGATGGCTTCTCAGGGCTGTATCGGGCAAAACATGCTCGGTATGCTGGGCTGGCGACTCGGGCCGGAGTTTTTGGGCGAGCAGCAGGGCGCGTTGTCGGATGGCTTCCATTCACTGCATATCCTCGACAACACGAACTGGCTAGACTTTGACGCCGAGGAGGCGGCGGGGAAGATGACGCAGAGGAGCGCGGGGGTGTACCTGGTCAAGGATAAATCCTTCTCTGCGTGGACGTTCGGGACGGTGCTGCGGTTCCTGACGCATCAGAACATGGAGTGCGGGTGGTCGGCCGAGGAGCTCGTGCGTTGTCCTGGTCCGAGTCACTTCAACGGACATTTGCGGGTCGCTCATTTGGAGATGTTGAAGACTTTGCCTTGGGTTGAGAGTTTTACGGGCATGGAATACGTGAGGTTGAGGTTCCATCCGGAGGACCAGGACGGGTTGTTGAAGGGATTATAAGAGGGGTATGCGGAGGAGCGGAAAGGGAAGAAAGCTGCCTGGAGTTGGCTTCCCTTCATCAACTTTTGAGTTGGACAAGTTAAAAGGGTTGCTTATGAAGTGTCTTTGCGGCTCTGTGTGGTGTAAAGTAGAGTTTCTCACGACCAGTAAGAAGTAGGTTTTCACTCGGGCTGAGGATGCCGCGTAGCCTATCTGCGTTCTATTAGTTGACTAAAGTAAAGAGATGATTGACTGAACGAGGATGACAACGTTCGATTACAACTTGACCCTGGCGAATTTGAGCTCTTCAGGCAATAAAGAGATTCATCTAGGGAAGGCTCACTCAAGCTTTTCAGTTCACAATATTGACCAAGTAGTATGTCGGGGATAGTCAATAAGGACCCGTATCCATAGGAATTGCGCGTATGCCACTCAACTCTGGCGACATTATGGCGGGTGATCATTATCACGACTCTGACGCGGAGACAGCTGATCGGATTGCTCGATGATATGAACCACATGGCGGATAGATATTGATCTCACAAATTCCTGCGACAACTTAGCAAAGCATCATAAGTCGTAGACGGTGTTCAAACATGAAGCCGCCAAGTGTAGCGGCCGGGTTGTGGAATGCCAAGCTCTGCGCCGAACAACTACGAAGACGTCACAATATAAAATGATGCGCTGGTGTTAGGTGGTGTTTCAACGGGCTGGAAAGCTGAGACGCTGGTTTCGCTTCCATGGAACTGAAGGGCAGCAACTAGCAAACCCAGTGTGACGCTGTCGTGCTCGTGATCGCCCATGATGAAATATTATGGGTGTGACGCAGCCAAGTAAGTGGGTAGCAAAAAGAAAGAATCCTGATGGTCGACAGCGACCGGCATGGAAGTGGATTGAGACTTTGGTGGTGAGATGGGACGAAATCATGCGACGAAATCATGCGACGGTTGACTGGACGACGGAGAGAACAAGGTGCCTGCGTCGCTGACAGCGGGAGTTTGCTGTTGTTTTCTGCAGGGTTTTCCGGTTTCGAAAGGCTCTGGTGCGGGAGACGGACGCGCCGACGAACGGCACCATGGTCGCTTGGTGATGAAGTTGAGGTTGAGCAATCAACACCAGACTGAGGCTGAGAGGGGCTCGTTTGAGACAAGAAGCAGCAGCATCAACAGCCTCAACTTGAACTCCAATGTGAACCAGGTGGAAACAGCTGGACGACGGCGAGTGACATTTCAAGGCCGGCAGCGCTGGCAAGGTGATGGACCGTGTTGGATGTGGCGGAGGGGCCTCGTGTTCGAGCTACCTACCTTAGCGGGGATGAATGGAGAAAGCAGGGGTAATGATGCTCGGGTGGGTTAATTTGCCGAGAAGGGAATCCAGCAAAAAATAGAAGGGAAAAAACACGAAGCGGCCATTCAGAAGCTGTGAATGGGATCATTTATTGGATATTGGGGGCCCTTTAAGCCAAAAGTGGACCCACTCTTTCCCGCGCCTGCCTCCAGATGCAGTAGCTGCCCTCAGTAAGGTGCTCAGTGGAAGGAAGTAGCAGGAAGGCGCGCCTTCTTCCAGCAGGAAGTCGACCCTTCCCTTCTCAGCTGCCCCCTGGCCCTTCCTTCCTTCTCAGTGTGCCTTGAGCTGTGATGCCCACAGCCCCTCCACCAGCCAACCAATACGGGCTAGCTAACCGGGAAGGGGGAGTCTGTGAGCCTTCTGCTGCTGCCCTGTCGATGTTGCTGCCGCGAGTGGACTCTCCCTTTTTTTCCACAGCAACGCTGTTCCAACGTTCCCATCAGCTTCTGCTCGTCGGACAGCAACCGCTCGCTCGCTGCCAACCAGCCCCGGGCTTTTCGACCTCATCGAACCGGTTGTAGCCCAGTCCCTCGTTCCCGCACTTTCGCTCCGAAACATCGTCACCAACGCTGTCCTCGTCGCGTTGAAGACTCCGTTTTCCATCTCCGTAATTGTCATCGTCCCCCGATCGCTCCTGACCTTGACGATCGTCCCGTTCCGGACTTGCGAACACTCTCCGCCGCCTACAACTCGGCTCTCCACTCGACGGTTCCGACACCCAAGACAAGAGACTGACTCCCTTGTCTTCGCCCATCGATTATTCATTCTTAATCGTTTCGCACCATCGTTTTTCTCGCTCGCGACGACACTCGTATTCGATACCACCGTCGCTTGGCTAGTCTGTCCATCGCTCAAGGCCACTCTCGCTTGCCCCCCTGTCGACGCGCCCACCAGCTCCTGACCGATTTTGAAGACACTCATATCCCTCCGTCTGCCAATACCACGAGTTCGAACATCGCCAACTCGATCCGATCCCATTGTCGTCGCCGTACCACGGCCAGATAGCCCAACATGTCTGGCTTCGGCGACTTCACCAACATCTGCCACATGGCGCCACTGCCATTGTGCGCATCCATCGGTCCCATCACCGAAGTGACGAGCGGTGTCGGTATCGAGCCTGACTGCTATGCCCGCAATATTGAACTGGCAAATACCATCATCTTCGAGGGTGCTGCCAGCGCTATGCACATTGTCGCCCTCCTCATGACGGTTGTCATGATTCTTCACATTCGCGGCAAGTTCACTGCTGTCGGTACGTTAGCTCTTATACCCTGGCGCAAGTATCACGACTGATATGATTTCGTAGGCCGCAAGGAAATTCTCACGTTCTTCTACCTCTACATGCTCCTCAGTTTCATCTCCCTCTGCGTCGATGCAGGTGTCGTCCCGCCCGGCTCAGCGCCGTACCCTTACTTCGTGTCAGTTCAAAACGGCCTGACTTCGGCTCTGGTTACCTGCCTCTTGATCAACGGGTTTGTTGGATTCCAGCTTTACGAGGACGGCACCCCGCTTTCGGTCTGGCTGCTTCGCGTGTCCTGCTTAGCTGCCTTTGCCATCTGTTTCTTGGTTTCGCTCGCGACCTTCAAGTCTTGGGCCGGCCTCGGCCCCACCAACACCGTCGGCCTGTTCGTCGTCCTGTACCTGTTGAACGCCATCGAGCTCTTCGTCTACGTCACCCTCCAGATCCTTCTTGTTGTTAGAACCTTGCAGGACCGCTGGCCGTTGGGTGACATCGCCTTCGGTGTCTTCTTTTTCGTCGTTGGCCAGGTCATCTTGTACGCCGTGAGTACGCAGATTTGCACTGCTGTCAGCCATTATCTCGACGGTCTCTTCTTCGCCACTATCTGCAACCTCTTGGGCGTCATGATGGTGTACAAGGTACGTGATGCTGACGGCTTAGGCCCGACTTATGCTAATTCCCTGCAGTACTGGGATTCGATCACCCGTGAAGACCTTGAGTTTTCCGTTGGCACTAGGATGAACAACTGGGAGGTTAAGGAGTTGCTGCCCGAAGAGGACCGCCGTGCAACGGTCTACGCCGACGATCCGTATGGCCATGCTAGCGGCTACGACCACTCCTATTCGCCGGCGCCGGTTCGGAACTCGGTTCGCTACTAGGCGACCCGGATCGGTGGGCAAAATGCCGAGCATGACCATGAACCGACGACGCACTAATGATTGCTTGTTGCGAATGACTCCGGGTGTGGTATTCACGGCTGGTTAACTTTCATCGATAGGACGGTCCTCAACCCTTTTTGGCAGGGTACGGAAGGTTACTGTCTGAATGACGACAATTTGAGCATTGGGTCGGAGAGGCGTTTGGGGAAAACTGTCTTTGGAGGTCGGGCTCACGGCTGTTTTTTTGAGTTTCTGCCTCCGTGGGCGCGCGATGCGGGGCCGACTGTACAAGAGGAGGATAATGACGTTCAGACGTAAGTTATAGGTATTGATGCCAGCGTATCCATAGTAGATAGTCTAATTCCATTGAGATATGAGAAACTTTCAGCGTTCCAAGTAGTGCCTCAAGGTTACTGGCTCAAAAACATGGATGGGGAGACACGAATGTGAGTGATTGACTTTGTTTGTATGTCATAGCGACGCATCCGCGCAGTGAGGCGCAATACTTTGAAGATGGTAACTTGGGTTGAGACGTAAGGTTATGTGGCTCATTAGACAGGATGTTGTCGACAGCGGACAACAACACCGACAAGGTGACACATGGTTTAAGCTTTTAATAGTAGGTTGGTGGTGTTGCGTCAAGATCTTGATCCGGAAGAATCAATATTTAGTAGCATCAAATAGTGTTGAACTCTTTGCTTGACTAAACTCTGCCAACACGGAGTTGACGAGCAGTTCCGGGATGTCGTGATCCGACCCTATCGTGCGCATGGAGGTAGCGATTGCTTTGAGGTGGAGGCGGCAAATTCCCGGGTCCCTTATCGGAACCGTCGGATCTCTTATCGGGATGCGCTAGGCTGAAGCTAAGGGGGTCTCACGCGTTTTGCATGAATCACGTGCGTTCCCAACTATCGGTATGTGCCTTAAATTTTGGCGTTGCGTTTAGGATTACGGCGCCCTAGCTTTACTTTCCTTGATACCTTAGGGTGTCGTGGCCCCCTAATAGCCGAGTTGGCAACCGATATTCTAGTCGGGAACTTGGTGCCTAGGCAGGTGCTGGGCTAGGTGTGCAATGGGAATATTAGACAGCATTGATAATTGATGCATAGCTAGCTACCTAGTACCCTGCCAACTTAAGGTACCTACTGAAGTAAACTAAAGTACCTTATTGTAGTCACACATTGTTTGACTGCCATGGGCTACAAGCTGCAGGCCACGACAGCTAAGGTATATTTGGCACCAGGACAATGCAATTGAGCCAGCTGGGAAAATGTGTGTTAGCTGGGCGCTCATGAATGGCCCTTGGAAGCAGAAGGACCGGGTGTGGTGAGGTGAGGTGAGGTGAGGTCGGGTCAGGTCAGGTATACTCAGATAAGTAGGTAATCAATCAATCCAATCTTGCGTGTCTGGCTTGTTGGCTCCTTGCCTTTGTTTGATGCAAGTTTTTCCCCTCCTTCCCTGCCCTCTCCTCGTTTGATTTGGTGTTCATTCGTTTTTCTTTTTTCTTGCATCACCTTCCGCCCGTCCCTTCCCATTCCCCTTTTCTCTCCTTACACCTACCTAACTTGCTTATTCGTACCTGCCTCCGCAGACCCTCGGGTTTCGCTGGCTTTATGACCTAAGTGGCCGCACCGCTGCTACGGACGCGGTCACCAATCCAACTCCGTTCCACAACCGATAGTGCTAGGTATATGGACCTACCTCCTTTTTCGCCTTCCCCATATCTCTCTCTCCCCCCCTCTTTACCTGGTATTGTATCGCTCTAGGGTCCCCTCTCCCGCGAGATCACGTGCAAACACGCGATATTGGTTCGCGACGATTGCAAATTGCGCCAGCGGGCAGCCTTTGGTACTCGACCGGGAGCACTAAGCCAGTCAGTCAGACACACATCGACCACTCACGTCTTCTCCTCCTATAGTGGCAGGTTGGAACCCCTCTCATAATCGATCGCATTGAAAGTCCCACTGTCGCTCATCTACCTAAGCCGGCATTGTCGTCAATTCGGCCGTGCTTCACCTGGACCAAGCACCTCTCACTCGGCGACTCCTGAACGACACCGCCAAGAAAGGCCTGCTTCGTTTTCGTGGTTATCCCCTGCACTCACTAGCCTCATCTCATTTTTCAACGGCTTCACACGCTAGCAGATCGCAGCGCCTTCTCAATTCTTATTAGCCCTGACATCACACCCGCTTACCGGGCTATTCTACCTCATCACAGACCTCACATCGTCTTCACGCCTCCGTCTCCGTTACGCTCCCGATCTGCGCTCACAGGAAAACCCGCATTTGGCTGGCAGGGTACCGGAACCGCGCCCCGACTCAGAAGCGGATTGATCGACGCACGCGACATCTTCGGCTGTTGAATCCCCGGAGCCTCAACGCTACATGCTCATTTTATCTCACCCAAACGTGTCTACGTCCTAATGTGAAACCGCAGTCTACTCCTGGACCCGGACCTGAACCGATCGCGCCTGCCTCCTTGTGTGTTTAACTAGGGCGATCTCGATTTCGGTCCTAATCATTTCTCGATCGCAAACTCACTTGACTGTGGATGGACCGCACCGCTGCGTTCCCGTCACCTACCCGCCTTACACCCACTGTTTTGAACTGACGCCTTACATCTCACTGCGCCTGCCCCTAGGGCACCTCTCGCCATGCATTTCGACACCGGCGATGGCGGTGCGCCGACCCTTCAAGACGAAGAGAACTACTGGCAGACCTTGCAAGTGGCCCAAGAGGTTGAAGAGGAACGTCAGAGCGAAGACTTCATGCGCACAACTACTATCCTTCGAGATAGGTTAGCTGCGCTGGACATGCAGAAGAGGGAGCTTGAGCAGCGTGTCCTCGAAGTTCACCAAGCCATTGCTAGGCAGCATGCCGGCCTGGAAGAAGTTACCTGCAAATTCCATGATGCCCGTCGCATGCGCGTCATGGAACTGGAGGTTAGAAAGCAAAAGGCCACAGCTTGGTTCAATGCTTGTCGTAAGAGGGAAGACGAGAAGCGGGCCAGCATTGCGGCTGCTGCCCTCGCTGCCCCGCGACCCCACGTTGAAGCTGCCGACCTTTCTCAGTCCAGCGAGACCGTCAACGGAGAAGAGTCTAATGGCGTAAGCCCGAATGGAGAGCCATCAGGTGAAAGTCGTACACCACCACCGATGACCTCCGAGGCGATTACCATCATTACAGACGCCTCAAATGTGCGGATCGGACCTCTTCATCGCATCCCTCTCGCCGGGAACATCGCACCCCTTCTGAACAGCCCCGCCAAGCGGGCCGTACAGTTGCGTTCTGGCGTTTCCATGACCCAGTATGACCTGCAAAAACTCCATGACAACCAGGAACGCTGGATCTCGATTATGATGCAGGCCGTTGGTAACATCAAACTATCCGGACAACAGTGTGATCTTTGCGTTCGAGGAGAGGGACCTTTTGCGCACTGCGTCGTTGTCGAAGGGCTTGGATGTTGCGGCAACTGCCACTGGGAGAGGAAGAAGACGCGCTGTAGTGCCGTCAGCGTTGGAGCGCCAACGACGGATGAAAGAGTACTGTCTTTTGCGTCCACGATGTCTTCAACTACGCCGCACGTCCAAGTGGCCAACCTTCGACAAGGGGACTTGACGAATGCGACGGCCACTCCTGTGTCTCTCAGCCGCCCTGTTTCACGGGATAAAAGCATTGGGCCGGCCTCAACCATCGCCGATGACGCCTCAGAGCTGGATCTCATCCCCATTACAAGAGCAAACCTCACCCTTAAGCATGACGGCAACGTCTACACACATCCGGAGTGCATGGAAGGGGTGCCTCTTGAGAAGATTGGCCCGAATCATCCATACTGGGATCCGCTATGGCCGGAGATCACGCCGATGATCGAAGCCACATTGAACAACTGGCAGACGAAACTCGACACTGCTCTGCGCAATGGAGCGACGAATATGAGATTCCAGCTTGGCCGGCAAGTGAATCGCGGTGGTCACATCATGGACTTTTTGGCAAAAGGGGACTTTCACCCGTATCAGCTTGTATCCAAAAAGTACATGACACCGAAGCTTGCCAACTACGACACCATTTTCCGTCTGGCTGACACTATGGGGACTCTGAAGAAGTGCGAGACACTCGACGTGACGCCGCTAGAGTGGCTTCGCCAGCGTCTGCACGAGATCATTAGTGAGAGCGGCTCCAGCTTCAATCTTGCCAAGACGATTCATGACTTTTATCACGACGCGAAGTACGAGGCCTTGCGAACCACCAACGGCATCAAGAGCATCGGTCGGCCCTCTGGCATGAAGAAAACGCCAAAGGATTCGCCAAAGTCGGCCAAGGCGACTCCAAACGCCGCCAAGAAACGCAGATTATTCATCAGCCAGGAAATCCCCGGCTACTCACCGCAACGACCGATCGCCCCCACGCCCACTCCAACGCCCTCGCAGCCTCCGATTGATGACTCGGAACGTAGTGCGCCGCCGACGCCCAATCTTGGGAGGCCTACGAAGAAGTTGAAGGCCCGCTCCGGCGTGGCCAAGGACCCGGACTTGGCTTACGAGGGTTTCACGGATACTGACGACTTCAGCGGGGACAAGATTGACAAGCACGATTGGGCACTGCATAGAATCAAATCACGGTTGAATACCGCGGGCACAGGCGTGACTCAGTACTGGCATTGGATTCCCGACGACGGCGAGATGATCTTCGAGCATCAAGTTCTCGCAGAGGGTGACGGAGAAACCTGGGGCATTTATGCGAAGCCGATCAACTTTCATCTCGAGTTGAAACACATCCAGGAGATGATATGGGCAGCGGATACCGAGAAGGTCTACGTGAGATGCCATCCCGGTGTGGTGGAGTCAGCAGAAGATGGACAACCGAGAGGAGACATCATCGCCGAGTTTAAGCGACCGCGGACGAAGAAGCGTTTCCTGACTTTCTGTCGCAGGAAGGGCGTCAAGCTGTCAAAGGTGGAGGCGTAAGTGCTACATTCCGGGCGCAAAGCCAAGGATGCGGCTAATCATGTGCAGGCACGTTATCGAAGAGGCTTGGAATGAGTACGAGTCACCTGATGTTCCTGCGATGGCGCAGTCGGAGATTTCTTGATGCTGGCAAGTACGTGCTGGCAAGCAGCAGATTCTGCTTACTATTTCATTTTTGACGGTGGTGATACCCCTGGTTTCTTGTTGCACTGATTTGCGGGATGGGCCCAGGAAAGGCTCAATTTCCCTGGCGTTTTTGACGGATCTGAATTAGGACAGGTGAAAAAAGGGAAAATTTGCCACATTTTGATTGAGAGCAGTCATTCCCGGCAGCTTGGGAAACTCCCACGAGAGCAATGCGTATGCTACAATAATCGAGGACAGTGCAGCTATGCGAGCGCACTTGTATGAAATGCGGCATAGTTGGTCGTGGGAGATACTGGAGGTCTGAGAGTAATGGGCGGGCGAGATACGAAGGCTGTAGGCCGAACAAATTAGGGAGTATTTCTGCAGGCACCTGTGCCCTTGAACAGTGGTCACATCGACGCCCCGCACTCATGAAAGCTACGATCAAGGTTACCGACGCCAGCCGGCACGATGCGCCGTCCTTGCAAGGTTGCTGCAGACCTGAAAGGAGGTGGCAGGCCGTCTTGGCCGTAGACGCAGATACGAATGTAGACTCCCGACGGCGACTTTACGACGGATCAGTACTGCATAGGAAACAAACCGCCACCTGCATTCCTTGCCTCTCGTTGAAGTCTCAACTTGCGCCGGCGTAGGTGGAGGCCGGGAGGAGGCATAGGCGGCACCCACCCGCTCCGGCCGTATAACCACTTTATTCCCGCCGGTCGCATCCCTGTCAGGTATGTTTCCGACTCTTTCTGACAGGTTTTCCTTTGATACTCAAACTTTCTCAGTCACTTAGGTACCCTACCCAGTATTATCGTCAAAATTGGTAACAGCCTCCAGGGAAACAGTCTCGGGGCAATCGAATTCTTGGTACTTCAAGCCCCCCTCAGAACGATGAGCTGTGGGTACTGGAAGAGATTGGCGGTCTGTCTGTTTGTTCCCGTTCTCAAGCCAGGCTAGGTCAGGCATCTGAGATGGCGTCAATCAAGAATCGTGTTTCTGCGGAATCTTAGCTCGGGAAGATGCATCCTGCCAAAGAAGAACTCCTCTGATAAAGCCACCTTGCCTTCATCCGGTTGATAATGTCTGTTTGCCGGGAGGGGGTGAAAGAATCAGAAGTCACCTCCTTCATCCTCCTCTCCAGGAAGCGCCTGCAAGTGCGGGAAGCTGCGTCTACCTTCATCGTGATCCACCCGTAACAGCATCGGCGGCCCAGGAGAAAAGGAAGCGGTGGCACGGAGTGGCTCGGCCGTGGAATCACCTAACTCTACCAAGACCCCCGAAAGTTTACGTTTTTGTGATATTCCTTCTCTCTTCTCTTTTCTGTTAGGCCTGGTGCCCATGGCCATGGCCGCAGGGCAGGCCCCTCGCGGCTGAGCCTCCGTATAGCAACTCCTTGTTCGGTTTGGCGTATGATTTTTGGCTTTCGTTCAACAATACCGGCCATTCAAACAGGACAATGTCGCTGGCGCCATAATCCTTTTGCCACCAAAACGGTTGGTATGGGAATAGGACCAACGTGCCTCAGTACCATGCGGACATCTGGACTTAATGAAACGTCGTTATCATGTCATCGGCCTTCCACACGCGTGTCATCCCGATCTCCCTCGCGGCTCTAGCTCCAGAGAAAATGGTACGCTATGAATGGCGTCGTCGCTTCGCATGGTCTTGTTGGCCGTCTTCAGGACCATCACCGAGATGTCTGCCACGGAGAACGTCACTCCTCAGCGCGGCTCAGCGTCGAAGAAGCTGGTCACCCCAACTAAGCAACCGGCCAACATGAACATCGACAGCGGCGATGAGGACGTCAAAATCCCCGCTCGCAGCCCCTTTAAGGTCCGAGCCCCCGGCTCTGCTTCTAGCCTCAAGCGGGAGGCGTCCGGTATGTATCGCGTCGCGGGAGATGGCTGAATCGAGGGCTGATTTACGACCAGGAGAAGCCGCGAAGCGGCCCTTGACGGCTAAGCAGCCCAGGAAGTAGACGGTATGCTTAGCCAACGTTGGAATGCAGGCACTTTGGGATACTGCTGGTAAGCCACAAGTCGATTCTGAGCTCGGAAGATCTGATTTGGGAACCAGGACCTCGTGATACCATCAAGCAAAAAAATGCTCCCGAAGCACTCTATACGAGGAGGCCCCCTTTGTCGACGCCCCTCCCGAACTCTGCAGCCAGGGCTGTTCCACCGGGCCCGCGCTACGGCCGCAGACGCCGTGAACGAACACATTCGATGGTCTTATCCCCTTCGTCAGCTGTCAACTTCATCATCAAACGTAGTCCTGTGCAACTTACCACAACAAATGAGAAGAACGATCTCGGCCTCCCTGGGCTCCTCGATCGAGGCAATGTTCGGAGGAGAGATGTTCCTACAGACGATGTTGTCTTTGGCAGTGGACAGGATGCTGGAAGTCGGAGGGTTGACGAGCCTCGGACACTGATTACCAGCACCTCCTCAAGGACGATTCGGTTGAAATAAGAGGATATCAGATCTGCTGCCCATGCCAGCCCGAGCTGAGTTGCTTCTCCAGCTTTATGGAGTGGTAAAAAATCGACAAGGACAGGCGCCTTACTTCGGTCGTCTCTGTCCAGCACCTTCATGTGCCGGGCGCATTGAGAACATCAACATTGGGTAGTCTGGCTCCCGGAAACTGACCGGTCACTCAGGCAGCGTCGAAATTGCCTCGCAACCCGAATCGCTCCTCCGCTCGAGGGCCCTGTCGACGCGATATACCTGTCCATACGCGTTCCTCGCCGGCCGCTCTCCATGGAAGCCCCTCCTGTCACCTTCCCATGTCAACAGGAGATCATTGACCAACTGCGTGGTGGAACCAGCTTTGAAAACATTATCAACATGGCGAAACCTCCGTTTGAAAAGTGGCCGAGCCCGCGGAAGGCGGGCTACACTTCTGCAGCTCACCAAATCACAACCACGAGCACGTCGGCCCTGCCGTTCAGCGACTTTTCGACATGTCGCTTCCTTAATTCCATACCCTCTGCGGAACGCAAAGTGCGGGGGGGACGGAGCTTGAGCCAGCAGAGATGGTCGGATCGGCGGCCTCAGCAGCACGAGCTCTTTGGGGTGCAGAAAGCTGGCCTTTTCTGCGCGCCATCCCAAATGCAGACGTCAGTCTGTCTCCCGTCACTGGAGCCTCGTGGTTCTCTTGCTTTTCAGAGTGCCCGACGAGAAGGACTCACCCAGTTCGGGCCACCTCTTCGAAGGCTTGATGTCAACTTAGACAATGACACGCCCTCAAAAATTAGGTATAAGTCACGCAGACTGTGGATATAAGAGCTGGCAAGCGACGCCCTCGTCAGCAGAGTTGGGACAACTTAAACTTCTCTTCGATCGAGCCTCGTAGTGAGTTTGATACCACTGGAACCGACTTGAAATGAAAGTAAGTGATCTTCTCGGCCATCAGGTCATCTCCTGTTCGTCATGACTGACCATCGCTGTCAAGCCTCTCCTCCTTTGCTCAAGGAAAGGTCGTTCTGCCAAGATCTACGCTACTCAAAGCAGGCAAGTGGTCTTGATCTACAAATGCTGTCGCCAACGATGGCGAAGCCTCGCTGATGTGGCTGCGACCATGGGCCATGGCGACTCATAATACCGTGGGTGACATCGATGTCCTTTGACGAGACGATGTAAGGCTTCTGAAGGAGGCCGGAAGAATTCTCTAGCTTTGTACCTCCCGCGACGTGGAGTACTAGGTAAGTTCGCTTCGATAGCAACCTCTCTCTTCCGCTTTTTCGTTTCTTTTTCTTTGCCTGAACTGGGGGCAAGCGCTCTTGTTTCTTGACCTACCAATCAATTAAGGGCGCGTGCTCTGTTCCCATATGAAGCCCAGTATTTACAGCACAAGCTGCTTCTTGGTGATAACGCCAGCATCATTGATGTGAGGGGAAGAGATCCATCCTCATAGCTCAGCGGCGGGTCCCTGCCCCTTGACATAACTCCCAAGCAGGGCGAAACTAACTTCTTCCCCGTTCTGCACAAGCCATCTAACGGTCGTCCTGACCTTGCCTCATCTCATCAAGGTAACTGACCTTATCCATAACCCCATCCGGCTTGAAGTGAGATCCCCAGATGGGAAACGGAAATCGGGTGTCATTTCCCACGCCAACTTCTTGTTCTACGAAGAGCTGGCGGAGGCTCATGGTACGCCAAGACATGTAATACTTGGAGAGTTCAAGTTCGATGGCTGCGTATGTCACTCTTCTCCGACATGACCGCGTCCAAGAATCAGTATCAGAATCTCAGCGATGGTAAGAAGCGGATTTGCGACAATGCTTCATCCACCAGCGCTCAGCTTCTCCGTGATTGAGCTTCATCGTCGCCGGCGAAAACAGGATGGCAGTCTCATCAACAACATCAGCAACGGCCAGGGCCCCCAGTACTGAGGTAACCACGAAGTTGAAGAGGCTGAATGTCAGATTAAAATCTACGCACCTCATCGGTTTCGATTCACGCTTCAACTACAACACTGGTGCTGAAATTTCCTCACTGAATCCAACGCTACGGACAACGGGCCATGCCTGGTGACAGCTCTGGCCGACCAGACGATCTTCGACACAGTGACTGGCCAAGACCTAATCCTCACATTCCGCTTCCTGCGATGTCGACATCGGCCGTGTCGTTATTGATCTGTTCTCTGATTCAGACCCGCCCCCCGAAGATGTTAATGGCGACACCGCAGCCGTCAACATCTCGAGGATCATGCAGATTCAGAGTGACTAGGCTCTTTGGCCCATGGCTTGCGCGTTCTTCACCCTCAACCTAAGCCGATACTCAACCATTCCGGATGACGGACGGCATTCACATGTTGGGCTCCAAGCAGACCCTACTTCACTACCAGGTGGTAGACGTTGACCACCATTTCGAGCTGATTGCCGACTCTGATCCCAAGAAGCAACTGGTGGACAAAAGCAGGCGATTTGCCGCCAATTGGCCAACCATTCAATGGTTTGCGATTATTCCGTTTTTGGGGCCAATTGGGCGTACATTGGCAGAAAGTAACAGTCTGCCAAAATTGGGAGAACAGGGTTTGCTGTCGCTGCGCCGGGCCCGTAGCCACATCGCTCACTTCCCAAGGACTTCCATTCCTTGAGCGCCATGCCAATCAGGTTCTAGTCACCACCAAACTCGGCATCAACGATTCGATCCCAACGGTGATGTGTACCGACTCGTATTCGCTGTACGAGTGCCTTGCGATTCGCGAAGATTGGCACCACCAAAAGAGAAGCGACTGATGATCGACATCATGGCTCTTCGACGAAGAAAAATGCAATTGCCGTTGCGCGATGTTCCCGGCAAACCTCAACGCACCGATACCAGCTTCTGCGAGCAGCTGTGTGTGCGACCTGATGGCAAGGAGTCGCGTACGCCTCTACAGTACTCACCAGTGTGATCCTATCCCAGTCGAACCTTGCCGCTTCGTCGCCTCTCTTCTCTTTGAGATACCACCTGCCTGACCAAGTCCAAGGGAAACTACCCCGATGGCACGACTATGAAGGTCGTCAAACCTCTCCGTACGCTATTGCGCAGGCTGGTACTCAGTGGTGGGCAATGTACGGCCATCATCACAGAGACAATCCCTATATACAGTCTTCGACGTATTACCTGTGCCTCATGATCGCGTCATCAGAATGCGCATTGTTCGCAATCATCAGCGTTGCGAATGACAACGCCAATAGGTTTTCTGACCATGCCTTCTCACAGCGGCCTCTAGTTTCTCGCCAATACCAGGCTGAATTCGTTATCTTCGGCCATCAGCTCCGAGTTCTCCCGTTTTCTCAGCAACAGATTCACGCATGGCTGCTACTACTACTCACTCCCGTGGCACTATGAGCACCTTGTTCATTAACAAAAGTGATACCCAGAGAGTCAACCAGACAGGACCTCAGTTCACTACTGCACGCCTGAAATTAGTCCTCGGCTACGAGAACTAGCATGGTGGATTAGAGGGCTCAGACTTCGAAGGAGAACATTGGGTCCGAACTCGAAGCCACCCTATGCAACTTGGCCGGGCTGGACAGTCTGAGTTTGCCGGTCTGAACAGAAAGAAACATCTCGACCCTACCTCTCCGTCGTTAACTTGCTTCTGATCCATTCTTTTTACATTCTATCTGACTTCGACGCTCCTTTCATTACCACTTTACAATATCTGAATCCGAATTGGGGCCCTTGTTGATGACGGGTTGCCCATCTACGCAGGTCGAGGATTTCCCGCAGGCATATGACGTAGCACTTTGTCTTCCTACCGCGCAGTCTGGAATCTGCCAGTCAAGATCTCCACTGTGACATCGCGAAAATGGAATTCCTGCACCAAGTATGAGGTTTAAGACGCGAGAGCGTGGGTCTGCCATACCAGACCCCGGCTTACCCCGGTGTCCGGGTTCGCAAGCTCTGGATGGGGCTACTCGAAAGAGACATGTTGGTATAGTCATGACTGAGTTCATGTACGACGTATCCGCAAGTTCGAGAAGTATGTTTCGGGCAAGTGCGGACCAGTCCGCCACGCGCCGCCCGCAGCTCACGGCCGGAATACTTGACCCTGTTCAACTGGGACGCCGCCGAAGGCACATGCATCCAGCTCAAGCCTCCAGAGTATGACTCTGACAGTGCCACCTACCAAATTGGCTCGTTTATGAATCTCTTCTGATATGCTTGCCAGCGTCGGTCAGCGATCCCGCAAGTATTCGAGTTTGTCGAAGAAGTCAAAGATCAGGCCATGGAACTGCCAATTATTGACACCAACCCAGCCAGCCGGGATATTGACGGAGGGTATCTATATGATGACCTCCACGTACGACCCCTGCCTCGTCAGTTCGGCCGAAAACACCAACTTTGGCATCGTCGTGATGCAAATTGACACTATTGGCCTCACCGACGAAGCGTTCTCCTCCCGCGAGGAGGAGTTGACGAAGGCCAAGTTTACGGCGAAAGGCGAAGGAGTGCCTCTCCGTTCAGCAACCATTGATCTTCAACGGCGGTATTGTTACGTTGACCGACAACGGCAAGCTTTGCCTCCGCCAGAAAGACCAGGGCAAGAAGCTCTGCCTCGTCAGAGTAACCGACGCCAGCGACGGCCTCAAGCAACAATACGTCGAGCAGCGCGCGCGCGGCGCGCACATTGCCTCGATTTGCCAACCCGAGGCCTTTTTCGACCTTTCCGTCGCTGCCCACCACTAGGATCCCACTATTGACGACGTGAAGGCCCTCAACCGTCTTATTTAGTCGCAAATGGAACAATCTCGAGCGTGGCCACACTTTTGTGCCGTTACCTTAGCTACAACAGTATCCTTTGCCAACTTGGCAGCGAGCCGGCCTGCGTTGAAGTTTGTTGTTGGGTCAACGACATGCATGAATGGCTCGCATCCGCTCTTGGGCCTTCGTAACATGAAGGCTTGGAAGTACTGCAGTCAAGCGTCAGAACTGGCGGTCCATCAGTTGGACTCCAATAGCAACTCTACCCTCAAGACTAACCTCCTGCCCTTTTTTCGAGAGCATCAAGGGCTGCCCCCGTCGCCAGGGCCACGACAACAAAAATGTGACCAAGACTATCCTCGGCGACCGTCTCAGCACCAATGACGCCGAAATCACGAGAATCCTCAAGGGCCGCTGCAATAGAATCAAATCACCCATCGGTGACACACTTAACTTCAGTAATAAGGTCTTCACCAACGTCTCTCACGTTGACCACAAAATGAGCACAAATAATTTGCTCGTGCTTGGGTACTTTGCATCTGCGTCGGCCCAATCTATCAATAATCGTAGCCGTGGCACTCTCGTTGATTCCACCCTGGAACCCGAGGTCTCAGCAGTCACTGACTTTATCGTTCCCTTGCAATCCAAGTATTTGAAGGGAACGAGCTTTGGTTTCTTGTCGCTTACTTCGACGGCTGGTGGTGTACAATACACCAGAAACGTCTCACCCCCCAACATTCGCCTGGAGGAAAACGTCGTGCCAAGAGCCGGTGTACACCGGAGTTGGTTATGCACTTCAAAAGTCCACCAATTTCATTAATCACCAGGAACAGAAGCACAGCAAGTCGGAAATACGTATCCGGGCAGAATTAGAGCGCCTGACCTCCTCACACATATGTGAGGGAGGTGGAGGTGGCCCTGGACTCGGAGATGACCTAGGAGGCAGACACTTCCATCGCCAGGCGCTACCACCAAGCGACGTCAAACAGATAACCATAACGACTCATCTACATATACTACGGCTACGTCCCAACAAACTTCGCCTACGACCCGGAAGGGAGGCCCATCAGGACCAGAGAGGCCTGATTCCGCAATCGCAGATCTAACCATCTCAACCAATTATGGGGTTATTGGGTTGAGTTGTGCAGGGACCACAAGCAGCAGCCCTCAGAGGGGGCGAATGGAAACGCACTGGATGACCTCTAGATATCGATTAACTTCATCAATCGGGAGGAATGGACGCATATCCAGTCAGTAACCGGCATCCTGGCGGAACTGGGGATCGTGGTTCGTCACTGGCAGCGTACTGTCTGCGGGATTAAGTATCGCCACAACTACAGCGAGCCAGGATCGTACAAAATCCAGATCGAGCCCACGTTCCAGACGCTCCCCGACAGCTTCCGAAGCCAGAAAGGGCGTGGCGTCGACCTCAAGTCGAAGGCACACCCCAAATTGGGCCATTGGCCTATCAATGCGGCGTTGAGAAGGGACGCCTGTCCATACTTCAAGAACGAGGATTGAGACCCAGAGGTCTGTTACTCTCTGGGCTTCATCGACCTCGAATGCGCGATGCTATTAGGCGTATGGTGAATACTTCGCCTTCTCGTTTGCGGACATCAACAGCCATTCGGTAAATTGCTAGACACCATCAAATGAAGCAGAAAACTCTCTCCTCAATGCAAACACCTGTATGAACTCGGTTGAGGCAACACAAGATCACTCCTCTTTACTCTCCTCTGCCTGAAACTATCAGCGCCGAGTGATTCAGCGATGTACGAAGACCTTTGCTGAAAGTGGATTGACGCGGGGCGGCGGAAGCGAAATCCTACGTTTGAGAACCGGGGCCGAGGAGGAAGCTGAGTTGCCATTCCTCCAGATTGAAAACCAAGACAACAATGCGGCGGCTTGTCCCGTCGCCAACTCTCACAGTGATGTTGGTGTAGGATCGCGATGGAGCTTCGAGATTCCCGCCATTTGTGTCTTGAGCGCCATCTCCCGTTCACGTCAAAATTTACAGGTCACATCTCGTCCTGCTTCGCCATCGCTACTTCGGCCTTCTCATCCCCAACCTCGGGCCCTGTTGTAGCCAGGCCGCTGCAAGTGACAGGCCTGGTGCCGCCGCCTCTGCCAGCGATTGTGGCCTGGTTTTCTTACTCCTACACACACCACAATACAGCACTAGTGCCCGGAACCCTCTCATTTAACGCTCTCGCTCAATGTTAGAAGCACCACACTGAGTCTGACGGAAAACCGTGTATGTCACCTTCGGACTCATTGCTATCCAAAAGTGCGAGCGGAAGTGTTGATGGAGCGGGAGCACTGCCGACTTATTCAAAGCGCTGCGGCAATGCCTCCAGCACCCGTCACTGGAAGAATAGAGGGTTATGGATAGTGTCATTGCCGATGAGCTGCGTCTTTTCTAATCACGACCCCAAGCGAGAGTCAGACAGCGCGGAGGATGGCGTTCGTGTATTGCATGTCGGCGCCGAATAGACCTCGCTTGGCTGCCAGGCGGTATTTGTAAACGGCTTTTTTTCCCTGGCTACTGTCCCTGACCTGGAGGTACGACAACAGGGCGCGGAAGAGGATTCCAACTCTCGTTGCATTGATACCGACTCGAGATGACTGGAGCAGCTAACTCTCGCTGAGCGCGAACGTCCTCTGACCTGGCGGAAGCTGGCCACATGGCCAAGAGACCCAGGCCTCAGGCCAATACCTCCTTCTACCCGTCAACAGCAAGCTTTCCCAGCCATCTATCGCAGCCTTAGTAACATGGGCTCACTGGGGATTCATGGCGGGAGCTGTGTTCCCTTGGATTTTAGTGGCTTACACTCCTGCGCCAACCTTGCAGACCTGAAGATTGATCTTCCTCTTGAGCTCCCGCGTCCGAAGCGTCTCGTTCCCAAAGACAGCTTTCTATCAAGTCCGGAGTTTGAGGATGTTCTTGAATCCTGCGGCAGCATTGAAGAGTTCACATTCCACTCAGTCACGGCTGGAGAGAACTCTACTCACCTTCAGTATTCAAGAGCGGGAAGTTCTGCCGCGCGTTGACTTCACGAACTTCAAAGAGCGACGAAGCCAAGCTGCAAAGCCCCGACTCAATGTCTGCGCTCCTTGCCAACCCAACCTTATTCGGCTGTTTTCCCATCCATGAGCTCCAACCAGACGAGTGGCCCCTGTGTATGGCGTGGCAGCAGCAGGCGGTGTGTTGCAGGGTCAATTTTATATGCTCTCCAGATCCCTTCCTCCGAAGGTCCTGTTACACCACATTCAGATTTCCGCACATCACCGGCCAGTGTTTTATGCGTTCTTGCTTCGGGTGCTTAGAAGAACAATATCAATAAACACGTCTTTCGACACGAGGTTATCCAAGACTAACGGATCTTCTCTTGGATGCCGTCACTCGGGCCCTGAAGCTCCCACCGAAGTCTTTGGTAACTCAAGCCCTGGGCTCGACGATGCTGCTCGAGTTGTTCCGACTGCTCCCCGTCACCAATACCCTAAAGTCTATGTCAGCAATGCAGCTCCGTTTAGCCTTGTGAAGAGTAATATTGCCTTAGAAGAGTAATATTGCCTTAGAAGAGGCAATTGCCGAGATTTTCAACGTAGATGCCCATATGGTCCATATCGCTCAAACAGAGGCGGAAAGGGGTGTTTGAAGGGACCACATGGAATACCATTTCGCCGAATACAGTCTCAACTACAATAGTGCCAAAAGAGTCCTTATACTCGTCGTCTCCGAAGCGCACTCTCGCCTGGCCAGCATTTGCCGTGTTAACTGCGATCGACGGTCGAATGTTGCAGCACAACGACTTGCTGTTGGCTAACGGTCGAAACTCCTGCTGCGCCTGAATCCGGCAATGATACCCTGAAAGACGTCAGTAATCCAGGGCAACTTGGGGCTTTCCCCGAGGCATTGGTGTCTTCTGTGCTTCGGATTAACTCAACCGTGTACGCTGAGCAATCGGGTGCGAGCACTTCCAACCACGAATGTGGTTACCCAGCCAGGGAACAAGTATCCATGGGCCCATCGCCTACTCGCGGCACGCGCCAACCTCTGCCAATATCGTCCTTGATATGCATATTCGTAAAGCTGCAGAACCCTAGAACTTGAATTCGGAACTTCAGAAGCACCTCATCAAGTGGGGAGGACTCGTTCCCTCGTGGCCTCCACTAGAATCAGCGAGTATCAACTGGTGTGCAGATGCGCTGGTGCCTGCAGGGCTTATAGCCGCCCTTCGCAAGATTGAGAACGTTCAGATTCCCGGAGCTAATCTTTTCTTCGAAAGTACTGCCCGACAACCTGGCCCACTAGGGACACCAACATAAACCGTTCCCCCTTTTGCGGAAGCTCAGTAGGAGGATTGGAATCTCAGAAACGGCTTGTGTCAAGTTCTCAATCATGTGCCGAGATCGGTACTTCGTCTAACGAACGGAATGGAATTCCAAAACTACGGCTTAAGAGAAACGCAACTTGATCGAGACCTCGTCAGTCTACCTGTCTGCTGGCACGGAGTTATTAAAGCTAGAACCCCCCGAGGCAACACACTTGCGCGGGGAAGCTCTGGGCCTCAACTCCTTACGATGGCCTCAGAAGCATCGCCCGTCACTCATACAACCGAGGTTACAGTCTCTCGCGTTCAGAAGTTCTTCGGCATGCAATGGCAACTGACAGCAATCTCACGAATTCAAGCTTGAGGAAGCAAGACATCGACCGCTCGGACGCTCTGTACGTGATCGTAACCTAAGACGCTGAGCCAGTTACCTTCTTCGGACGTAACGCCTTCTCCGGATTGGAGACATCAGCACAAGAAAAGATGGTAATCTCGTGGAGAGACACCACCTTGTGCTCTATCAACCCCAAGAAGTGGCCACCGTAGTGTCTGTCTTTGGTGTTGGATGTACGCTCTCATCCCAGTGATGAAATGCTCAAGTCATCCAATACAAAAGGCTGATCGGGGCTTTGGTCGCACGTATCGACGGATTGCTACCGATCGCACTGACACAGTATTGGTGATACCAGTATTCGCCAGAATCAATAGTTGCTCTAGAAATCTGAGTAGATGACGCCGGCGGCCGTCCATGCCATCCACTTTGGCGAGAGCCGGTCACGTCGTAAAGAGACCCAACTCTCAAACCTCACAGAATGCCACCCACAAACAGTCCGTAGGAAGTGTGCTGTGATGCTAGTACAGCCTCAGCCGCCACCCAGTTTCACCCACTGTTTTCATTTCCAGCCGCTTCAGTTCGGAGTTTGGCTGATCCATCATCGTGAGCAACTGTGAGAGCGGAATCCGGATCCGCTTCAATTCCGAAATCTCCGACAAACGACAGAGCCAAGGGGAGGGACAAAGACACAAAGCTCGCTGCAGCACGATGTGTAACCTGCTCATCAGTCCCCGCTCCAGGCGCGTTCGGCCGCTGGCTCAATACTCAAGGATGCTGTTCTTCCAGAAAGACTAATATCGCCAGCACCTCGAAGGCAAGGGCTCCCTGTGGTCACACTGGCTGTGAGCGCAGGTTCATGCACATTACCTTGAGGACCTGGGTTAGCTGGTTTGCTCATCCACTCATTTTGAAATCGTGCATCTAGCGCTATAGCTATAGAGCACAAGAAGCTCTAATCCGACATTGAATACCGGAAGCTACGGTCGCAGCGACAACCGAATTACCTCCGACATGAATCCCGCCGGGAATCGTGACGAACTGGCCATGATATCGACGCCGAGCCGATCGAAGACTTGAGAGGGGTTTTGTTTTCTTCGATAAGCTCGAGGACAGAACCTTGACGGTCACTGAGAACAGATCCTGAGGGACACATAGTCTAACACTGGAAACCGGGCTGAGTAGGCCGTGATCCCCTTATTATGGCTAAAGAACCTGCGAGGCAACCTCGCGCGAACAGGGGAGTCAACGAACCAGGCTGGTCTACACGAGTTATGCGACAAACCCGGACCAACAACCATCGGAGACGGCGGATGGTCGCTAATTCCGAATATGCCACCCTGGATGAAATTCCATTATCAATGCTGGATGAAGTTAGGGAGGTGGTAGTCCAAGTGTACCTTCCGAGTATGATGATGTTGTTTTGACATCGACATTGCGGTAATATGGCGTCGTTTTCGCGGGGGATGGCACTACACGCGTGGACGGTACCGCCGGGGGAAGGCATTAGGCTGTTTCTAGCGAATACAGAAGAGAACTTCTTGCTCACAGTCTCGCCTTACTCCAAATCACTTTCCTCCTATCTCATTGGGACCTGATCCGGGAAGGCATGGCCACCGGGAGGCACGAGACCCGGGTTGGGTTGGAGAGGAACAGCAGCGTGACGCCCGATACATACGGGCTCACAACCACTTTAGACAGCCACAGATCCCAATCTATCGTCAATAGCAAGGGCAAGTATTCTCGACGCGAAGGGTAACATCGTGTCAATCGTCCGCTGCGCCGGGGCTTACCACGCTATAATCAGCGGCCGTGTCTACGTTAAGATGGAGGGAGAATGAGCCGAAGTTGTCCCAGCAGCTTCTCTACGGCATAGCCCTCATTCGTAGTTGGGACGAGTTCTCTGACACTCAACTGATCAGCCTCGACATCACTCGAGTCGATGTTGGGAGTCACGATACTGCTGATTGGGTGAGTACCGTCGAGGATTAGTAAGACGGTATTCACGACACGCATGTCTACACCAGAAAGACTGGCTTACTGTTCTATCAACAGACAAAGCTTGCTGAGCTTAAGGGGCAGTTTGAGGCTGGGGACGCGTCTGGCACCCAGGGAACTGTCGTCATAGAGAACGAGTGCGTGGAGGTGAAGGATGAGGGAGAGGCTGCCATTGAGGGCAAGCCAATCTCTCCTAGATGAAGGAATATCTCTTCTCAAGTTAGCTAAAGGTCTCCCGGCCGAATTTAAGGCCAGGTCAGAGGAGGACCTGGACAGTGTCAGCATCCCAAAATTGAAGATCATGGTGGACAAGAAGGAAGCAGCAACACACACTCGACTAGTGTCGGCGGGGTTGATAAAGAATTTCGAAGTACAGTTTCACAGGGGAGGCAGCAATTTGCTTCTGTCAACAGCCACGTACGGCTATTTGCATTAAAATCTAATCCAAGACGGTTTTGACACTGCTCGCTGCGTCCCATGCGCCGAGTAAACAAGAAAACCTCCCCCATGCAAGAAGTGAAAATGTGAGGTCCCGCCAATCCAGTACGCCAAATGCTCGGTGCCCCAAGTCCGCTTCATGATATTGTAGTATGTCCTATCAGACGTTCCGACATGTACATTGCCACCATCCAAGAATCATCCTCACATCAACACGGTTGTCAAAGTGACTGACAACAAAACCATCACAACTTGTGGCAGTATTGAGGCCGATGACGTCGAGCCTGACGACGGAAGCCCCGACATTTCAGGTGAGGCGCCGGTAGGGAGGTTTGATCCAGTACCAGCACCTGAATCGGAGCCGGAACCGGGGCCTGAGCCTGAGCCCGAGCCCGGGCCGGAGCTTGAGCCGGCCCCACTTCCGCCGGGAACAGAGGCGGTGCCATTGTTAATTGGAGGCGCTGTGATCGCACCTGGACACAGACCTCGAATGGCGGGAATGTCTTCCGGGCGACTGATCGGCATCGTTCGGGTACCGCAGTTGACGTATTGTGCCAGGTAAGCAGAGTTGGTGTCGAGATCAAACACGGCTGTAAATTGGATGTTAGCAACGTCGTCGGACACACATCGAGCCTCACGTACCGTAGGCTGAGCGCAAGAAGGTATCGCCCAGTAGTGTGAAGTCCGAGTTCGGCACAATGCCCAGGTAGCATGCTGGCGGAGTTGTGCGGACTTCCCGAATCATCTCCTTGTAAGGCACCTTAATCTTCATCCCGTCGAAGTCGAAATCCACGGTTCCGTTGAGGTTTACGAGGGTACATGAGATGGGGTAAAATCCATTGGCGTCAAGGCCCGGTGACCCGAAGTCGGTAGCAATGGTGTTGGCGAGGTCTGCAGGCAACAGGGTGAGGGTAGCACCGCTATCGAGGAAGACGGGCATGTTGCTGTTCGGGTAGTACCGTGTGCGGCCACTGGGCGGAGTGATGCTGAGCTGGTTCATGTTGACCCAGTAGCGCGCGACGCCGTCCGGAGACTGGTCCGCCGGAACGATCGGCAGGCGAGCGAGGGGTCCAGAGAATTTCGAGGTGTCGATTCCCCCGAAGATGATGGCCCCTTCTTGCTCATCCTTGGATCCCAGAGCCAGACTGAAAGTCTTTGTTCTCGTTACGCCCTGGGAGGCAAGCTCATCGATGAAGTTCTTATAGCGCGTGTTGATGCCTTCTCCGGCACCAATACCGAGAATACCAGCAAACTGGTCCTCGGAGCTTGTGGCAACGCCAAACTGAACCTGTTGCATGGTGGACTGGGAGCCTGCAAGAGCCAGGTTGTCACGGACGTAGGTGATGTTAGCAGCGCCAATGCCATATCGAAGAGTCTTCGAAGTTTGCAGAGCCTTGGCTGTCGAAGATCGGGTAGTGTCGTAAAAGCCGACAGCTTCACAGAAGCGTTGATCGGACGCACTCAGGACGGTGCAGTCAGGGTTGACCCACATCTCGAAGGAGCCGGTATCGAGCTGGGCAAAGACTGGCTGTGGGGGAGTGCCGATGTTCACTGGTGCGTGTTAGGTAAAATGCCACATCTTGGCAATGTTTGATATTAGAAGAGGGGTTTGATGGCTCACGTTGGGCATAGTATGCCACATCAGAACGATTGGCAAGCTTCGCCTCGACCTGTCGGCTGAAAATACCACGCTTAGTGGAGTGAATGACGGGCAAGGTGACGAATGTGGCCTTCATATCAACTTCCTCGTCTACAGGCAGATCTCGGACTGCGACCGGGGGCTTGAGCTTCGGGGCGGCGGGCAAAATTTCCAAATCATCGCTGAGAATGTCGTCGACCAAAAGCTTCCGTGGGCGTTTTCCATTCACTAGCCTCCTCCTCAGTTTTGATACTACCGGCAAGGTCATAATCATCGACTCGGAATCCTCATCGGCGGGCAGCGACAGCCCTCGAGGTGCAACGTCGACATTGGCATCGTGGTGTGTGGTGTAAGGGATGACTGGAAGAGTCATGAAGGCGCCAAAAACGCCATCGACAGTCGGTAGTTGAGGCCATGCTCGTGTGCGTGCGACTAGCGAAAGGGCCAGCAGGGCAGAGGAGAGTAACGCCATTACTGGCGGCAAGAGGGGGATGGAATGCGGGCTATCGAGGTCGTCGCCACATGGGAACTGCTTCTGAAAGGCGCTCGGGGCGAATTTTGTTGTTGAGCGAACGACTCAATCGCGAGAAAACCTCGAATGCGATCCTAGAATGGGCTCTCAGAGCGCGTGGGTTCGGCAGAATGATGGATCAACGAGCGAATTGGTGGGAATGAATCAATAAACTTTACGAAAGAAGAAGATTTGAAGATTATCCAAAAAAGAAAGTAAGAAAACAGGCAAGCTGTTGACGATGAATGGAACGACGAGCCTGTCGGAAGAAGATGAAGAAAAGATGCCGTTCAAACAGCAAACGCAACGCAATGCAAAACACGCCTTGGCTGGTTGAAGAATACAATAGGAAAATAGAAGCAGGGACTCCACCGTCGACGCAGACAACGATTGAGGACGAAGGGAAAAAGTGGTAAGAGAGAAGAGAAACCGAAGACAGGTCGCGACAGGAATAGGAACAGGAATAGATCGACCAGGAAGGACTACAACCACACAGACAGACAGACGAACCGGTCGATGCCCTGTCCCGGCTGTCAACGCCAAGGGAACGGGGGTTCGAGAATAGAGAACCACTCTTGTCTCAAAAGTAGCATGGTTCGCACGTTTTTCACCGTTACGATTCGATGGTTTTCTTGACTCCTCAGAGAAGATGGATGAGCCAAAATCCAAAAATGGCACACAACGAAGCTAATACTTAGCGGTCTTTAACCCGCCGCCAACTCTCGTTCTCGCGGACCGGAACAGGCAGTTATTCTGCATCGCGCTACGGGATGGTCCCTTCACAGCGCTCTTGGTCTCTTGTGGCGGCGTCTCACTTGGTAACCTTCATGGCGTCTCAGGCTTGAGGGGGAACGCCCGCGCTGTAGACTTGGCGAGTCGGCCTTAGCAACCTCGAACGACGATGGCAACGGCTCTGAGTGGCCACTATGGGCATCTCAAACAGTGACTAGCGACCTCGCGTCACAGGTTTGGCTAGGGGATGCAGGCGAGCCAGGGCGCCGAAATCGTAGATCAGACAAACCCCTGAGACGAAAGCGGACGCGGGTGGTGTGAGACTTGAGATGCTAAGCCTGTTTAGGTGACCTTGGCCCTACCGTGGCCCTGACTTGGCTCCCTTTGGAGAGATTCACCGAGGGGTTAAGAGGGGCTCCTTGGGGTCGAATCTCTGACCTGTGACCTGAAGGAGCGGGAGAGATCGAAGCCGAGTGACGCTGGGCGCCGCCGGCCAATTAAGCGACGGGTAATGGTCCGAGAACGACGATATCGAGGATCTTTGTGAATCTTTTACAGTGCTTGTCGAGATGCTTGGTATTGCCGCTGGCCAATCCTCTTGAACTGATCCGCGACCGGTGGAACACATTCTGAATCAAGGACAACTTGAAGAGCCCGAGCGCTTTGAATGATCAAGCCAGATAGATGGCTCTCTCAGCCCATAGCCAGATCACAAGAGGGAGGAAAAGACGGTGAATACCAGAAGGATTAAGTTGTAAGGTGGCGGTTAAGGTTAGAGTCCTTCCTTGCAGAAGTCAGTGGGGAAGAAATGGGACTGCCGGTGCGTGCACATAGTACGTGCCTTTTCTGCGGGCCTCCCGAGCTCGTGCATAACGTCACCACCTCTAGTTCAAATGTCCCCGGAATCCGGCCATGACATGTCCAAGATTGACGGGCGGGCGCAAGTTTCATGGATAACGATCAGCATTCAAGTATCCACCGATCGCTTCCACAAGCCAACTTCGCAGCTTACCGTCACATTCTTACACTAGCATTCAATGTCGGTGGCATCCGGCTCAACTTGCCAGCATCACGGGCTATGCATCTTCAAGCCTCAATTCTCACATGCCAAGGTTAGAACGACTTAATCGAAAGCGTTCGCATCACAATGCAATATAAGTGCCAAGAACCATCGCATCGTCATGCTAGAAGTCCGGGAAACCGGAGGCTTACGTCAACCGCTGAGAGTTCCAGCGTAACAAGCGACAGGCAAGACCAGCACAGCTTTCTACCTCATTTCAAAAATCCAACAATCTTCACTCAAACTCCCTTCATGTCGGCTCTGGGCTCTTCAAGAAAGCAATCGCAGTGATGGTCAATGTCCCTCTCTCTTATAACATCATACAGTTCCATGTCGAAACAGCGAAAGATCTTAGCAAGGGCAACGTACATCTCAGCTCAAGCAAGGCTTCAGAGGCGGTCAGCAAAAGGGAACTAGAACCCCGCCATTATAACTTTAGAGAGAGTAACTCACTTCATTCCAATGCAATTCCTATGGCCACAGTGAACAGTGAAATAGCACAAAATATTTCACATTTCGGGCATACATCAGATGCGTTCAAGCCATCTGCTAGGTTCAAACTGTGTTATTTCAGGAAGGATTTCGGGATCCATCATCATATCCGCAAGAGTTGTCTTACCGGGTGTCTGTGAATGACGATTTAGCTTCACTTAATCACGTTTTCTAGCTGTACATTAGCTCCACAGAACAATTAATGTCTTTGCTAAAGGGAAACTTATGTTTAGGGGACTCGTCCTTCTTGTATCTCAAGCATTCGATTGGAGCTTAGAGGATCACTCATGCAGTTATGAGAGCGGTGATTCGATGCAACTCTTTGATAACCGCAGTCGTAATTGAATATCAGACTCAAATAAAATATATTCAAACAAAGTGAGGCAGAAATACTCACAAACCAAGTAAGATACTCTATTTCAGGAAGTTCCACAAGGCTGTATGGATTCGGCATCACAGATTCAAGCTCGCGTCTCAGTCGCTCGAGGAGTCGAGATAGTCCGGGCTAGAGAGCAAATGGACGATTGCTGGTGTCATAGTCCGAGCAATAATATCACCTGAAGCCGTCAGCACGCTGAATTCTTCTTGGGCCATCCGCTCGTATATCTTCTGTAAGTCGGGCAAGTTCAATAACAAGATTGCTTGCATAAGATATTCCAGGGCCAAGGGACTTGGTCGGCATTGTTCAAATCTTGTATTGCAAGCTTTGTCCGTCAATGAATGTCTTGCTTGGCAGTTAGGGTTCCCGCAGAATATGCTCCAATAGGCAGCAAAATAAATAAGTAAATAAAAGGTTCCATGTGCACCTTCACAGCAAGCACCATGTCTAACAATATAAGGCTAATAATCCACACCAGAAGCTCATTAGCGAAGGGTATGATCAACGGGAAGTGTCTCACAATTTAAATTAGCATCATGTGCAACAGTTCAACGATACCGTCCCTCCATACCTAGGCTTTCTTCTCATCCCTCAGCAAGTGCATACTAACATCCTCTCCAAGGGCATGGGCTCAGTAAAAATCTATCCGTCGTGAATGCCAGCAAATAAATTCAGATATTCATGATACTGTCCTCAGGCGCAGCCTTTCGAAAATATCATACAGAAGCTCGACACTTTCATTCATGAGATCTTCCTAAATAAACACAGATTACTTCGAGAAGAACCCAGATATAGCTGCTCTTCGTTTACGATGCGTCTCGTGCTCAACTGTTCCAAAGATGCCGTCCGGAGGACCTCGAACGCCGGCCTCAGAGAATCCAACTTCGAATAAGCACTGCAGATTCAAAGAAACGGGCACTCCTTTTGAATCAGCTGAATCATATCGTCCGGGAGCATTTCACCCAGTCCATTTCAGTGACGTCTTCAAAAGTCGCTACGAAGTTGTTTGAAAACTTGGAAACGGAGCTTTCGGGCCGGTATGCCTGGTCTTTAATTCTTGGTAAGCTTTTACGCCCAATGAAGCAGCGGCTTTGTATTTTCCCATGCTTATGTGTCTTGCTACCTTTGAAAGTCTCTTCGTAGCTCTGAGAATTGAAGCTGCCAGGCGACAGGAATCTAGAGAACTTGCGATCCAGCTGCTACTCAACGATTTCTCGAGGACAAAACGAAAAGAATTCTGAGGCAGGTGCTGTCAGGTCTTAGCTTTCTGCACAAGAATGGCATTAAGCATGGAGATCTGCATTCAGGAAATATTTTGTTTGCTGTACAAGATCTATCGTCATTTGGACTGGAAGCGTTGAAGTAAAACACGCAGAATTCGACCATCAACGTATTGGAGCGTGTTGACGGCAAGCACGACCAATGGGCTCCAAATTACCTAGCTGCGTCATCTTTGCTATCAGACTACGTGATGCCGGAGACTGAAGAGATAACAAAATTATCGGATCTTGGAGAATATAAGTATTCTTCTAGTCCAATTAAATTTCCTGGCTAACATTGAAACAGCGTTCTGCAGCAATGATCCGCCACCAAAAATTGCATGACCTCGGCCGCTCCGGGCACCAGAGATTATCCTCAATGAATCAAGTGGGAGTGGCATTGACATTTGGAGCTTCGGATGTCCTATTTTCGAGTTCGTGACAGGTATGCCGTTCCAGCTACCTCTATTCGGATTGAAAGAACAGACCATGATCCATCCACGACATGCATCTCATTCAATTCACGGATATTATCTAGCCTTTGTCTGAGAAGTTGCTGGCAAAGTGGCCTACGGTGAGAAGACATTTACGGCTCTAGTGCAGAGCGACTTGACGCTAGGCCTCGAGACTTTGAAGAAGACGATTCAAGCTCTGTTGAAGGGCCTCTGGCCACTGCACAGTGATTTTACCTGCTTTGCAACAGACCTTCTAACTCCGCGACTTTGTGCGAGGGTTTGCTTGCTAGCAGGAACGTATGGGGTTCCTGTATTGTTATCCTTAACTGGTAGAGGGCATAGGTCAAAGTGCCTCTATAGTGTTTCCCCGAATTGTGCCCATGAACTGGGTGAATTTGTCGTAGTCTTTTTTGCGGGGGGCTGCGTCGTAACTACAAACTCAAGCTCTGATGAAGACATTGCCTCTGAGCACAGCGACTTCATAAAAGACTCCTCGGACGAAGACATGCACGATTGCGCTTTCGACACCGGAAAGCGCGAGCCGCTCAAGCCATATAGGCCTCTAGAGGAACTAGTAAGGGTCAATAAAGCAGCCGATGTGGGCGAAGAAGAAGAGGAACAAATCGTTCCTCTTTTGAGGTCGATTTTTCAGTATGATGCCACGAAACGTCTCTCGGCCACGCAACTACTACAGCACAAGTGGCCGAGAAAATGAATATCTAGGCCATTTTCTATCTAAATAAACATGGTGATTGAAAATTTGAGGATATGAGGTTGTACTCGCTTGATGAATGATGCAGCTGGCTCGACAGACATCAAGTCTCCAGCTAAGCTGCCGCAGCGGTCACATTTCCCAAGATTCGCAGTGAAAGGAGCCCCGAAAATTTTACAGCTTGAAGTTCTGGGATTCAACATGCGGTTTGGTCGTTATTGATTGTTGCTTCACGCACACATTAGCGTTGTGCCGTTATCAACGTTACGATGCTTACAAATGAGCAAGCAACGTTATTGTGACTGCGCATCAGGCTTGATTACGCAGCGCCGTCGCCGGAAACTTCATATAAAATCCTATCGCATTGGCAGGTGCCGATTTCCATGACTCTTTCAACTTTCTTTGGGTAAGGCTTCAACTTGACTTCTCCCGGTTTCGAACACTGTTACGGATTCCAGCGTCACACGATGTCTCAAACACTACCCAATACCGCTAAACAATGGAATGTTGTAGCTCGTGATGGTACGGAATCCCTTCAGCTAACAGAGCAGCCATTGACCGACCTGGGGGATAGCGAGGTTCTTGTAAAGTGTAGGCATCTTCCTGCCATCACCACCTGATGCATTACTGACTACCCTGCTGAAGTGCAAGGCGCCGCTCTCAATGTAAGCCGCCAACAAAAACCACAAGAAGACTCAGCTAACGTTAGGCATCTAGTTTCGAGATATCACCATTACCCAAAACAAGTACCCTTGGCATGTCAAGCCCGACGTCATCCCAGGGTCCGATGGAGCCGGCACCGTGCTCGCCGTTGGCAAACACGTTACACGCTTCAAACCAGGCGATAAGGTCGCGACAGTTGTCCATCAAACACACATCGATGGACCAGTCACTGCTGAGACACCCAGATACAGACTTGTTGGCGGAGTTGAAGGCACCTTGCGTCCTGTTGGAGCCTTCAATGAACAAGGACTTGTGCCCATGCCCAAGGGACTGAGTTTCATTGAAGCTGCCTCCTTGACCTGCGCCGGTGTGACGGCGTGGAACGCGCTTTTTGGTCTCCCCGGCACGAAACTCTAACTAGGCCAGTGGGTTCTCACTCAGGGCACCGGGGGCGTCAGCATCTTTGCCATTCAATTTGCGAAGGCAGTTGGGGCGAGAGTAATGGCAACCGCCAGCTCTGATGAGAAAGCCGAGTTGCTGAAGAAACTTGGCGCCGATCACATAATCAACTACCGTACAACCGAGGTCTGGGGGTCAGTCGCGAAGGGACTGACTGGTGGGGTTGGAGTTGACCTGGTCGTTGAGGTTGCCGGATCAAGCACGTTGAAGCAAAGCGCAGCGAGTGCCAGACTCGACGGAACCATCAGCACGGCGGGCTTCGCAGGCGGTGACGGCCGAGGTGCAGAGGTCCCGACGTTGCTGGACACCTGGCTCAACCTCTACACTTCTCGGGGCGTTTGGGTAGGTAGTCGGCTTCAAATGGAAGAAACGTGCAAGGCCATCGAATCCAACCTGGAAAAGCTGCGTCCTGTCGTGGATCCTAAGGTCTTCAGACTGGAAGAACTCAAAGATGCGTATGAATACCTGGAATCTGGTAAGCACCAGGAAAAATGTTGGAATCGAAATCGATTGAAGTAAAACTCTCGCAATGGTCGGAAAATTTAGATGACTTGATTGCTTCACAAATATTTATCTACACATTTGCTCCGTCAAAATGCACCAATGTGAATTTCTGTTTGCCCGACAGATGTAGGTTCTTGATTGAGAGACAGCAAAAAATGTCCTGCCAGGTTCCCAGCGAGTTACCAGATACTCAGTCAGTTGGCGTAATGCACAAAGGGGGCAATCTTTCATTCCTCTCGATTCAAATTTGCTGAGTCATGAAGAAGCCGCCCATGACTTCTAAACTCCCAAAGCAAAACGTCCAAGTAACAGGAGCTTCCCCTTCTGTGCCCCGAGCTTCTGAATAAGGTCGTCCGCAGGTACCAAAGTATACTACTAAATGGGGAGCCATTATGGTCACAGAGCTTATTTTATGCTCATCGGTTTCAATAAAAGTAGATTTTATGCGGGGGGCAATCTCTTTGGCCTCAACCAAGTCGTCAGGCGCTTTGCGCCAGTATTGCACATCCATCTGAAGCGCTTCTGCTTCACCAATGGAGGAATCCTCTTACCTGCCGAAGGTTTGTGTCATTGAAAATTAACGCGAAATTGAAGCATGGCTAATCTTGCCATGTTCAAGAGAAAATACAGTGCCGTGACGTCTCATCTTCCGCTTGTTTGTCACAGAGCCGATGGGTGCTTGGAACTGCATGAGGTAGGCAGGATGAACCGGTAGTTTTCAGCCAAACGAAACAACTCGAGTAGAGTTTCACAAAGCTGAGGCCATCACCGGACGAAACTAAGGTGGTGCATGTGTCCAGCTTGAAGTCAATGGCGGATTCGACCAATCATTGTGGAGAGACTTCGGCCGTTAAACATCCCGATACCTCTTAAGCGCCATGTGTTTTAAACTCTGAAAGTTCGGCCTAACAGACGTTGAGACGACCGATCAGATTATCTCATCATAACACAAGCAAGTCAGTGTGAGCTTCCGAAGCGCGCAAGAGGCGGTTTTTTTCTTCCCCTTCTTCGAAAATCGACATCCAAGACTTGAATTCGGCACGGCGGCTTGAAGCGAGTGTCATGTTGATTGAGCATTCGTGGAATCGTGGGGCGCCGTTGGACTTAGAGTAGTGTAGGCGCCCCTTGACTTAATGAGATTAGTCGGTGGAGACGTTGAGAAATAAAGGGTGTGAGGGACTAGAGGCTAGAGCAGATAATTCATCCGCAAATCAAGTCCGAAATTTCAATGGCATGCTTGCTGTTGGCGAGGCACATGAAACGCCGTCATTTGAAGGATTCAGGTCCGCAACCCCACAAAAGCCTTCTCTTCTGGTGTGAGCGCCGACGGGAATAATGTCAACTCACTCAACGGCGAGCGCACTAACCGAACTCTCATAGATCGAACTGAGTGGTCCGGTCAACATGATTCCTTTCATCGATCCCGTATGGCCTCGGAGCCACTCTACCGAAGGGGGAGGACGATTATCCACACGCCCTTGTTGCTAGGCCATGTCCTTCATTCCCAAAGTGTCGTCTTCACCCGTTCGGACGGAGGAGGGTCTGCAATGATCCTCCAATCATCCGGGCCAAACTCTTTCTCTGTAACGCTGTCGCATATTAGATCTGAAAGATATATAAAACATTTCCCTTGGCATCTGCTTGGCGATCGTTCCCCAGCCAGTATCACCAACGTTCGCTACTCCATTCGACTCCCAATATCACTCTTTGTTCCCCACGCCAAGATGGCCAAGTTTCTCGCCCCTGCTGCGGCTCTACTGATGCCCGCCGTTCTGGTAGCGGCGGCTCCCGCCTCCAACTCCGTGAGTAGCGCGCCCGGTCCCGATGGACCAGCCCCAATTCACGGCATGAAAACTGACCCCTTTTCGGCTGCCCCTCACAGTCCGGCACTGCGTGCACCGTCACCCAGTTTGAAGACATCGCCACGGCGGTCTCGTCATGCACCGAAATCACGCTTTCCAACATCGCTGCGCCGGCGGCCAGCCCGATCGACCTCCAGAAGCTCAAGAAGGGTGCCAAGGTCACTTTCGACGGCACAACCACCTTCGCGACAACCGCCGACAACAAATTCGACCCCATCATCATCTCCGGAACTGACATCACAATCACTGGTTCTCCCGGACATGTCATCGACGGCAACGGCGCCGCGTACTGGGACGGCCAGGGCTCCAACGGCGGCAGCCACAAGCCCGACCACTTCGTCGTCGTCAAGAAGACCACAAACGCCAGGATCGTCGACCTCAACATCAAGAACTGGCCCGTCCACTGCTTCTCCATAAGCGGCAACACGAACCTCACCATCGCCGGCCTGGACCTCGACAACTCCGCCGGCGACGAGCCCAACTCCAAGAGCGGCACCAAGGCCGCCGCCCACAACAGCGACGGCTTCGACATCTCGTCGAGCGACTACGTCACCCTCGACAACATCAAGGTCCACAACCAGGACGACTGCGTCGCCGTCACCAGCGGAACCCAAATCACCGTCAACAACATGCACTGCTACGGCGGCCACGGCCTCAGCATCGGCTCCATCGGCGGCAAGAGCAACAACACCGTCGACACCGTCGTCTTCTCCAACTCCCAGGTCATCAACAGCTCCAACGGCTGCCGCATCAAGTCCAACTCCGGCACCACCGGCTCCGTCACCAACATCACCTACAAGAACATCACCCTCAGCGACATCGGCACCTACGGCATCGACGTGCAGCAGGACTACCTCAACGGCGGCCCGACCGGCTCCCCCACCAACGGTGTCAAGATCGCGGGCGTCCACTTCGTCGACGTCCAGGGTACCGTTACCGGTAGCGATGCTTACGACTACTACATTCTCTGCGGTGACGGTAGCTGCTCTGACATCACCTTTGAGAACACCGAGATCACTGGAGGCGGCAAGGGTGGCAGCTGCAACTTCCCCGCCAGCGGATGCCCTGCTTAGACGTCATTACAACTGCCCATTTTTCACGTAAATATTATGAAGTGCATACGTATATGACGATGGATGCCAGGCTCTGTGTAAAGGAGGGGTCAGAATCCGTATATAGGACAGCCAATAACAAGTATATACCATCTTCTTCCGCCACTTTCACCTCCATAGCGTTTTGCACTCATGCGTCTCCAGTTCCGTAGCATCTTACGGAGCCTTCGTAAAGTCTACTCTGTAAGACTGCTTGTGTCTGGGAAATGCATGCAAGTTCGGTAAACTGACTTGAGCTGCACGCTTCAACCATGACATGAACTCGTCACTGTCAGTAGTTCGTACCTCCAAACTTAGTTAAGTCAGCGTTTGCGTGCTCACACATGATGATGCGTTAAAGGCGGGTTCGGCATGATGAGTTGCGATCAACCCCGCCTATAGACAACTTTGAATGGCTAGAAAATCGCTTAACAGCACCAACGAGAGGCAATACCTGCGGGAACAGGGGGCAAAACTTTGGCCTGCAACCGCAGTACGAAGTCACCTAAGCGAATAGTAACAGCTCCGAGTCGAATGGATTCCGATGATACAACCGGACAGCCGACGTCATCTCCGTCGACCGATGTTTCAAGTCGAAAGATGATGTGTGCTGAGCGCGACTTTACAAGAAAACATCCATTTGTGGTTCTCGTAGTATCATCGTCAGGAGTTGCAAAATTACATACTCCTCTGAAGCAGAGTCCGCAGTCCAGGCCGCCCAGTTGGACGCTTGAGGCTTGACGAGCAGTACCAGTCGTCGATCAACAGAAGCCTGAGGTCTCGGAAAGAAGAAGACAGGACTCGGAGCCTGTCATCAAAAGTAGCTCAGAGTACATTCTCACCAGAGTCAGTCTCGATATCATCAACTCCGAGAATGGACATCGTAGATGCAAGGTCCCATCTTGAGGGCAAGTCAAGATCATCAAAGTCAAGGCAACTGTCTCCCAAGGTTCAGGCAGAAAGCAGAAAGCCTGCGGGAAGCAGGCCAAGCAAGATCTATGTCCTCATCGTTCGTCCCAGTTGAACAAAGGGCAAAAAAACTTAAAAATGAAAGGGACGAGACTCGAACTCGCGCGGGTTGCCCCACCAGGAAACAGATGTTAAGCTGACCTTAACCTGGCGCCATAACCAACTCGGCCACCCTTCCGTATGTGGTCTTCGGAAGCCGTGAGACCTCCTCGAACCGACTCGGTGTGAATATTCGAGCACGAAAGGATAACTATATCACGGGAGCTGGAAGGCGTGTGTGGCGAGATTAGGGCTGTGGAGCGCGCCATGAACTCGGCGGGCCCGTGTGCCCCGGTAAAGCTGACCTGGGCTTCCCTCCAGAGTCCGAGTCCACCGCGATCGACAACTGCACAGGCCTGGGCTGGAACCAAAGCTAGCTGAGAGAAGTCTTGATCGGCTGCAACACCAGGCTCGAATGCGGGTACCACACAGCCTGATGTGGGTGGAAGCTGAAGCCTTGACCAAAGCCGGCATTTAAACACAGCATGCATGCCTTGGTTATGTGATTGATGCCTCGATAAATGCATATCACTATTGCGAGCGAGTGAAACCCTCCCGTGATGATGTCTCGAGCCCTCCGATCAGGTTCTCGAATCCAACCATGATGACTTGCAAAGCCTCGAAGAAACATCGGCAATCCGCGTGGCTGAATAAAGGCCTTTCTGAGAAACATAGAGAGGCGCCTCCATTCAAGAATCGCCAGCAAAGAAAAACGCGCCATCTCAGCTACCATCCCAAAAGCTAGCATGCGTTGACGTCCCATGACGTTCTTTGAACGAAACGTCTGCGGCTAAGACGATCAACAACAACCTCATCCGCGCGCCCAACCCTCAAGACTAAGCCAGAACCGTCCAGCGCGTTGTGGCTACGGCTTGGCATAAACTCAATGCATCGTCATCCCCAAATTCAGAAAAATCACCACTCACTCATGGCGGGGAATGCATGCCACGCGTGGCATGGCACGTCAAAGTTCTGTGCATAAAACACAAAAACAGGGCGATGGGGTAAACCAATCAATGGATCCTCCAAAGGACGGGGGAAGAAAAGAAGCAATTAAGATTAAATATTGGAAACCCAAAAAGAAGAAATACCACCAAAAAGATCTTCCACAGGGAAAAAATGGAAGCCAGCACTGCCTCGCTGCCATTTCCGAATTTCTCAAGCGAGAAAAAAAGCCAAGTTTCTTGATTTCCTGTCGAGGTTCGTCCAATGTCGATGAACTCAATTGGGCGAAGAGAAAACCATAGAAGGTCAATGCATCAAGGGCCTACCAACCGAGCTGCACGCCACCTTTCCTTCCCGCCGCTCTAGAACGAGGTCCAAGCAGGCTTTTTGGGCTGTTGGATGCGGTTTAGCGCCAGGTACGGCGCGACGATTATTTGTTCGTACCTGAACGCAGCAAAATAAACAGCGCCATTTCGTTCGCTTCCTTTTTTTTGTGGGTGCTGCTGTCTTGCCCGTTATTCATAACCTTCACAGACAAAAGCAGGCCAGCACCTATGCACGATTTAGAGCTAGTTGTGATGATCATCGAGGCGCGCGCCCGCGCCCAGTGGCCACCCAACACTATCGAAAATCCCTCGTAAATCGTGATTGAAGGCGGCTCGGTCTATAATTAGCCTCCTGGGGGGGCCCTACCTGTAGCCTGCGCCCAGTTTTGTGGTGCTGGACGAACGAGAGTTTTCCCCTTTTGCAAGCGGGAACAGGCACTGAACCACTAATAATACGAAGAAACAGGCGCCTCGCCCCCCCCCCCCCCCCCCCCCAGTGGTCCAGAACTTCAGAACTTGGAGGCCGACTCCCCAGTGGGGCGGGGGTGATCAGCACACCTCATCTCCGACTCTGGCCTTGCTGGGGCCTAATTGGAATGCGGATCGGGCTCACCGAGTCAGAAGCTGGGAAAAACAGGGAACTTGTGATTCGATACGTGACACGAGCTGTCGGTGAGACATTGTCATACTGACGGCGAGTCCTCGAGGAAATCAGCTTACATCACGATCATTGTTTCGGAGGCACGCTTGTGTGAACTGAGTTTTTGTTGGGTATGGATTAATCACATTTCCTTCAGTCTATCCGTAGTCTATCCACCATTATGGTACCAGAAACACATGTCCAGTGAGAATCAAAATACACGCTGCCCATGTCCTTTAAACTTTTACTTGCATTGCGACTCTCTTAGTAGAGGAGGGCAAGGGCACCGGCAACGACGGCCAGGGCTCCCGTGGAGAAGATCTGGACGGCGGTAGCGCCGGAGACGACGCTGGTAGGAGAGCTGCCGTCGGCACCAGTGGTGGAAGATCCAGAGCCGGAGCCAGAGCCGCCGGAGCCGGAGCCGGAAGTGCCAGTGGGAGCGGAGGTGGAGACGGTGGCGTTACCACCGGATCCAGAGCCGGAGCCAGAGCCAGAGCCGGAGCCAGAGCCAGAAGTGCCGTTGCCGGGCTTAACGGTAGCGGTGGAGGAGGCGGAGGCAGAGGCGGTGCCGGTGGGGGTGTCGAAGGTGGTAGGGCAGGTGAGGTTGAACAGAGGGGTGGTTGACAGGTCCTTGGTGATGGCGAACTTCATCGAGTTGTCGGGGTTGGAGTCGCGGAGGTTGTACCAGAAAGTAGGGGTCTTGCCGAAGAGTTGACGGCAACCAATATCCTGCCAGTACTTCTGGGCGTTCTGGACGCTGGGAACGGCCTGGTCCCAGGTCTCACCGGTGACGGGCCATCCGGTCTCGGTGACCCAGACGGGCTTGCCGCCAGCGGTCTCGATGGTGGCCTTGTAGGCCTTTTCGAAGAGCTTGCCGGCGTTCTCGATGTCGTTGCCCTTGCCGTTCTCGTAGTAGGGGTACTCGTCAACACCGACCCAGTCAATGGCGTCGAGGACGGGCTTGTTGGTCGAGTTTCCCCAGACGTCCCAGGTGTCGACGTGGCCGATGGAGACACTGGACAGAGGGGTGTCCTTGAAGGCCTTCTTGAAGTCGTCGATGAAGCCGACGATGACCTTGGGGTCGGCACCGAGGCCGGACTTGTTCTTGACACCGGTAACCGAGTTGCGGTACAGGTCCTCGGAGCCGATGGAGGCGCCAATGATGAGGTCGGTCAGCTTGGTGCCGTACTTCTCGACGGCCTTCTTGAGAGCGCTGATCTCCTTGTCGATGTTGTCGGTGCCCGAGGCCCAGACACCGAGGAGGATCTTGGTCTTGGTCTCGATGGCGGCCTCGAAAGCCTCGATGGGGTCGTCGGTGGAGTAGGCCTGGATGTTGGTGTAGAGGCGGACGGCGTTGAAGTCGCCGGGAGCGCCGACGAGGCCCTGGGCAGTCTTGAACTCCTGCTCGAAGTCGGACTTGAACTTGGCGGAACGGTCAGCCTTGGTGGCACCCGAGTTGAAGCCGAGGTAGTTCTCGGCGGCGGCGGTGGCCGCGAGGGCGCTGATGGCGGCAACGGAGAAAGAGGCCTTCATTTTGACTGATTATGGATTTGATGTGTTACTGGGAAGAGAGTTTTCGCTCGTGGTGTCGGTCGCGGGAATCGTAATACGGACAGTAGCGGACTCGCAGGCGGGTGGTGAATTAAAAGTCCTGTGAGTGGTTGTAGACTGATTGGTAGTGACTAATAAAAAAAGAATGTGGTGTAGTTGGTTTTGTTTTGTGTCGGACCAAAAAGAATGACTGGCAAAGAAACAAAGTGCCAAAGGTCGACGACGTGGGACAAGGACTGGTATTAAACACACGAAGGAATTCGGGAGTCCGGGTTGGAAGAGTGGATTGTGAGAGTGGGAAAAGGGAAGGGGAAGGGGAAACAATGACGGTCGTATTGGCACGTCACGAAATTAAGGAGGTCCCGGTTCAGGGGGTCGTGCGGGGTCACGTGAAATCGACAGGGGAATTCCGAGCCTTGAAGAGGATGGGGCACTCCCAAGTTTGTTTTTCGGGGCTGAACGAGGGCTGAATTGGGGAGCGCGCTGGAGTCACTCCACTTGTGCTGGAATAACGACCAAGGCGGTGAATGTTGCCTCCATTGGCATCCATTGGCAACTTTGGCTGGGCCGCTGACGCAGGGGCACGGACGCTTGCGACTCGCTCGCTGCATTGACAAACTTATTCGGTGTCGTACATATGCCATCCCATCTTACCTATTTTGCGTTCTTCCTACGTCGACTTGGTAACCTTTATGTCCGAAAAAAACGGTATCTTTTCCACGTCGAATGATGAATGAAATTCCTACGTCGACTCACGGCACTTGCTGACCTGTGCCAGATGGTGCTGGGTTATTTTTCTTTAGCTGCAAGCTCAAACTCATCCAATCTTCCTTCAGTTTGTGAGATGCCACAGCACCGCGACCAAAGTCTCGAGTCCTCGGACGGGAGTGGCGGAAGAGGCGCTGGGCTAATTCTCGGCGGCATTCCAGTCAGACCTGCAACGGCCTTGCATCTCGCCGGTGATTTTAACACTTGTTGAAACGTTCGCGACTCCCATCTTCAACTCGACTAGCTCTGTTCCAGCTTGTTGTTCAAAGTCGCGATCCCATCCATGCCTCGAGTCGTGGCTGTGTTGTTCTCTCTCGGCGTCTGCGTGTCAATATGCGATATTTGTATATGCATCTTCCAGAATTGCCCGATCGGGTGGATCACCTCCGTTTATGTACATATAGCTATTGTGGGCTCAAGACAGTGCAGAGTGGCTGAGCCATTGGCACAGCCTCATCAAAGGTGTTCCCACCGGCCGGCATTCAGCGGCTTTCGCTTCCTTGGGCGCCGCCGGATGCCCCGCTCTGCCGTCACCGGAGCCGTCTGGTCTGGTCGGCGACCGCGGACAACAGCGCCGAGAAGCAGGATTGCCAGCGGATCAATCAAGACCCCAGCCCTCTTAGAACCGCTGTTCCGAAATACCACATGACAGCGTTCTCAAGCCTCTCGCGTCATTGCTATCTCAAAATGAATCAATGATACCCCAACGCTGCATGTACTGCGTCCAATTTCCCTTGTGATCGACTTACTTCATGGGGTCAATATTGAAACGGGTGGAGTAGTTGGTACTACCCATAGTTTGTTTGCGCACGATCAGATGCAACTGACGTTCCGTCCTCAAGATTTCTTCAGTTTCCGTGATTCTACTTCAACTTGATCTCTCTGAGTGTCGTTTTCTCCCAAATACTCATATCCTGGAATTCCGCCAGCCCAACACGTCGATAAAACCCTCCACCAGCATCAATGATCATGAGACCCACACCAAACTCGACTCTTCCCCTTTTGCTTACCCCTAAAAGTAGATACTCCGTGTCCTTCTCCATCATCTCAATCCGCGGATCCTTCAGATCAGGATACTCGATAATGTCCTCGCCTAGACCAATGAAAGATTCCAAATCATCATTTTCTTCAAGATCGTCACCCCGACAGATATCTTCATCCCTCAAAATCCTACAACGTAGAACAACATGCCTCGGGGACCTCGTGCCAACCAAGTCCCATCCCTTGACCTCCGCGTCGTCCCTCATGAAAGGCTCCGTGTACATCACCATCCGCTCCAACGACGCCCATGACCAACTAGGCGCCCGACCCGACCTCCTCTTCTCCTTCTCCTGCTCGTCGTTGCCCTTTGGCTTATACCATCCCAGAAGCTCCACAAACCAACTCTCCCACAGCCCATAGTAGTTCCGATCCTGCCACAACAGTTCCAACTCCCTCGTGATCCCCCTGAGAGCATTCATCCGGTCCTCCGACTTGCTCAGCCATCGAAGCGTGTACTGCTCCACCACGGTCTTCCACAGATACTTCTTCTCAGCTTCGTCATTGCCAAACAACCCCGCGCTGTCTTCGCCGAAGCCCGTCCAGGGCAAGCTCTCCAGCGGCTGCAGGTATTCCAGCGAGGCTCCCGTGTCGCCACTGACGCTCTGCAGGTCGTCCTGTTTGCACTGCCACAGCAGTTCGTACTCGGAGAAGACGAGGAGCCTCGAGGACAGGAGGAACTCCTGCAGAACCCAGCCGCGGTCGTCCAGCGTGTGTTTCGGGACATGCGCGCCGGCTCTGACGTAGACCGTTCCCACCATTCCCGGGGAAGTCGGCACGACGACCTTGTCGTCGGGGAGGTACGTGGCCTTGGCGTCCAGGAACCCGTCCAACGCCCTGGCAGCCGTCCCCGCGGCGATGGTCACGGCGGCGTTCTTGTAAATCGTGGCCATCCTCCCGATCTCCCTGCCCTGGTCCACGCTGCAGTCTTGGATGATGCACAGCGCGTCGACCCAGAGGTACCTGAACCCCAGCACCCTGGCGACCGTGACGCCGTCGCGCACCGACCTCTGCAGCTGCGCCGTCCTGATGCCCTCGTCGCCCGACATGTCCGCCAGCGTGGCGCGACGGAGGAGGCACGGGCGGTTCTGGGGTGTGTTTTCGCCCCAGCAGTAGCTCAGGGCGAGGTACTCGCCGCGTTTCTCCGTGTCGTTCACGAACAGCTTGAGCGAGGGTTCCCCGACGGTCCCGACGTCGAGGACGCGAGAGGGGAGCACCGTGTCGCGGGCATATTGGCAGGCGGGGTGGGAGTCTTTGCACGTCCTGTAGCGGTCGCGGGCGGCTTTGAGGACGCTTTCGCTCTTGACGTCTCTTTGGAGGGGCCGACGACGCACTAGCCGGGATATGGGGTCATCTGGATAGCTGGAAATCAGTATGATGGACCACGTAGCTTCGTTTTGGGGGGCCTTCAGACCTTTCCTGGCGTATGGGTAAATATTTATGATCGGCTTTTCGGATGCAGTATAGCCATCCAGGACATCAATGAAGTTCGGTGGAGGAGCGCCGTCTGGTTTCGATGATGAAGACCGATTCCGGAAGATGAGAGGGGTATCGCCGCACCACATCTCACCCTGGCCGCACTCATCGTGGCTCCTTTGGATTGTGGTTATTATGAAGAAGCACAAGGGACAATCTCTGTTGACAGAAGTGAGGCACTCCAAGTACGTGGAGTGTCGGAACCCTGAAGGGCCGTTGAGCGCCTTCAAACCATCCACCGAGAACATCGCAATGCAGCGTTCGCATCCCTTATCAGCATCAAGATCATCCTCCTTAAATCTTCTTGGCATATGAATGTCCTCGTACTCGCGTTCCGTTGCTGAAGAACGGCGGCGGCGGACCGGTCTACGAGGAAGCAAAACACGATCCGACATCTTGGCGTATGTCTCACGGACACGAGCGGGGACACGAATTGACGAAGCTGACCTGCAACGATCGGAAGTCGGCTCCTGATGTGAACTGGGGATAGCTCTCGCTCCGAAGTCGTCAGATAGAGCTCTCGGGGATGCCTTCGAGTATGCCCTGCGTTTTTATGCGACATCCACCTAATGTACCTATGCAGATATGGGCGGCTGAGTCTGCCTGCAGGAAGGCAACCAGACTAGCATGCATGTAAGCAAGCAGGCAACCACTGCCTGCTATGGAGGTTCGGTCTGTGTCGAATTGCATCGTATTCGTATGTTTTGGTCATCGCCTTCACTTTTATTGGCTTGATGTGTAGTAAGACTTCACAAAGCGGCTAGAGCGTAGCCCCGGTTATCGGAGAATGAGAGAAGAGAAACAACTCAATTGCATTGGGTATTATCAAGCGTAAGGTCCAAGATCAACTCATCGACGCGTTGCACCTCATCAAAAATGAAAACGCGCAACGTCGCGCAGGGTCCAGTCCTCCGCCTCAATTGCCATACGAATGTGGCATGGCTCTTGGGTAATCAAACCCCAGCTTTTCCGGAAACAGCCTCCCGTTCCCAAGCGCGCCTTGCCAAAAAACCATACCTAATCATGCAACTCATTCATTTCGTCTTCGACCGCGTAGTCTTCGTCAAACCCAATAGCTGCTATAGTCTTCTTCACGTTCTGCTGGGAACTCATTTCCTGGGATAGGATGTTAAATCAGAAGCCAACCTGGATGGGCGGGTAGTCTCGACTTACCACTTCAACCGTGTTCTTGACCACGTATCTGGTGACGAGCACCTCACGTTCCTGTCCGAGGCGGATAGCTCGAGCAATGGCCTGGTTCTCAACGCTGGGGTTCCACTGTAGCTCCACGATGAAGACACGGTTCGCGCACGTGAGATTCAGACTTGGAAGTTTCTCGTTAGCAGGGTTTCGTCCAGGTGAGAGCAAATCGTAACGTACCCAAAGGCACCAGTGCCTGTTGTCATGATAAGCACCCGCTTCTCATCGCTGCTTGCGAACTCGTCCAGCATGGCTTGTCTTCGGGTGAGGGAACAGTCGCCGTCGATTCGGAGATGCTGGATCCCGGCAGCGATCAAATACTTTCCCACCAGGCGGAGAGTTCTTGTCCAACACGAAAAGATGATACTGAAGCGTCGTCAATGTCGGTCCGAACGGACGGATCTACACACAACTCACCTCTTCGTCTCTCCAAGGTTCTCCCTGACATCCTCAATGAGTCGTTCCATCTTGGTAGACTTGCCCGTCGGGTTGAAGTAGTCCTCGTCATCGTCTTTCGAAGTCGACTGAACAGGCGCATCAACCATTTCGACATCCTCAGAGCCGCCAGGTCCGTCGATTCGCACCACCGGTACACCCGATATCGACGGCCTCTGTGCTCGCGCCGACTTCATCCAGTTGTCGCACACGGGACAATGCCGCTTTTGCGAGCCCGTCGCGGCCGCGGACAAATCCGAGTCCTCGAGACACTCCGAGCAGAAGACGTGATTGCACTGCTCCTCGAAATCGTTCCTCAGCCTGCTCGATCCCAAAATCGGCATGGGTTGATGGCATCCGTTGCAGGTGATTTCCGCATTCTGCCCCAGCGCGCTGACGACGGCTTCGCGCTCGTCGAGACGGTACGCGCGGCGGTGCCAGGAGAATTGCTTCTGGTAGGTGCCGTGGTTGCACAGGATCCGCATCTGCAGATTCGCCTGGAATAAGCCGAATTTGGAGCTCTTCTCGACCTCGCCGACCTTTTGCTTGATGGTGCGCATGAGGATCTTCTTCGTCTTCTCGTACTGCTCACGCTCCTCGGGGCTGAACTCGAGTTCCCTGACCTCTTCCCTGAGACCGGGCAGCTTCAGCACATCTTTGGTACGGCGAAGACACAGGGACTCGAGGAGCATGATGAGGCGCTCCTTGACGATTTGCGGATCTTTGTCGTTTTGCTCGAAGGGCAATTCGATGTACCGGCGGAAGGTGGCGGGGTTGTCGAAAGGATGGGCGCGAATAAAGGCGAAGAGGGCGCCTATGTCGGACAGCTTGTTCTGGATCGGCGTTCCGGTGAGGCACCAGCGGGAGTTGGCGGTTAGTTGGTGGCAGGCTTTGTAGAAGGTCGTGGCTGGGCGACGGATGATGTGTGCTTCGTCGAGGACCACTCTATACCAGGCAATCTTGTGGAGGATGGATGACTTCTTGTCAAACTCTGCTGCCAAGGTGTTGTAAGTCGTCACAACGATCTGTGAGTCCTTAATCTTGTCGATGTCTTTCTCCCGATTGGGCCCGTGGTATTTGATGCTAGTGAGATTGCCCTTGACGTGTCTGTCAGGCGTTAGAAAACCCGTGCATCATCAGTCACGATAACAGAACTTACTTATTGACCTCAGTCATCCAGTTATGGATCAACACTTGCCTGGTCAGCCTGTACAGTGCTCACATGCACCAATGGTTCGTACTTACGGGCAGATGATACAACCACGAGGGTAGAGCCGGAGTAACTGAGATCTCTAGATCTCTCGTTGTTATTGTTCTCCTGGCCTGCCCATTCCAGGCCGTTGTCCAGAGTTTCGACGACCAGAGAGAGGATAGACAGCGATTTGCCCAGGCCCATCTCATCTGCCAAGATACCACCTCCTCTTTCTTCTGGGCAGGCCTTGTGCTTTACACGAGTAATCTTGTGACGAAACCTTTCTTTCGTCAGCTGTCAGAAATCTCTCATGGGAACAGCCACAACCTACCATTCCTGACCGTCCTCCTTTATCGGGTGCCAGAGTTGATATGCCTTATCAATCTTCCCGGACTCTCGCTGAAGCATGAAGGCCAGCGCCTCCTTTTGATGACTGAGAAACAAGTGAGCAGTCAGGTCTCCCTTCTTCGCTTCGGAACACCTACTTACAAATGAAGTGGGCTCTTGAGGTTCTTCCCGCCCTCAACTTTGTCGAGGTGTCGGGTCTTCTTCAAGGAATCGTAAACTTCCAACATCATCTTCCGCAAATTCTCCTCCCGCGGTTGTCTCTTGGCCGGGCCTCCGGTGTTGGCCTCCCTCACGGCCTCTATCGTCAACTCGTCGAAGCCATCAAGTTCCAAGACGTGGGGGTTCACGTGCTCGTAATCCTTACGGGGGTGCGTTGGCCTCTGCAGCCACAGCTTCCCTTCTGACAATCGGTCACCGACGACCTGCGCATCGCTGCGTGGGCCGTACACGTTGATGTCGACCTTGACCATGGCCTCGACGGGCTTCTTAGCACGGCCGATGGTCTGACACAAGGTAAAGGTCGGGGCGATGGGTTCGAATTCGATGGAAGCCCGAGTCAGGAGCGGCGAGAGGGTCTTGCCCGGGCCGGAGCGTAGGTAGCCGAACTCGGTCTTGTCTCGAAAGGCGAGAAGGACGTGATCTTGCTGTTCGGAGAGAATGAAGCGTTGATTTTGTGACTTTCCCTGCGTCATTGCTGCTTGTTGGGCTTTGCGGAGCTTGGTATCGATCACGCCCATATCGCCGATCAACTTGACGTCGACGTTGTAGAGCTATCCGTGTAAGTTTGATGTCCCACACACATTGGCAGTCCACACAAAAGATAGATACATGGCCTGGGGACAGAAATCAAAATAGCGTACCATGCCGTAGCACACCTTCTCAACATCGTCGTCTCCCGCTGATGAAGATGAGTCTGAGCCGGTCATGACAGAGCCAGGGCCAGCCGAAGGTGAATGCGTGGCGGGCAGAGAGTCTCGCGAAGATCCCGAACCGGACGGTGACGGCTGAGAGGTGTACGATCCACCCGGTGAGGCCATGACCATATTTTGGCCCCATCTCTCCAGGGCAAGGTCCAGGTTGAAGGATCCATCAACTGCGGCGTCCCCAAGATCCAGGTTGGCCATAGGATCAGTAGATTCATAGTTGGTGTTATCATAGTTGAACATGATACTACTGAAGACGTCGCCAAGGGATGAGTGGTCCTCGAGGATCGGGGTGTCCGGTGGATACTCGGGACCCTGGAAGTAGGGCTGGCGAGGGTGGTTCCCAGAGTAGTCGTCGGTGCTCTGGTACGAAGAACCTGCGATGGAGCCGTGAAGGGAGATGAAGGACGGGTCTGGGTATTGGCTGTCGTCGTCCACATCGTTCAGGAGCCGTTTGAGAGACATGGTCGTCGTGGTCGTCGATGATGAAGTGAACGGGAATGCCTGTCCCGTACGCTGACCACCGGGGTTGGGGTTGTTGACGAGAGTACTCATGTTTTCTAAACTTCAAGAAGAGATCCTCTCGCAACCAGTGCCTGAGAGAACCGTGACCAACGAGTCGATCAGGCTCGACGGGAGCAGAGTCGGCCGGGCGAACCATTTTTGAGCACATGGTGGCCGGTGACGTGAGGCATGCGAAGGCGGCCGTTTTGCGATGCATCTTCGCTGCCGCTCGACGTTGGCGAGGCGCAGTCCGCGAACAACGGGAGATGTCGAAAGGCACAAGCTTGCTTAGCGCATCGTGCACGCCGAAGCGGGTTGCTGTGCTGTGCTAGGTATGCCTGCCTTCCCGCCCGAGTTCCAGTTCCATTCCTCAGGAATGTAATGCACCCAGGAAAAAGTCCCCAGTGGCCCCCAACCAAGGTGCACAGCGGGCATTAGCGGCGTCGGGGTTATGCGAACCACGAACCAACGGTACGTATGGCGTTCCGCAGGGCTCCGTTCCTCGGGTTCCTTACAGCGGCCAGCACCGCAGTCGGACCGCAGTAAAGGGACCTCCACGCCCTGTAGACCGTAGCCGGCAGGCTAGGAGGAGGGGTTTTTCCACTTCCCAGCTGTGTGTACGGAGCATCTGTGTGTGTTTGCACTGCCTCCCCGTGGTCCGCAGCGGGACTGAAGCCAACCTAACACCCCGGTCGACCTCGCAAGCAGTGCAGCAGCAGCGCACTGCTCACCGTCGGGGCCTCCTGGAGGCTCCGCCACGGAGCTTCGCTGTGTTGCAGTGTTCGTTCGGTGTCCTCCGACCGGGGCATTTCAAGAGCCTCATGACGGGGGAGTTCCCACTTGCCGATGCTTGTTTCTCGTGGGAATATTCGGAGAGGGCTCCGGCCACGTTCAGGATGACGTAGCTTGAGATTATCGTGAGTTTTCGTCATTGCTTTCCGTACCTACCTAGGGTACCTAAGGTAAGGTATTGAGAGAAGATTAGGCTTTTGCTCAAGGACAAGGTACGTACTCATGACTCGTGGGCAGTGAGCCTGAGTTGCAGACGGCAGACAGAACATAAGAGAGGTACGTACCGCTGCTTGCACCAATGTCGACAGTCAGTCAGAGGATAAATCAAACATATCAAAAACAGCCTCATAACATGAGAAACACAAAAAGGACATTGCAGATGTAGTGCTTAACCCCTCACACATCTCCAGTCACCTCCCCTCCCCTAAAAGATCCTCACAGATGCCCCTCACGAGCCTCATAAGGCGTCCGCGGGCGGGGGAGGGGTCGTGCAGTCCCCCGATCAGGCTGAGGCTGGCCCGGAGTGTTGCGGTCGCACATGGCATTCATGGTCAGAGTGGACAGGGGAGGTAAGTTGTTGTTGTTGGACTGAGTGAAGTGGCTTGTTGTGTTATGGACACAGCAGACATCAACGAGGACGACGAATAATAGATATTACGTGGAGCACTGGTGTGGCAGTGCTTCGGTTGCCTAGCGCCTAGAGCCTAGCGACATCATCAGCTCCAACAGGTACGGGTCTCCTCGTGTCCCTTTCCAAACGTCGAGGTACGTACAGGGGTTGCTCAGACGTAACATTTTCTGGTCCGTGGGTTACCTACCGCCTTGCTGGCTGCCTCTCCTTCTTCGAGATGCATCAGCCTCAATCATGTCAACAGCACAGCTCGGATGGTCTCGTTGCGGGTTCTCGAACGTCCTTTTTTCGTTTGCTGTTTGGTTTCTTCTTTCGTCGTTCAGTTCCTTTTTTTCCCCTCTCCCGTTTCCACCATGAGTGTTCCCGGTTGATTCTTCGTTGACGTTGGCTGGTGAACCCAACAACCCACAACCGCAAAATCCACAGTGGCAATATTGGGTGTGTGTGTGTGTGTGTGTGTGTGTTTGTTGCTTACGGGCTCCGACGCGGATTTTAAACCCCCACCGCCCCGGAATCCCACCAGCAAAAGCCATGCCCGCATCCGTCGACGGCGCCCGGGCCCGCGGCCTCCACCTCGGAGCGGAGGTCGGCGCCTTCGGTGCCGCAGCTGAAAGGTTCATGGCCCGGCTCAACACCAAAGATGCCGAAGACTTTGGAAGAACCACAAGGGATCATGTATACCATGATCTTCAAATCATGCAGGCTCAGCAGCAGGAGACCAGGACCCTGATGAACCTGAAGAGGCTGCAACTATTCCTGAACGGCATGACTGCTTTACAGAATGCCTTACTTCAGATGGGCCTTTCAGAAACGCGTAACATCATGGCGTGTATCTGGGGCCCGATGAAGTTCTTCCTCAAGGTGAGTTGTTCTATTGAACACAACATACCCCTCAATATCTCGCCTCACATCCAACGTCCTCAGCCCCCTTTTCGTCTTCATTGCAGACGTGCTAATTCGGTTCGTGCCAGACAACAAGACTTGACGAGAGGGCTTTCGATCACGTCCTCGATGTCTACCAACGCCTCGGTCCCCAGATCCCGCAATTGACCATGTACAGGCATCTCTTCGAAGACTCCCCGAACAACATGACCTGCCTGGTGCACATGTACGAAGATGTTCTCGAATTTCACGAATTAGCCTACAAACTGTTCTCCCTGCGATCTTCACGTAAGGCTCAAGTCACAATCACTTCTATCAACCCACAAAACTAAACCTTGGTGCGTACAGTTTGGGGGAAATTACACAGGGCAACTTGGAAAGACCTCGAGCCGACCTTCGACCACCTCGCCGCTAGTCTCAAACTGCACTCCGATTTCATCCTAGAACAAGCCGGTCCCCATCGCATGGACTCCGGTCTCGGCGCCGAGCCCAATGGCAACGCCGATAGGCAGTTCGGCATTTACAAAGCAGAATACGACAACGCCCGGCGCAGATTTGCCGAGTCGGAGGAAGACCGCAAGCTGAAACAAAGAGACAAGATCCTCAAATGGATTGCCGCAGGGAACAGGACGGAGATGCTGGACCGAGGCTTCACCGACACCCGCGAGCTATGTCCCGAGAACGGCTCCTGGGTCTGGCGACAACACGACGAGGTCATCAACTGGATACAGGAGCAACCTGCCGAGTGGCCGACAGTGTGGGCTCACGGACGCAAGGGCATGGGCAAGACGATTCTATCCTCGACCGTGATAGAACACCTACGGCGAATGTCGACGAGCAAGCAAATACCCCGCGACTCGCAGGTGTACTATTTCTACTGCCAAGAGGGCGATGAGGAGCTGGCCACGTACCTCGGCCTCCTCAGGACCATCCTGCACCAGCTCGTTTCCAAAACCACGCCGGACAAGAACGACAACAATGCCGCGTTTCTGCCCCTCTGTGAAGACAAGATGACCAACAGCGGCGGCTCGACGCTCTCGAACCCGGAAGTGGCGCAGGCGCTCATCGAAGTCTTTTTCGAGACCAACACCAGACAGTACGTCGTCATCGACGGGTTGGACGAGTGCAAGCCCACGGAAATCCAGCAGGCGGTCAAGTTCTTCACGTCCGAGGTCTTGCGATGCGACGAGCTCAACCAGGGCCAGCTGCGGGTGCTCTTTATGAGCGAGTCGACGTCCGAGATGCAAAAAGTAATGACAAAGTACGGGATTGCGCCCAAGGCCGGAGAGGTGGCGCTTCATCCCAAAGGCAACGCCGAAGACATCCGACGTTATGTACGTACAATGCTCGGCAGCAGAACGGGCATGGATTTCAACTTGCTTCCAGAAGAGAAGCTGGTCATCGAGGACACAATATCGGCTCAGAGCGAAGGTGAGACGGGCATGGGGAATCCAGGACCAGCGCACGAGCTAATCTCGGATAGGCCTATTTCTTTATGCACATCTCGCGATGGAGACGCTGTTGAAGCAGTTGACAAAAAAGGACCTTCTCGACAAAGTCGGAAAGCTCCCAGAAGGCATCTCCAAAATGTATCAGGGCCTCAAAACCCATGCAACAAAGGCCATATCGCTGATTATTTCTAGGTACAATACACTTCTGGACACTGTCAGAGCCAGACTCATTGACCACTCTGTAACGCACTGGGAAAAGGCGAAGCTCCTGCTTGGCTGGTTGGTTTGTGCCCATCGGCCTCTCAAATGGCATGAGATGCAGGCCATTCTCGCTTTCGACCCGATTACAGAGGAAGTTGATTTCGAGAGGAATATGATTCGTCGTGAAAACATCACAGAACTCCTGGGATCTCTCGTTCAGGTATTGAATGGGGATAATATTGGGCTCATCCATTCGACAGCCAAAGAGTGAGTCCTGGTGAATCTTCCTTTTATCACCCCAGTGCTATAGGCGGGATGAAGACTATTCGCCGCCCTGCACTGAGATTCATCCCCCACCCCAGCCTCTGCGTCGAAATCAGTCCCGGTCGTCGCTTGTGATCTTGGTCAATTCGCGGCCGCTAAGCGAGCAACAGGCACCTCGTCGAAACGGAACACATCGACGCAAAATCAGTCCAATGCGACCTCGCCATCCTCTGCCTCCGATATCTTTCTATCCCATGCTTCGCCGCCGCCGAAAAACTTCACGAAGACCAGCGTCGAGACCTCGTCTTGAAGGGGTACTTCTCCTTCCAAGATTACGCCATGTCGCAATGGTTCAGACACATCGTCACAGTCCTCGAACACTGCCGCCCCAGCTTCAACTCAGCGAACTTCACCGGGACCTTCGCCTCCGCTTTAGAAAAGTTCATCTCGGCCCACGACACCGACATCAAATCACTATCAGACATAGCCTCCGACCTTCCCCTCAAACACATTGACAAATTCAAAGACCTGCCCTTCCACTCGAGCCTCCTCCGCCTGTGGAACCACATCTACCAGCACCAAAACGCCAGCACCATCGAAGAACGCAACAAAGTCGGCATCCCCAGCCTCGACGCAGCCCTCAAATCCCACCGCGCCCTCATCGAGACCGACAAGTTCTTCTCCCCGGACAGGCAGACGGTCGGCACCGACACCATGGCCGACTACTACGGCCCGAACCTCTTCAAGTGCCCGCGGACGCTGTGCAAGTTCTTCAACCACGGGTTCGACAGTAAGAGGGACAGGGACAACCACAAGAACCGCCACGACAGGCCGTACCCCTGCCCGCTCGAGGAACGGTGCGGCTTCGCGCCCGTCGGCTTCTCCTCCAACAAGGACCGCCAGAGGCACGTGCGGAACTACCACCCGGAGCTCAGCGACGCGCCGTCGGCGTTCCTGCAGATGAGCAGGCGCGTCGAGACGGCCAAGTTCCAGTGCACCATCTGCCAGAAGAGCTTCACGCGCAACGTCAACCTCAAGGGCCACGAGAGGAGCCACTTCGGCGAGAGGCCATACGCGTGTTCGCACTGCGGCAAGGCCTTTGCGAGGGTCAACGATTGTCGGCGGCATGAGAGGATTCATACTAGGTAGGGGTAAGTGGCCCCGTGTTTTCTTTTCTTGGTTCTTTGATTTACACATAGGCTGTGGATAATTTAGCGTTTGGTGAAGGTGGAATCTCTAGATATCTCTGCTGGACCTTTAGTATCTTCATCTTATAATAGGTTCTTCTATAAATAATTCCTGCTCGCCTCATGGTGGGTTCGGGAGTTTCGCTCTTGGGTTCGGGCTTGTGGATTTCGTGGATGTACACATATCCCTACAAAGCGTGTGCTCACGGCATTTCATCAATCAGTACTCAATCTACTTAAAAATAACCTCCGTCCACTTCTTGGTGAACCGCGCAAGGATTGAATTGCGAATTGGTACAAAGACGAATCGACGTTCTCTGCGTCAAGCATTCGAATGGCATTAGAACATGCCCCATAGCAATGCAGCTGAGCTTTAAACCTTTCCCTACCAACATAGCTTGAGCCTGTTAAGTCGCCGGGGCTGGCGTAGCAATGAAGGAGCACGATTGATGATGTTGAAAAAAGCCTGAACATCTATCTATCATCTTGCCAGCCCACATGTCCCTTCTTCAATTACAGGAATGACTCTCACGAGTAGCTCGCCTTTAGCTCGCGTTCAACTTCTTTATTGAAGCTCAAAAGGTTTAATAACTGTGCCATGTCTATTGTCCCGAAGCGTGCGATTTGACTGCGGTGGCAGCCAAGGGCTTGAAGGCGTTCATCCTCACGTATTATCTTCGCCCCATCCCTTCGCCATACGTTGTGAGCGACTCGCAATTGCCTGAAATGTGCTCCAACGTCGTCGGGTTCCCGAGAAGATGATCATCAAAGTCGTTGGGCTGACACGACAAGCGATCAGCGGCTGGCCAGGCCAATCCAGAAGTTTGTCGTACCACCCCCCAAACTACCGATAACCTCCGAAGATCAACTGAACCGAGATGCGAGATCGAGACGAGGGCCCCTAGGCACTCGCTTCGACCGCGCCACCTTCTCTCACCATGCCACAAACTGCCATGACTGCATACGATATCTGCAGCCGAACTAATCCCGTGGTGCCGAGCCCGTCCAAGAAACTCGCCGCGAGATCGGCGCCGATCGACGCCCCGAGGCAAGGCCGGTGAGGAGACTCACGGGCTGCGATCGCTGTCGTCGGCCTTCTTGACTATTGGCAGTATATTTCCCATCTTGTACTCGGCCCACTCCAAGTTATCGTATGATCCAGTCAAGACGCATGAGCAGCAGCAGCATCAGAGGAAAACTTCTTTCTATCATCTTTAGAGAAGTTGTGGGGACCTTTCGACGCGGTATTGAGCGTTGCAAGGGTTTGTATCTTCTTCAACCAACAAGCGGCACAGCAACGAAGACAGCGTGGCGGGAGTATATGCTAGCCTGCGGGATATTCTCCGCCCCCCCTGGGAAGTTCTCCCCGAGACCTGAAGGCCAGAACGAAAGCCGTCCACTATGACTCAATGTGGCGTGGCTTAGTGAACGTTGCGAAGTGGTCGAATCCAGGAACGGTTATTAGCAACAGCCGGAAGGCCACCAATGACGACGACAGCTATTGGGCAATGGTGCGGACGTGGACCCGTGGCGCTCGCCCAATGATGCGCCAGGCTTGATTCAGTGTTGTTCATCGACAAGCGGGCTTCCTTCGCTGTGTGACATACGCATCGAGTCGTTTAGTGTTGCTGCTAGCAGCGGCGAAAGAACAATTACCCGTGGCATAGAACGATGACAAGATGCTGCATCCTTTGTGTGTGGGTGCGGGTGGGCCAGAACCTTAGAGGCACAATGAAGCAACGACTAGTTTTGTTGGACAGTTGTGCGCTGGCTGGGCGAAGTAACCAATGATGTTGGCTGTGGCGAATGAAAATGCGCTGTTTAGCCGACCAATGTGGCGATTGCATCTCAACCAGATGCGAATTGAAGAATTTGCGGTCGATCCATGTCGGGTTCAGAGCAACAGTGACCGAGGTAGCACTGAGTTGAAGTGAGTTGCCTCAATGTGCATGGTGACGCAGCGTGATTGTGTCTGAGAAGGTGTTCTGCTGTATGACGCCGTCAACGAGACCAAGCCGCTGGTACGTGTGGGAGCATTTGATGAGTGACGAGGTGTGGTATTCCGCAGGTCGTGACGATGGGCCAAGCAAGCCGATTGCTCCCATCGGATAAGCACCGACGTCAAGACTCTCACGTAGTCGGTTCACGGCACATGAACACGGCGATTCATACCCACTTCCCGCTATTGCCCTGAACCACCAATAGGTCTCTAACAGCGTAAGTTCCAAATCGTCCTCAAAATTGTTGTTTCCCACACGCCGGACATACCGGATCCCGTTGCAACGGATACGGAGGCCAGAGCGCTCGGCGGTTCGGGTCTGTTGGGAGCCAGGCGGGAGGAACGGCACCCTTACCAACCCAGCTCCGCTGAACATTTGCCGGCAACGGTGTAATCGGCTCCATGTAATACATAATTTAAATGCCAATCAACCATATATTAAGCGGCTGTTGACACTGGAGCGTTGGTGTTAAGCTGGGCAAATACGGGGCAAGCTGAGGCCGACTGGAGGCTTTCTGAGTCGACATTGGCGTGTCGAGCTGGGAAGACAGCTGTAAGCTGTGACGAAACCTTTGGTTCGGTTTCCGTCGCCCGCTGTTAGGCAATCATATGATTAGATGGATAAGCCCTGACAAACCAGAGCCGAAACGAAACTGCGACCCCGGCGGCGCTCCCTGATTCAGTCCCATCCCGAGATGGACGCCCATTAGAAGCTCTCAATCTCCATGGCCAATTGGCTAAGATGACTGGAGCAGAGTACCTATGTATGGCAGGAAGGGACTGATCGACACGCCAGAACGAAACCCAAAGTGCGTTCTTGCTTGGTAACCTTACCCGAAGATGCCTGCAAGGCGTGGCTGGTCTATGAAAAAAGTCCGGGGTAAACAGGGATGACATCCGCCCGGAGCCCACACCAGGGGTGTCAGGTGCACAAGCTCGGGGATAACGGCCGGCTACTTTCTAAAGGAAAGAAGATGCTCTGAGTCCTCTTTGATTCGATGGACATGATGATGCTGGCTTGGTTGGATTGGGGTAGGAGTTGGAGACTGGCATCAGACCTAGCATGCTGCTGGTTCGGTTGGAGAAGCATTCTTGAGCTCTCCTCTACAAGCCGTACCGTGTGAGTGTTGCTCCCGGGACGAGGACCAATTGGCAAGCTTGGGCAATTCAAAGAACTAGTATGCCCATCCCACACATCCATCTCCGGAGTGTGAGCGGATTTGGGGTCAGAGATGTGTGTGTGTGTGCGTGTGTGCGCGCGCGCGTGTGGTCCAAGCTGCCATGCAGGGTTCGAGAAACGTGGAGGAGGGGAGGAGGGTGGGAGATAGATTTGGTCCAGGAACGCTGGCTCTCGTAGCCGATGTGTCACTTGCACTCAACGCTCTTCAACCTGAGGCATCCCTTCGACACACTATTGAGAGGTCGCAGAAACATTGGAAAAGAAGACAACACAGGCTGGTTAAGCTGCAGAAAGTCCGTCGCTCCATCAGAAAGAAGCCGAAAGACCATCTATCTGATGGAGGGTGCCTTAGCACAGCCTCAACATCGACCCTGATTCTTGGTGACAGGCCCAATCCAAGATGAGTGTGGATCGGCAATGGCCAACTGGCAAGACAAATGAAATGGGAAATGGTGCTCCCATTCAAACGGTCGCAGTCAATGTGGTGGGCCCTGGATCTCGGCGTGCTTGGTCCATCGTGTTTTTGCCTGGCTGTAACCGCAGCCAAGAAGTGAATGGAGGCAGAACGCTTCCTGCTTCCTTTCGCTCTCCCACAAAAGTTCGCAGCATCCCTCTGCGAGTTGATTAGAGGAGCTTCGTTCCTAACACCGGAAGTCACAATCAGGGAGAGGTGCCATTCGCGACAGGGGTACGGTTGCAGTAAGCAGTTACATCTCCGGCCTGCGGCTAGGATAAAGTCCGCCGTCGCTCGATTAGAGTAATTTGGGGAAAAGTTGGAGAAGACTGCCGTCTGGAGAAGCTCAACAGTGCCGAGCAGCGAAGCTGTGTCACACAGGTGGCTGATTTGATCAGCTGTTCTCATTCGTGCCGGGGGAAATTGCGCTTCTGCTCTGCTGCAGTACAAAGTTCCCATTCTCCATCACCAGGGACAGACTGATATGGTACCGAATCATGATGCATGTCAAAGGCCACGCCTGGACAATGGCTCGATTCTCCCGGCCGGGAACAGCGAAACCAATCTCTAGCGTAGGTTTCGATGTGTGCAAGAAAAGGCGGAATATAGAGCTTTGAAGCTTGCAGCTTGCAGCTTGCAGCTTGTAGCTTGTAGCTTCAAGCATGGCATTGGAATGCATTCTTGGGGAAGCTTTCCCATTCCTTGGGCGGAAGCTCCGCAACGAATTGTCACAACTCGTTGAGGCCGGCACGCAGACGGCCACCACACCACAGAATCCCTGCAGTCGTTCCACTGAGCTTAACAAAGCAGCATCCCCACGGCTGACCGCAGATAGGTGCGTGGAACGTGCTGAGGTGTTTGATGCTTGTCTCCCGTACAGACCAGGCACAAGGGATGAAGGTTGACTAGTTGGTTACGGAAACGTGCGAGAGGACGCTCCAGTTGATGCAGAGAATCAAGCAATGCGCCTCTAGATCGGTTGTCGATGTCGAGAAATTGAACGCCAAACATGTTGTGGCCATGCGTATTGGCATGGTTATGAGAACTGGTGATTGACGGCCCAGCATGCAAGTTGAAAATTTATATCGAGTACGTTTGGTGGGTTCTGCTAGCAATCAGATAGCCATTCGACATTCGTCGAGCGTGACATCTAGGCTCAAACATCCGGACTAATGGCATCCGTTCCTGGCGGAGGACGGACGAGTCACTGCAGTTGACGTGGTTGGTGAAGAGGCTAATTAGGCACTTTTACCCTCGTTGCGGTCGTGGGCCACAGCATTTTACAAAGTACCGCTCACCGTCTTCTCATGAAGAGCCCTGGACCCAGTCGCTCGGTGAAGGTTGGTGTCTGAGATAGAACAGCGGCAGCGATATCCCGTGATCGGTACAGTGGAAACGTTGACGAACTAGAGCGCGCCACCGGGAGTGCTAAAACAGCTTGCGTGCAGCATGCTACAGCTGCACGTTTTATCACCTAGTATAGAGAGACAGAAACAGACTCAGATCAGACTGGTCGAGAGCACGCAGCCGTTGGTCTTGGTTTGCAGCTTGCCGAAGGGATAAAATGTCCGTAATCTTAAGCAAGCCGTTGTTTCGATGACCCCGAATCCCTGATAGGACAAATGTTGAGCGAGGTCACAAGGACAGCGGACGAGGGTGAGTGGGACAGGGGTGCCATGTTAAGCCGTTGATACCCCATATCGCCAGTCTCTCACGGCGGTGCCCTGACCGGTCCGGGCGTCGTCGTGGGAGAGTTGTGTAGCGTGGGCGCTGTCAAGATATTGGCGGCATGGCCAGCGTCTGCGTCTGAATGCCCAGCCAGCTCTACTGCTGGGATGGCAGTAAGATTCGTTTCAACGTTGTGGGCTAGACGACGCAGAACGACGGGCCTTCCAATCTCGCAAGCCAGTCGAGGCGGGCGAGGTAACCGAGCTCTGAAGAGAGTTTGACGAGTCTGGTATGGAGTACTGGCAGAGTCGTTGTCAACTTCGGAGTCCCACGGTCAACCGGAAATCGCGCGTAGAACAGGCCCTGCCAACAATGGTCTGGGGATTGACGGGCTTACCCCCGGCATGACCTGTCGTTAACAGGAGGTTATTGCGAAGGCTCCCAGGGGACCACAAAAGCCCACCTGGGCGATTCGCTGGCGAGGATGGCCAAGGCTATCTACCCATTGACTTGCAGAAGGGATCATTGCACTTTCCCGTCGTCCAATTCTGGTCTGCAACCTCAGCGAACTCCACCGACGTAACAGCAGCGTGTGAAGGTGTGCAGGCGAAGGCCCCATGTCCATGTCAAGCAAGCACAGTAATTATCGAACGAGGGGTAGCACTGTCTCATGTACACTCCAGGTGGAAGACTTCCAGCACTTGGGATGGGCCTTCTGCGTCTCTGGGATCAAGGCGCCTGGATAAGATCGTCGAGACTTTATGGGTCTCGACTTGTCTCTCTGATGTTGGCGGCGTTATTAATAGAGTACTCATCGGAGGTTTTCATCTTGCCTTTTTTTTTTCGGAGGCTCGCTGTGCTGCTCGAGCACTCGCAGCCGACATCCGTTACGGCTGTGAGCATAGCTCGCATCCCGGGAAGACTTCTGTACTGCGTAACTATCAAGTTGCCAGCGGCCCCAGCGATATGCAGCGATTTCTTGGAAGGGCTAATGGTGCGTTTCCAATAATTGTTTGTCATCTTGCCTCCTCAAATCCCTGATACTCGCCGCCCTAGCGAGACTGTAGATGCGTGAGCAACGGGTTGTCTCTTGATCGCAGCAGCAATTTGGACTTAGGCGGCTTTCTTGCCGGAGCCTCTCAAAGCTCGAATTTGATTGCCACTGAAGCGAAGTGCGTCCGCGCCCGATTCCAATCCACCGCAGCACGGTTGTGATTACGTTGTGACAGCTCTGAACATGAAGAGGCTCGGGTGAGAAAATCTGACGCGGTGACGCAGCAGCGTCTTGCGGACCGGGTGGATCTGGATCGCGGGTGGCACCAGCCTCCGTACAGGCCTTACCAGGCCCGTGTGACTCTTATTATTGTCTTGTTGATTGAGGTGACATGGTTTCTGCATGTCGGTTGCTGTGTCTAGGGATCAGTCTGTCTGTGCCATTGGCGCACAAGACGGGCGGCGGCCACATGTGGACATCTGCAGGTTAGCGGAGATAAGTGTGGCATCAGTGCCTCGCGTCCCCTAGTCTGACCATTGATAGCGAGACAAGACCGTCATTGTGTGCGAAGGGATTGAATAATACGATTGTGACGCGAGGCCGCGGTTGGCGGTTGGTGAGAAATGACAAGGCCATGACGGACCGTGTCCGGGTACTGAGGCCGCAGAGTGGTGAGAAGGCAAGCATTGCAACGGGCAATGTTTAGCATGTTGCGCTGTGGCAGACGCGAAATCGATATGGAGCTCATTCATAAAGAGTCATGAAAAGTTTTCGAGGAGAAACACTGATAAAGCTGCTATACTCGGATCAGAGGGAATCCAGTGAGAGATTTCGTCATCTGATGGATGTTCGATTCGTACGACTGCTACGTCGCTAAGTAGGTTATGTGTGTTGAGGTGAGGGCGGCGCCGTTTCGGTGGTGGTTGTATCCCGGAGTGTCTCAAGCTGCTCGTAGCTCGTGGCAGAAACAAGCTGGCCAAGGAATGTACGTCGATATTCCAATGGAAATGCAGTGTTCCCGTCGAACTGTATCGGTACAGACTTCTGAAGATGATATGCCAGATGGAAGAGCGGGAGCAGAAGCTGAAGCGGAGTGCTCAATGAAACTTGGACTGCATGGTGGGCCGAGCTGGGCCTCCACGATTTGATCAGGACGTGGTTCTGAAGAACTGGTGGTGGTTGTTGCAGTTGCAATGATTGTGGCGACAGCGATGATGTTAGAGATGGCAAACTTCAAAGGGACCTGCGGCGAGATGTGGATCGGGAGCAAGGGCTTGAGCCTGGAGTCTTGGACCGTGTGAAGGAAACGCCGTGGCTTTCGGCGGCGTGAAAGGTGACATTGCACTGGCGAGCGACCGAGAAATGTGGTTGCGGTTGTCGTGGTGTGGAGAGAATGAGCCCCAGTCCCGTCCGGAGACGAGTGGAAGTTGCGACTCTGGGTTGGACTTGCTTGAGACCTTCCCGCACTGTGTCTGGTGGGACGAGGTCGCTCCTTCCTTCCACCTGCAACTGCAATTGTGCCTCTACGATGTTCCTGCCTCACCTTACCTGGTAAGGTATCTTATGTTGAGATGGGATATTACAAATGCCGCATACATTTCCAGCATAAAGTGACTAATAAGGCACTTCCGTACTAGGTAGAGAATAGAGAGCATGGTTTCTCGTTCTGGCTTACTTCTGCGTACCTTAAGGTAAGAGGTAAGGTAGAGCTAGGCTGCTTAAGCTGCTTTTGCTCTGTTCTTGTTTCTGAAGTGCAGACTCGCAGCTTCCCGCAGCAGCGCTAAGGTGCAAGAAGCGCACTTCTGACCATCGACCACTCAGAACGCAGCTCGCGACAACGCCCCTGCCTCACCAGCGGCAGGCTCGCAAATCGATCGACTCTTTCTGATTACCTCACCTCACGGCATGGCATGTTGCCATATTTGGGCTCTCGTCATGTTCTAAGAGCTCCAACTCCCGAGTCCAATCCGCTTCCATGTCATTGTTATTGTCGAGGTATGGTAGCTATCGCGCCAGTCTTCGTGGTCCTGCCACTACTGCAAACCATGGCACCCATTGTATCATCTAAGGCAATCCCGTCTGCTTACTCTTCTATCTTATCTGCCCATGGCACGAACTGCACGCGCCTACGGCCTGTTGTGCGTTATTATCAAGAGACAAGGCTTCGTCGTCGACAAATCAGACATGACAGAACGCCTACTCGGTGGACCTCGACATCGGCTAGGCCTTCAGATACCCGACGCACTGCTGCAGTGGTCTGCACCTCGCCCGTTTCTGTTCGCATGCTGCAGACCAGCAATAAGCAGATGCAAGCAATCCGACCATCATCCAACAACATCCAGCCAGCAGACACCATGCCACTAATCGACCAATGGAAACCATTCCAGCCGGTACTTGGCCTTGGTCCGAGTAGACAGACGGGGTACACCTTATCCTTCACATACACCACCGGCACAAGGCCTGGGTGAACTGAATTGTAACTGGAAACTGACCTCACCTTGCCGCCTCAATGAAACCCTCCCGCATTTGCTTCCCAACGACGTCTCGACAACTACCCAAGAAACGGCCTGCCAGAGTTCGTCATCAACCACAGCCCCAGCTCCCTTGGGAGACTGGGCGCCGTCGACACAAAGCAACATGCGACATCAAGGATCCTCTTTTCAGTGCCAATATCTGCAGATAATCAATCTTGGCGCCTGTGCTTTCCGAGCTTCCATTCCGCCGTCTGCATTTCTGGCTTATTTGACCAGCCTTTGCGAAGTCGCCGCATGGCCCGAGGTACAAGCAGAGGGCGATGTACACTACCTTCCAAACCCGGCTGCCCACGAGGCGCCACGCTGGATACGGAGAACCCTGATCGGCGCTCTGCAATGCTCAAAGTACCTCGCATGTTCGACGTCCAGCGTCAGTCAGTCGCAGCCACTGGAATTCGCCGTTTCGTATTCCCTCACTTCTTCGACTAACCCCCAGACCACCATGCCTGTCCCTGTCTCCGGCTATCGGTCTTCATTCTGCTGCTTCGGAATCCTTCGTCGTCAGCCATTGGCAGCCATTGGCTGAAGCTGATCATCGCAATTGTCAGCAGTGAGCACGTTGACCCAAGAGGGCGAACACGGCCAAAGCTGCTTCTTCTTGTTTCGCAATTGCTCTCAATTCCGCCGGGGTTCTGCACTGCATCTTTGTCAAGCTGAAGACACACGGCCAAATTTATACACGGCCTTCACAAAAAAGGCAAACCGGGCCTAACCCAAGTGTGTTGCGTCGGCAAAATATACAGTGTGCGCTGTTATGCCACCCCAACCCGCCGCCTGAGACACTTGCGGCATACTTATTCTCTCCCTCGCCCTCTATGTTCGGCGCTGTAACGGCGTGGTAGCGTGCGGTACGCGTGCAACAAGACCATCTCACCTGCTAGCTTTGGCTCCCAAGATTACACTGGCCTGGCACTTCACACACCGTCTTTGCTTCGGATCATGTCCCAGCTGAGCGCCAGCGGGAAACTCAATTTCATAGCTAACACTGGCCCGAACCAGGCTTGGCCTGCTGCTGGAACAACCCTAGGCCTTGCAGCACCAGACGGGATGCTCCATTTAATCCACCCTCCCGACGAGCCAGCCAACGACAGGCCAAGCATGTCGAGTGTTGCGACTTGGACACGGGCTACTCTCTGTTGCCAAGCCCCTACCAGGCGTGTAAAGATACCTGTGCTCCGTGCGGATATCAAGAAGTACGTCTCAGAGCTTGATGCAGAGTGCAGTCGTCACTAATTACCAGCCGTCGTCGAACCAGAGGTATCGCATGTACGGTAGGTCTTAGAGAGTAATAGCGAGCTGACCGGCGACGACAAAAGACGTGAGCGTTCGGTCCGAGTAGCCCGAGTATAAACAGAAGGATGCCAAGAGAAGAAGTTGAAGGACGACGATCCCAGGGCTGAAAGGCCTGGGATTGCCAGCCTGGTTGATAGGAACGGCTTCGTGCCGACTACTGCGGTACAGTGCGCTGTGAGGATAGTTTGTCTGGCCATTGGATTTCCCTTCATTTGGCATAGAAGAAATAAGCTCGTCGAGGACGTCTCGTCGGGACTTCGCCTTCCCTGGTGCCGAGCAGTCCGACGCCGATACAGCTGTCGCACGTTTTTCTCGCAATCGGCTAACATGGTAAGCTACGGCACGGACACAGAAGCCCTGCCTCTTCTCCAGCTTTCTCTGGCTTATCGGTGTCGCTCTCCGAGCTTGCCAACCCCAGCGATTGCGGCAGAGAACAGACCTTTTAACGCACAGGGCCTCGTTGAAGTACAGAGTACCAGCCTGATTACGTAGAGCTATCTCTTGACTCCGACAAAGCACGCTACAGAGAGGAAATCCCAGTCCCAGGCCATGTCCTTGTACGGATGGACAGGACAGGCTTCATTGGGGCTTCAGGCTTCAGGCTTCGGGCTTTCAGGCTTCAGGCTCGAGGCTCGAGGCTTTAACCGCCTTATTCCGCGTAGGCCCCAGTTGGATGTCGTCGGCAGTGGGTTGTTTGCAGTGTGCAACGGTTCCCTACCAAGCTTGCCCTTGTTCTCTTGTGTCCCCTGACCAGTCTCTTCTGGGAGCTAGCTCGCTCGGGGCTCTAGGTAGCCTGGTAACATGAAAGCGGGAATGGACAGAGAAGCAGCAGCAATACGACTTACCTTGTGGGATATTACTGCGTACGCAGTTTAAAGAAAAAGACCGGGAAGGACGGGGCAGAATAAGAGAGAGCTCACTTCGGTGTTGGAGTCCCTCGAACAAAACAGGACGCAAGAACTCTACCAGCAGAACAAAAGCGGCTCAAGTGACCGAGTTGAAGTAGTAGCGTTGTGATAATGGGCGTCGCAGGCTCTACCTGATCCTCCAACTGGCTTTTCTATGCCTTGTCCTGTCAGATTCCTTCCAAGGCACAGGATATCTCCTAGGGCCGGTCCAGGTTTCGTCTTGCATTCACATCCTCGTGATGGGATTACGAAATAACGCCGCCACCGCATTCAACAAAATCAGCAGCAGGTTCGTGGGCAAGAACGGAAAGAGACAACGAGAAGAAAAAAAATGTCTAATTCGTTGCGTTTTCCATGGAAAACCCGGATAATAATGATTTGTTGCTAGACAGCTTGCCCTACCTTACCAATGAAGAAGGTAGGGCAGGCAGAGAGAGCAGGTGCAAGTCGAGCAGGTACTTGCCTTGTCCATCAGGCGGACCCGCCGCACTGTACACGAGTTGCGTCTGGCAGGTCCAGTAACTGTACCTATCTCTGACCTTGCCGAACCGGGGCGAGCTAAGCATATGAAGTACGGAGGACCCACCTTGCCTCACCTCCCCGTCACCTTAGGTACCTACCTTCGCTCTTGCCTCTTTCCCATCATTTTCCCATCCCACCGACCGACCGACAGACCCTGCTTCCTGCTTCCTCTGGTGCAAGTGCAAGGCAGCGGACGGATGCCATGTACTAGTGCGAGATGTACCTTCCCTGCCTTTTCCTGCACAGTACGCACTGACAGTGGTACATCGTCTGACGTACCACGCCTGCGTCTCATCGCCCATTTCTCGTCTAATCAACTGGAGGAAGGTACTTCGCACCAGGTACTCGCGCCCACCCACACCACAACTCTCACGCACACACAATGCTCTTTCTCTCACTTTTTGCCCGCGCAGGCTTCCTGGCCTTCTCTTTCTAGATACCTAGATACCTACCTAGGGTAAGGTAGGCTCCCCAAATGCGCCGGGCTGGGCTTGCTGCTGCGACTGGGGCTTGGGGGACTGGCGGCGGCATGGGACTGGGGACTCTCTAGTCTTTCTCTACCTCACTGGGACTAGGACGGGGACCGCAGACTGCAGACTCTCTCTTTCGACTGGCTGGCGACTGCGACGGCACTTTACCTAACAAGTACCTAAACTTCCCCTTCCCACCACGGCTTCTTACTCCCATCCTTCCCTTCTTCTCTTGTTTCTCCAAGCAACTGCTTCGACCGGTGGGAATTGTTTGTTCGACGAAGGCCTCAAGGCACCGACCATTTTCCGTACTTGCTGTCTCCTTCGACTGTTTTCCTTCTTGCTAGGAAATAGCATGCGACTTTCGGCTTCAGACAACAACTTCTCCCTCTTGTCTTCACCTTCTTCTTCCTCTTCTTCGCCCTCCTCCCACTACTACTGCTACTAAACGCCGCCATCCTCTCTTCCCCCCACCAAACCAAATCAAATCCTCCTACCTCTCACAGAGCTAGCTACCTTTGCCCGTGTGCTCAGGTCTCGCATTTCTCTCGCTTGCCGCTGTTGCGCACTCCCGACGCCCGCTCCGAGCTGCGCCCAACCAAAAAGGACCCTCCATCCTTCCAAACACCCCTCCATCCTCCTTCTTCACGACCGTAAACGACGGAAACGACCAGCGAAACCACAAAAAGAATAACGATGGCTATGAATGACACCGAGGTTAAGGTCGAAAAGAACTCAAACATGACCAATTCCTCGTCTCCCACCGCCGCAGCTTCTGCGGGTGGTGCTGCTGCTGGTGCTCCTGCGGCTGCTACCAACAACAGCACTGCTCCGGCCACCGAAGACAGTGGTATGAGTCGCACCTGCACCTGCACCGCCCACCAACACCCCTCCAAACTGCCCCTCCTGTTCCCACCCGCATGTCCCGCCATACAATCCCACCGACACGCTCTACCGCAAAAATGCATGAGAAGAGAAGGATGAGACCTGAGCTGACAATTGTTTCTATTTGCAATAACAGCTTCTACTATTACCGTCAATACGAAGACGCCTGCCAATTTTCCTCCTCCTAAGACCGACAAGCCTCGCCCTCATGTGTGCGCGACTTGTCAGCGCTCTTTCGCCCGATTGGAGCATCTGAAACGCCACGAGCGCTCCCACACCAAGGAGAAACCCTTCGAGTGCCCCGAATGCACAAGATGTTTTGCTCGTCGCGATCTGCTGCTGAGACACCAGCAGAAGCTGCACCAGACCACCACCCCTTCTTCGCGTCCTCGTAATCGCCGCGAGAGTGCAAGCGGCGCTACGCCTGGAGCGAGTCGCGCTCGTAAGAACAGCGTTGCTGGTCCCAACGCCGCTGCCGCTGCAAATGCCGCAGCTTCCATGCGCCCAAGGGCCAACACCATCAGTCATGTCGACCAAAACGCCATGCAAATGATTGCTGCTGCCAACGCCCAGGCTGCGCGGGGCATGCCGCCCGGTACTCACAGCCGTCACCCTAGTCTCGCCGGGCTGCCCGTGCACAACCACAACATGGACTTTGGCGGCATGTCAGCTGCCATGGGCCAGCGCGGCATGGCTCACGGATTGAAGCTTGATACACACGGCCTGAACCAGATGGACTTCGGTGGCGCTTTGCGAACCGCCCCCGTCTTCAACCCGGACTTCGACTTCGAGGGACTGTTGTTCGGACCCGGCTCCACCATCAACCCTAACGCTCTCCACTACAACGACTCACCCCAGTCAATGGCCTTCGACCAGCCTTCGCCCTTTCCCCATGGCCTCACCAACGACATGTCGGCCACTCAGTTGGACGATAGCTTCGACTGGTTGACTGGTTTCGAGCATCAGATGTCGTTCCAGGGCGCCGAGAATGCTGTAGACGGATCCAGCCCATCGGCCATTAGCACCACCAGTCAGAGTGGCATTAGCGATGTCATGGTGGACGGTTCAAACCATCCGCCGGCCGGCACCAGTTCGATGTGGCAGCCGGGAGTTATGGGTCCGCCCCAGGTCCCGAACCCGTTCGCTCTGGACATGAATGGCGGTTCTGTGTTTCCGGATCTCATGAACGGCGCTCCAGTCTCCCCACAGCCCGCAACTCAAAAACTCAGTGAGGCCTACTTCTCAACCCCGCCTCCGTCTCTGAGCTCTATGAGCCCTTCAATGGTTTCGGGTCTCAACAACACCCAGAACCTCAACCACGCAGCCCTCAACTTCAACAACAATGCAGGACCGGAGACGCCCTCGTCTCTAAATGGCGGAAATCACGGCGTGTCGCCCGTCTCCACCATCACGGAAACTACCCGGAGTGCCATTGTCGGAGCCCTCTCGCAGTGCTCTCCTTTTGGTGGACGGAGATACTCTTTTGCGACCCCAGGCTCTCCGCTGTCGCCAGGCTTTCAGAACACGGCCAACAGTGTTCCAGACCATGTAAAGAATTTACCTAGCACTCAAGACTTACAACGATATGTTGGCGCTTATCTTCGTTACTTCCACCCACATCTGCCGTTTTTGCACATTCCCACTTTGACCTTTGAGATGCCGCCCTCTACTGCCAACCGATCCAACAGTGTCGGTGGGAGTGGGTGTCTCATCCTTTCCATGTCTGCCATTGGCGCCTTGTACGAAATGGACCACGTCCAATCTCGGGAACTTTTTGAGATGGCCAAGAAAATGATCCAGTTGTACCTAGAGGAGAGGCGGAAAGCCGATGTGAGAAAGGCAGACTTACGAAGAACCCCAGCATCCGATTCGATCTCTCACAGTCACGAATCATCAGTTCATACTCCCGTGTGGCTTGTACAGGCCATGCTGCTCAACGTCGTCTACGGCCATAATTGCGGCGACAAGACCGCCAGCGACATTGCCTCGACTCACTGTGCCGCCCTAGTAAGCCTGGCCCAGGCTGCCGACCTCTTGCGTCCCACTCGCGTCGAGTCTAGCGAGACTCGTGACACTCACATGCATGATGATGCCACTTGGACCGGCCTCAGGGCAGACCCCGAAGAGCACGCTGAATGGATTCAGTGGAAGACGATGGAAGAGCGCAAGCGCACACTCTATGTCGTTTTCATTCTCTCCAGCCTCTTGGTTGCCGCTTACAACCACACACCAGCACTTACCAATTCTGAGATTCTGCTCGACCTACCTTGCGATGAAGACTTCTTTTCCGCTGAGAGCAGCACTGCCTTTGCTGCCAAGGGTGGTATTCGCGCAGCCAACCACAACCGTATGACCTTCCACGAGGCCTTGGGAGAGCTGCTCAGGACAAATGAGAAACAACAGAAGCAATTGGCTTTCAACCACGCCCAACAAGGGTTCGGACCTGCAGCCAACGTGAGCGAGCTCCCGAAGAACGATTTGAAACCGTCGACCTTTGGTTGCTTGATCCTGATCAACGCCCTGCACAACTACATCTGGGAGACCCGCCAACGCCATCACAACAAGGTCTGGACTAACGAGGAAACGGAAAAGATGCACCGTCACATCGAACCAGCACTGAAGGCCTGGCAGGCTGCGTGGGCAAGTAACCCGAATCACAGCTTGGAGCGACCAAACCCCTTCGGCTTGGGTCCGCTCTCCGCGGATGCTATTCCGCTCCTCGACCTAGCCTACGTGCGACTCTTCGTGAATCTTGCTCGCTCCAAGGAAAAGTTTTGGCAACGTGATTGGGACGCCATGGCAGAGGAGCTCTCCCGTGGCAGCGAGATTATCCAGCATGCCGAACACTCTCCTGCGTCCAACACGGAGTCAAACGGCACGGATCCGTCGGACAACTCGGTCTCGAGTTCGGTGTTTGCAGAGTCCCCTGCAACCCAGTCTTCGTCCCCCGAGTTTTCTTCCGCAAAATTTCCGCCCAACCAGACAACCCCGCAACTCACAAATCGCGCTACTTCCCGTAGAGAGAAACACCTTCGGAAGGCTGCGTTCTACGCTGCCGACTCTCTTGCGATGTCGGACAAGCTGGGAGTTACATTCGCGGACTTCTCCAGCCGGGAGCTTCCCCTACAGTCTGCCATGTGTGCTTTCGATTGTGCTCAAGTTTTGGCGGAGTGGGTCGCGACTTTGCAAGACCGGGTTGGACGATACTTGGGAATCCTGGGTCAGGATGAGGTGGATTTATCTCAGGTTCCCGCCATCATGCTTTTGGAAGACGAGGACGTCAAGTTGCTCGGGAAAGTACAGGAAGTATTGGCATCGGCCGAGCTCAAGATGAACTTTGATCTTGTCCCCGGCAATATGTCCAGTGTGGACGCGCGAATGCAGGTGGATGACCACGCGGGCTATGCGGCGAAGATTCTACGAGTCACGGCTTACATGCTTGATAAAGCTGCTGTGTGGCCAGGTACGCTCACCTCTATACCACGTTCTGCTTTATGCTGACTTTAAAGTAGTTACTCATCTCATGGCTCGATGCCTCGAGACCCATGCCACCCACATGCGAGCCCGTGCCGAAAAGTCAATTATTGCGTGCGAGTAAAACGACTTCTGACGAAGGAACGAAAAGCGATCGCGATACCACGATCTCTGAAAACCAGTTGTTGAGGATCGCCGGCGATTGCTCCGACTTGCCGGAGAAGTGTCAGGAGAACCAAAAGTTTAGGGCAGTCCAAAAGGATGAGCAGCAACCTCAAAACAAAAAGAAAATAACGATAAAAGCGACGACAAAATACCCCGACGCTTGTGGAAGAGAAAAAAGTACACACTTGTATGACGTTACGACATGGTTTTTATCGTCACGAAACACTGTTTCCAGTCAAGCAAGGCTGATGCCAGCCAAGTTTTACGTTTACGCTCATGAAGCGTATCTTTTGTCAATATGCAGCAGTGCTTATTGTGTATATCAATCAGAACGAGACCTGGCCCAGTCCCGCCGGCCCATTCAACACAACGCACGCTCATTTGGAAATTCAGACAGACCGACTAAGGAAAGATTTATCTGGGCTGAATGGGGCGCCGGCGGAACTGCCCCTCTTCCAATGTATTTGGATGCATTACGACTGTGGCACCGGGGTGGCGGGAGTTACTTCTTTTTCGGAGATTAGGTACAGCGCATGATTATATTCGATTCTTGCGCAAGCCATCGCGGTATAGTACGTCATGTTCTCGTCCATCGAAGAACCTGGATGGGCTGGCTGCGTGGCCTTCAAGCGCCTAGTTGACCTTGACGCTTCATCACAGAAGTCGGTCAAGATCAACTTTTTTAACAAATTTGTTTCTTTGAAAACGGGCTTGGAAAGACTCGATCAACTCGGGACTCGCAATCTTTGGGTTGTCTTTTGTGTGAGAATTGTAACAAATGTCGAGTTAAGGATGTGGAACACGGGTGGTGCCTCGAAAATCCATGCGCAGGAAAGGCGGTCTCGTGGAGCTAATGGAGACGCCTGACGGGAAGAGTTTTGTGGCGGGGTGTCTGCCCCTTCTGATGTATCGAGAAGAAGACCACACAGAGGAGATGCTCGTGTCGGAGGACTGGGCGACGCTGGCAGGGATGGGATCTTAGGAGGCATCCTTGGATAGATAGTTGTCAATCAAAAAAGAAGCGTTTAGCCTGAACCGCATTGGTTTCTAAGAGCTAGCATTCAGGCGAATTCGCGGCTCGTGATTCTTGACTTCGCACGGATGTAGGCATTATGGGCGGAGAGACGTTTTCAAAGCGGTGCTGCTTTGGAGTTGTTGGCAACTCCCGGCCGTATTGGACTCGTTTCCTCGCCGGTCCTTCTCTTCGCCTCCGCCGCGTTTTTAAGTTAGGACGAGCGACAATGATGAAAGCGACTACAAAAATGGCGATGCAGAACGAATGCGACGAAATCAACTTAGCCCGTAGGAGCCATCTTCAACTCCTTTTCGACAAAGTATATCCTCGCATGCTCCTCGTGTATGCAACTGTGGTCCCGGCCGACCTGGCATAACTCAGACCCGAACGCTTCCAGCGCAGCCATGTCGCTGTCAAACCGCCTCGCGTGCGATGCAGCAAAAACTTTCTCAAATGTTCCACAGCATTCACTCCTACCGGAACGGCCGGCAAAAGCGTCACAGAACATTTCCCGTACCAACCCATCCATATCATGCTCGTCAACTGCTGCGGAAGCATACTCGGTGTCCCGAAGCCCTCTGCGAAGCATGACCAGCCTGATGAACGGTATCCCTTTGCCCTTCTCTGAAGATGCCGGGCTTGCTGCTTCTGATAGGCGTCGCATTAATTGGCCTAAGAGGAAAGCGTCGTTTATTCGGCAAAACACGGTCCGGCCTTCTTTGTCCCAAAGATAGTGAACCGTTTGTCGATTTCGATACACGACAGAGACAGCGCCTCCGGAGTTTACAGGAACTGCAACCACATATCTGTGGGAGTCGGAATCCGACATGACGCCGGAGGCTATGAATGCGTGGATCGTGTTGAGGGTCTCGTTTTGGGCCGCGAGGTTGCTTTGAAGACCCGTCTCTCGAAGTTTGTGTCGCAAGAAGCAGCGCCAGGCCTGTACTACTCCGTCCAGATATCTCGGACGGTGTACGGGGTCGTCGTGGTTCAGTTCGCACCAGCGCAGGTCTTTCAAGATGGTCTGGATCCATCGATCTCGGTTTCCGCTTGCAGCCGTCCTGTACGACTCGATACGGAACGGGTTGTCGCAGGCTCCTCGGAGAGCAGAAACGGCAGCAGAAACGCGGTTGCTGTGAGTTAGTTGTAAGCATCGGTGGACGTATTCGAACTGACCAAAATATGCTGCTAACGATATAAAAGAGTCGGAGTGACTTAGCCCAAGTGGCGTGTCACCCAGTTCCGCTGCCCATCGATGGACTAGCGATAGAAGATAATGCACCATTCCCGTCGGAATACTCAGTTCCTCAAGCCTCTGTATAGACCTCAGGAATTTCCAAGCGTTTCTTTGCCGAAACGACGGGGCAGGATGTTTCCCGATAACGCACTGTATCACAAGTGCCGCTTTGATGTATCTATAAGCGGTCTGCTCTGGGCTCGGAGCGTGTGACTGGAACAGAGCCTTCCCTTCATCACTCTCGAGGAAGTCTTTAGCAGTCCGATGCGTGAATTCCACACCGTTCTGATCCCAGTGAACTACCCTGTCCATATCACGTGCATCACACCCGTACATTTCATCCAACGGGCCGGCTTCCAGCAATCCCGCGCAAATAGGACCTAGAGTGCTGTGGGTATGTTCGCACTTCTCTGCGAGCTCCAACGCGGTAGGCAGTACACCGTTGGAAGAGAATTCGTGGAGGAGATTGTCGTCTGAAGCTACGGCCAATTCCAGAATGCTACTGGAGTGATACGTGGCTTCGACCCTGAAATCCGCGGAGAAAGATAGGAGACTGAAATACAGCGCAGCTCGCTTGACGTAACTCTCGCGATTACCATCGAGCCGGAACCACATGTCTTTGTAGAGTTTCGTCAGATCCGGTGGCAGAGTGCAGATGCGTTCGTGGATGGTGTCCCAACTTTCCTTGTAGGTGGTCACGCCGAGCTTAATATCTGCTAGGACGAGGTACACCCAGAGGAATACGCCCTCGGACCGCAGCATTATCTCGTCAGATATCGCGCCGCGAAGAAACCTGGAATCGAGGCCGGACTTTTCCAAGAAGTCGCGACAGTACCTCCCGATATCCTGCCGCGTGAGCTCCTGCATTCGCAGCATCGAGCTTGAACTGGCCAGAAATTTCTGCGTGAAGGGATGCTCCTGGCGGCTGGCAACGCAGATCTTGATGCTGGGTTCTAGCGTGAGGTCATCCAGGAGCTCGAAAAGTTGATCCAGGGCGGAATCGCGTTTGTTGATCTCGTCTAGACCGTCCAGAAGTACCAAATAGCTCCGTTCTGAACCTCGGATACCCTCCATCAAGAGGTCTCTGAGCTCGTAGGTTGACCAGTCGGTGTCGTTGTCCTTGAGCGGGAAATCGGGCTTCTCTCGCAGAAATCTGGTAGCGATGTTTCCGTCTCGGAGGAAGAATTGGTACAGCAGAGAGCATAGGAGCCCTTGCAGACTTTGCTGATGGTAGTGAATGCCATCCTTCCAAACAAAGTGGGCGATAATCGCAGGATCAGGTCGCCAACACCTCAACGCATCGATTGTACGTTTGTCCGTCTGGATGAGCTTCATCAACGTACTTTTCCCGGATCCTGGTTTTCCGTTGATCCAGAACAGACGGCGAGTGTCACTTTGGAGCCATTCGAGGAAGTTATCTCGGCCCTCGAGGTTTGCGTCGTCTCCGGCATCCGCTTCCTCGGACGATTCGTTGCCAGATGAATCAGCAGTAGCAGGTTTCGTCCCTTTGAAAGCCCATTCCAGAGTTCTTCGATGTCTTGATCTGATCTTGTTTTGCCTCTCATTCATGCCGGTGTATTTTAGACTTTTGAGCAATCTCTGTAACGCTTGCTCCCGAAGAGAAGCACATTCAGCCATCTTTGCCCTTTCTGCTAGGTCGGCTGAAAGGACATCTTGGGAACGAGAGATCCCCTTCTCGATGGTGTCGGTTTGCAACTCCAAACGATGGGTGATGTCATGGCGCGCATCGGCAAGGAGAAGTTGGGTATTCTTCGATTCGTTCTTGATGAGTGACTCTATTGCGTCCGATCGACTGCTGTATTCAGAGACGAACGCCTTCTGCTCTCGTCGAAGCGTTTCAAAAGACGTCTCATTTAATTCACCCGACCTTATGGCTTGTTCGAGAATTTGAACACAGATACCTGTATCCATGGCTTTCCGTAATTCCTCGAGACGTTCTCTCAAGCGGTCAAGATGGCGCTTTCGCCACGTCGTGCTCGCGGTGGACAAGATCGATGCGCGTATTCCGCCCTTTCGTGGAGAGGTATAAGCCACTTCTTTCTCAATGTCCTCGGCGTGTTGAAGAGACTTGGTGACGATATCGCGGAGACGGTCCTCCGGATCGCTCCCTGGGGATCTCAATCGTTTTGAGCCCAGCGATCCGATCTGCTCGGAGGCCTTTCTGAAGTTGTACGCAGATTCGGCCAGGGCGGGATCTGAAGTACCAGTCTCGTGGATCTGCCGGCAAAGCGTCACGGTCTCGAGCCCAAAGGAGATCACCGTCAGGACGTTACACGCCAGGCTGAAAGCTTCCAAGCCCGACATGGCGACGGCGCATCCGAGGTGAGTGGATGTGACGGTCCCCGTACCGCGAACGTCAAACAGATCTTTCCTGGGCAGTCATGATAGTTTTTGGGCAGCAAATAGTCGCTGTCTTTTCTTGGGTTTAAGAGAGCATCACAGATGGATGTTGACGGAAAGCCTCTATTCTCCAACCAAATGCTGGGTGAGACCAACACTTGTTGCTGTCAGGCAGTCGATCTTGGCAGCAATTACACTGAACGACCATACAGACCGGAGAAGAACCTCCTCCCCGAGGGTTCGTAAGCACACCGGGTCCAAGTAAGAATCCTCATCATGTCCGCCAATGATTAAGCCTACCTTGGCCTCAGCGGCAATCAGGCGCTCGTCTGCCTGCCACTGCGGTTTTCGGCAAAGCTTACAGGGCGGAGCCCCTCGGCGCCATAGGTAGGCTGAGAGCCGTCTGCGGGACGGAATACTTCGGTCGTCGCGCAGACCTCCGAAAGCGCTGCGAGACGCAAACCTTTCTCTTCCCTTGTGACTCCGAGCATTCGACCCAAGAGGGATTGCGTCACTAGGAGCGAACAGTCAAATTGCGCGTCAGTTTGCGTTCATCTATCATTTACTTCTTGAAACTTTCGTGCAATATCGGGAATGCCGGCGGGGCATAATGGTCAACCACCGGCCTCGCATCGAAACGCCGCCAGAGCATCTATAGCAAGGCCGCGAAACATCATAATCGCGTACGAACCATGATATACCCAATAAGAAAAGCGTATTGCTGACTCACTTGTTATCAGATGCCACAAATGTCACGCCCGTAAGGTGAATTGCTCTGGCGGCATGCCTTACAAGAACTGCCACCAAGCAAAGAGTGCACTTAACCCAATCGCTTCCGTACGGTCAAGGTAACGCAGAGGTACCTTCCCGGGCGAGGAAACGGACACTTCTCTCCCGGGCGTACGTTTGCAATTTCTCTAGTTATCATGACCAACTGCTTGAAGAGAATCAGCAATTGCGAGAAACCGTCAGCACTCCCACAAACCCTGACAACGGCACCCAAGCCGTACCCTCGCTGGCGGCCGGCCGGTCAACCACTGGCTCCCGATGGACGGGCATCAGCTGTGCCGGCCGGCCGCCGACACTCGGACTCCCGTCCTGGCAGCGCAGTTCCCTCGACGAGGTCGCGGATCAGTCACTTCTCGAACTCTTTCTTCCACGGCGTTGGATAGTCCGTCCAACACCGCGACGCCGCCCGGCACAAATGCCGGAGACACGGTCAGAAACACCCTGCTTGAGGACCGGCCGTGGTTCTTCCCCTGGACTCCCGAAATGCCCATCTAGCTCATGCTGCTCGTGCTGCTCTGGTTGTTCTTCCCCGACTACGCACCGGCCGATGTCGAGGACGTCACTTAAGCGAAAATGCTCTGGAGCATCTTGCGGCTTGCCTTCACAGAGCCAACCCTAGCGTATGGGTGCTTGACCGGATTCCTGGCAAATTTTGCACTGACCGCGTTCTGGACTACTCTCACGGCGTTGCTGGCGTCCCCGGCGTGCAACTTCTCAACCCTGAACATCGGACCTCTTCTCTCTCGTCGCCATCCTTCCCGTAGTCGCCATCCCGATCTACGGGTCTCTCATCGTCGAGCGTTACGTTCTGCACATCCCGGTCGGGACGGCGTTGGTGATCGGCGTCGCCGGCATCGCCGTGGACAGCTTCGCCGGCACTTTTGCGATTGCGGCGCTTTGTCGTCCAGGCCCTGGCGACGGACTTTGGCGTGGACGCGACCGCCGTCATTTGTCGGGCTGCGATCTACGGCGCCGTGCCAAAGGGCAGGAACCCGGCCAACGTGGCGTTCTTATCGTGCGCCTTTTGGGGCTTGATGATGGGTACGAGCGTTGCCAGTTGGCAAATCGCTTTACGCGAGAGGAGGCTGGCGTGACTCAAGTCTTGCTGGCATGGCGTTCCTGACAGCCTCCTTGGACTTTTGTTCGTGAGAGGATCAACATGAAAGTGTGGAACGTGTCATACATCTACTCATGAAACAAATCTCTCCGCCCGACTTGTCAATGAACCCACTTCGTTGAAGGCTCGTAAGCCTCTCCATCCATAATGTTGTGAACATAAGCATGGGCAACGAAATCGTATCTTGAAGCGTGATCCACCTGATCAAGGCGTGGCCGCGGTCTCACCGTGAAAGGGACACTGCCTCCATTGAATACTGAGATTTCGTCTCCAGCGCTGGTGTCCAGATGTCCCCGTCCGATCAACCCGGTCTTCGTGGTAAAGAAGGCCTGATTCCTCACTGTTCTCATAATGGAGTTACGATTGGAGGGATATAATCCTTGCCTGGGCTGGTGCCTAAGTGTTACGGGGGCTCGAATGGGGCATCTCAGCCTGATCTCAACTCGTGATGACCGCGATCTCCCTGCTATCTGATAGAACAAATTGATTCAATTTACTCCTTAGGACTGGGATCCCATTCTAGACGCGCTTGATACTTAAGATAGACAACAAAATGCCAGTCGCTTAGGTGAGCCTGGGATATAAAGAACATCTAAAAACATGCCGAATAGAAAGTTGCTTAATTTGACTTCTATTTCTTGAAATTTTATATTCTGAATTTTGCTCGACATTATCCTGAGTTATTCATCCATCTACCTAGTGCTTTAGTGCAGTCTAGACTCTTATCAAAGTGCTTGAAGATGGCATCTTGATCTCATGATCGGTCCAGGAAGGTTTAGCAGGTCATAATAAACCCTGAAGCTTCAAATACTGACTGAAACAACTATGGCTGCGATTGAAAATAAAAAGGCGCTTTCTCACCCGCACATGATGTATCGAATCGGGCTTTTGTAACTCCAGAAGAACGTCTCGGTATGTCTTGATTTATGTAGAAGCTTGACTCTTGAGCTCTGGTGTGCTGTCTCAAAGAAAGAATCGAGTCCTACAGCCCAAGCAATTCCTTTTTCGCCCGACGCTATGTCCTCTCAAATGTCGGTGTCAATGGGGCAGTCACGCTCATCCAGTCAGTGATCCCTCCAGCCAACCGCCGTCAACTCGCCATTCTGATCTTGTAACAAACTTGCTTTCATCACCCAGTAAAAAGCATACAGATGCGGCTATCTCTTCAGGGTCGGCCATTCTCTTGAACAGCTGCGGGACTGTTTTTTCGGAGGGAATGAAAGTGGCACCGCCGGGCAACTCGAACGGTTTAGTGGTCATTTCAGAGTGAATTGTGCCGCTGTAGTAAAGTCAGTCAAGTTCAGTTCAAGACATGCCCTTTAGGAACCGGGCGTCCCTGCTTACGGATTGAGCGAGTTGACGCGGACCTTCCTAGGAGCCCCCTCGAAGGCAGCGGCTTTGGTCAGGCCAGCTGCAGCGTGCTTGGAAGCGATGTAAGCGCCGTAGTATGGAGATGAGAAGGTGCTGCACACGCTGCCGACGTTGACGATGCTTCCGCCTTCGGAAATGACTTTCATCTGCTCTCGAAGGAGGTGGAATAGTCCATGAACGTTGACGTCCATGATCTCCTTGAAGTCCTCCATCGGGAGTTCTGTAATGGGATATAGTTTCCTTTGCTCCTTTCCTATTGAGACCATGAGTCAAGCTCAGTTCCCTGCGCCTGCGCCCAGAACGGGATAAGGCGGCAATCTTACCAGAGACGTTGGCGCAGCCATCGAGACGTCCGAATCGCTTCATCGTTTCTGCAGTCCAGGCTTGTACATCCTCGTATTTGGTAATGTCGCAAGTCATCGCCATAATACGATCATCGCTTCCCGGACAATCTTGGAGGACCTCCGCATGTGCCTTTGCAATTCCTTTGGGGGATGAGCTGGACATGGACACGGTAGCACCTCTCAGGGCAAGGTATTTCACTGTTGCTAGGCCTGTTCCGCGGCTAGCTCCAGCAACCGTGATGACCTTGCCCTGAAAAGGCGTCAACGTAGGTTCCAAGATTCCCATTGCGCTGGGTTTGAGCTGTTTGAGAAGAGCGTTGAAAAAGTTGACGGCTTTCGGGGCCAGCGATGAGACAAGGGAGAGGATTGGATTTGCCTTTTCTGTCGTTTGAAGAGAACATAGATGCATATTATTTCGCGGGAATTATTTGAGCCTTCTTTGGACTTTCTCCTTGCCCCATCCCACTCTTGCCATTGTGATAACCCTGGCAGCGTGCCAAACAGGTCTCATTATTCAAGACACTTGGCAGTTGGACCCATATGCATGGAATATAATACCATCGAACAAGCAGTAGGTCTGTTGGACCTTCTCAATCAAATCGGACCACTCGTCCAACAGGGGAGGGGTCATGTTGCAGGCCAAGTGCCTCTTAGATATTGAAGGCTAGACGAGGAACCCACAGTCCGCGGGGTCGAAGGTGCCGGGGGTCCCAGCCACCGGAACGGCGTCCGGGGAGGGGCGGAATCAGATCGTACTCGCCAGACACCGGGATGCTGGCCATACGGACGTGGTTCTCTCCTTCCGAGCATCAGACCGCCCACTTTACTCCGGCCATTTGACCGTTTGACGTTACCAGTCAAGTGCAGTGGCATTGCAGGACCAATGTTTGTCGAACCAACAGGAGGCACAGTTATTGATTCGGAAAAAAGTACCAACACCTGTTGGTTGGTTGGAGGTTTGCAAAACCTGCAAGATAGTGGTTAATCTAGGATACGACCGATGCAGGTCCCACTAAGGACCAGAGGCAAGGGATGTGAGCAAAGGTCGCCAACTGGAAAGATTCTCACAGCGGGTACTATTTCTCTCGTCGTGCAGCTCTTCAACCGCTTTGCCGCTTGCCGACCGCGTACAAGCTTCGTCGAGCCACGTCTCCGCCGCGTGAACCTTGGAGTATTAGAAGAAAATGATCGGGGGAGGCACAGCAGGACTTGAGTCGGTGACTTTCAAAACAGAATTTTGGATGTGATCCATTCTTTCGGGCGCAAATCGCAGCCCATCGCTCACATCATGAGCTCTGTTGGAATCAAGTACAGCAGAGGATCCATCTCTTCGCCTCGGCAAGCTAATGCCGGACTCTGATTGCCCACCAGCTCAAGATTCGGTATTGCCCAAGCCCCAAAAGAACTACAGGGCTCTTAATATAACCATGATTTCATCTCGCCATCAAGCTGCCGGGACTTGTTCTAATTCAGGCACACGTTAGCGATATGTTGGTATCAAGTGCGTAAAAGAACCTCCCTGCCCATCAAGTAACGGAACTTTGTGTGAAAAAAAAAGGCGCGAAACCCACTTTCTGAAATAGAGATGAACAGTATTTGAATGGGCATTGCATGAACAACGTGCAGTTTCCTTCAAGTATCAGTCCACGAAGGGGGAGCTGGCGGTCAGCCATGGATGATTCATTGTACGTGATCCCACCGCCCGAAGGTGAAGTACGAACGGAAGTCGACCCTCCAGATACGTCTGGAAGTGTGTATCCCGTGGGAATCGCTACTACAGTCATAGCCTTCGTGGCGGTGGCTCTTCGGATCTTCACGAGGACATTCGTAACGCGCGGGAATCTGGGCCTCGACGACTGTGAGTAGGGAGTTCCTTCAGATGACAGCGGCTGACGATCTGGCAGACCTCGCGATGCTTGCTATGGTGCTTTCGCTTTCTTATTGTGGTCTTGCTCTTCGTCGTAAGTCAACTTTCAACAGCATATGGACACGATACACTAATAGACTGAAAGTTGTTCACCTTGGTGCAGGCAAGCACCTATGGGACGTTCTTACTGCGGACTACAGCCCGCCTTTCCTTCTGGTAGGATATCCCTTTCGTACGAACTGAGACGGAGCTGACAACATGATAGACGACTCTGGGAGTTACTATCACTTATTCAACATCAGTGTCGTTTTCAAAGCTATCTATTCTTGCGTTCTACCTCCGACTTTGACCCGAGAAAAACTTCAGATTGGCAGTGTTCCTCCTTCTTGGTACTGTATCGGCTTACACTGTCATATATCTAATCATCATCACCTTTCAATGCCGACCTGTTCAGACGAGTTGGGATATTACCGTGAAGGGAACTTGCATTGGGAGGATGATACCGATGATGACGCTAGGCGCCGCCAACATCATCATCGATATCGTGATTCTCTTGGTACCCGTCAAGGTTGTTTGGTCACTGCAGATGGCTCCAAGACAGAAGATTTCACTGGTGCTTCTCTTCGCGACTGGGGGCTTGTGAGTAGCGATTCTGTCACCCTTCCATGATCCTCGAAACTGATAAATTTTGCTGTAGCGTGTGCGCCGCCGCGATACAACGAACCGTTATCTTGCCGCCACTCCTCGAAAGTTCCGATTACACTTGGAACGTCCCTCCACAGATGATTTGGGGGTTCATCGAAGTCAACGCCGGGTTGATCTGTGCAGCGGTGCCGGCGCTGAAGCCTTTCTTCATGCGATATCTCCCATTCATCGTCTCATCAACCCTCCGGTCCTCGCAGGGGCGATCGGGATGTGGACCGTACTCGAATGCCATCGACAAAAGCAGCAAGAAGCAGAGAGGTGGTGCCGAGACGTACGAGCTGTCAAGCCGAGATGAAATGCCGAGTGCTTCCGCCGTATCGGCCCGAGAACCAACAGATGACGAGGCCAAACTTTGGTCATCGAAGGGGCTGCAGAGCCAAACTACCCGATATGAAAACGGCTTGGGAAGTCATAAAACAAGGAAGAACAAGGGCAGTGTGGACAGCATCGATACACAGTACCCTGGAAGAGTCGGACCTGCTACCGTGGTTTCGGCCTGGGGTCGTGGATCACAAGAGGTGCAAACGCCTAGAGAAGGGATAAATGTGACGAGAGAGACAAAAGTGTCGTACGCAAAGTGGTGAGAAACCCGACCTGACTGCGGACGAGGAGGGAAATGGCACCTGGAGGCCATCTACATAGATGAAGGGAACACGGAAAAGTCAACTGCGATACGAATGAGCACCTCTGAGCTACGACGCCGTGGTTGACACCAAAGAACTACCCCTGCGTCCAGGAAGAATAAAGGTCCACGTCGTCACAAGAGGAAACTCGGCGTACTCGATTTACAAGACCGAGGAAGGATATCAGACTTCTCACAGTATATGAGCAGTACCTACCTAGTACATCACCGCATATCGCCAATGAAAACCAAATGAAGTAGGTTGCAGCTGACTCGGGACGTGCCTTCCCAATGGATGCCCGGGCTTTGCGGTGGGGAAGCTTCCGGGTTAAGGTCAAGTACCTACCTTAGCTTCCATCTGCCCGCTGGAGTTAAGGTACCGAAGCGATCGGTCTACCAAGGCAAGTGCCCCGCTGTGTCCCGAGCTGCAAGCGGCCCCGCGGACGTTCCTGCCTACCCACTCGAAGCAGCATCTATGAAGTAAGGTAGGTACCCTTGCCAGGTCATTCTTTCCAACATGAACTTCTTACTTCATCGGTCTCAGTCGCCATTTCTTTCGAACAAGAACAATCAATCTCCAGCTAGCCTGAGAATCTGCGCATCGCTTTCATCCCACATCAAACGCGAATCGTTGCTCTCCCATCGAAACAAGCGACAATGTCCTCTCGATCGTCCGCCCTCGGCAATATCCAGACGTCAACCGTCTTTCTCAATACGGCTCTCGCCGGCCTCAACCTAGGCCTTTCCGTATTCGTCGTGCCCCGCCTCCTCGAGTCCCCGACCCCGCTGATGCTACGTCAATGGACCAACATGTACAAAAGAACCAGTCGCGCGTTCCCGCCTCCAGTTCTCTTCTGCGTCTTGAGCTACTGGTACATGGCTTATGCCTTCCGACAATTCCCCAGCAAAGCGAAGCTCTTCGCGGCTGCCGGGGCCCTTTGCTTTTCCATCGGACCATGGACGAGGGTCTTTATGGTCGGGATCAACAAGAAGCTGTTCAAGAAGGCCGAAGAAACACGAGACATGGGCATAATGGCCGTTGGCCTGACCCAGGAAGAAGAGGAGGGTTCCAAGTACCTGGTCGATCAATGGGGGCTTTACAATCTAGGAAGGAGTATCGCTCTTGGCCTCGGAGGTGCTGTCGGCCTGTACACTGTTGTTTCCTGATTTTCTATCGACGAACCCGGAAGCATCGGTCCCCAAACAGCCACACGACCCTCTCTTGTCTCGAAGAAGTGCAACTGAGAGGAGCTCCCGCTGATGTCACTCATCACAAGCATATTGCGAATGGCGGACATGGATTCATGGGTATCATCATTACAACTATAAGTACTAATTTTACAGATTTCACACTTCATCGTGCTTCCATATGATCAAACAGTCATCAAGAACGCGCTTGCAAGCTCCCAGTCGTTACATCAGCATCAATGGCCTTGAGCGGCATGGTGCGGTTGAAGAGCTTGTGGCCAAACAACAAGACAGCAAACAAGATGACGCTGATGTATGAAGTGAAGAAACCGCTGGTGCTCCATTCCATGAAGACGGTGAAGCCATTGGTAAGGATGATGAGCACGTTGAAGAAGAGACCGTACCACGAGAAGAAAGGCTGGAAGGGGGCCTTGTACGGCAAGCTGTCCCGAGAGATGTTCTGAGCCTTGAGAGCAGCCATGAAGCGGATATGGCAGATGTTGATACAAGTCCAACTGATGAAACCAGCCACCGCGGTGATGTTGAGGAGCCAGTCGAACACGACGCCGCCATCCTCAGACAGGTTCATGTACGCAAGCAGACCGACGGCAGAGGTGGTGGCAACAGCCATGTAAGGCGTACCGTTCTTGTTGGTCCAGGTCATCCATTGAGGAGCGCACCTCTCGTTGGCCAAAGATACCAGGATACGGGAACCCGAGTACACGTTCGAGTTGGCAGCAGAAAGGACAGCGGTCAAAAGCACGGCATTGATGATGTCGGGGAGAACCTTGACACCGGCCAAGTTTGCGGCGATGACCAAGGGAGACGCGGACGCATCCTGGTTGTCAAGGAGGAGCGACGGGTTGTCAGAGGGGACCAAGATACCGACGAAGAAGATGGTGGCAACGAATAGGCAGAAAATACCCCAGAAAGTCCAGCGGACAGCACTGGGCACGCTCTTCTCGGGGTCCTTGGTCTCACCAGCACCAATACCAACCAACTCGGATCCCTGGAAACTGAAGCCGGCCGTGATCAAGACAGACCAGAAACCAATAAACTTGCCGACGGAGCCCTCGACCATGGAAGCGTTGAACGGGCCCGGGTCAACCCAGTACTTAAAGCCGAGGTAGCCCTGCTGGCCAACCCCAGCGTTGATGCAGATGGCGAAGATGACGAAACCAATAATGGTGACGACCTTGATACTCGCAAACCACATCTCGATCTCGCCAAACATGCGAATGGGCATGAAGTTTAGTGCGGTGAAGACAACCCAGAAGACGGTGATGAAGATGGCGATACTGAGGCTGTCGTTCCAGTACTGGATAATGACACCAGCAGCCGTCAACTCGAGGGCGAAGGTGATGGACCAGCTGAACCAGTACATCCAGCCCATGGCAAAACCCAGTGTGGGGTCGATGAATCGGGAAGCGTAGGAGGTGAAGGCGCCGGGGACGGGAATGAAGGTCGCCATCTCGCACAGGGCGGTCATGACGGAGTAGACGATGCTGCCGATGAAGATGAAAGCGATCAGGCAACCGACGGGGCCGGAGGTCGCGATGGCCTTGCCGCTACCGAGGAAGAGACCGGTGCCGATGGTACCACCTACAAGGGCGTGTTAGAGAGTTGACCCGACCCTGGACGGGCTACGATCAGTCACATACCGATGGCAATGAATTGCAAATGGCGAGAGTGAAGGGTGCGGTGAAGGCCCGTTTCCCCGGTCTCCAAGTCGGTCTTGGAGCCATTGTTGGGCGTGACCTCGCCCTCGCTGGTGGCCTGAGGCGTCTTCTCTTTGGAGCCGAACATGATGTGAAGCTTCTTCGGTGGCTTGCAACACGGGACGTTCACAGACTAGATCAAAGTCTCGTCGACCGCGCGCGGCTAGGAGCGAGTAGGTGAGGAAGATCGGGGTAAGAGGGAAGCTTGTTGATTCGCTTCTCCAGAAACCACCAGACGCATGAGCAAACAGAAACCTGGGGAGGACAGGAGAGGTTCCGCTACGCACCAGAAGCTCATGGCATGATTAAATATAACGCGGGCTTCTCTTACCCAACGGGTTCCACTCCGCGTCGACTCATCGCGACCGGTAACGGTGGCCATAAGCAAAAAATCTCGAGAGGTGGGCAGTGGGCACAATGGCCTTGCTCGAGGACCCTCCTCTCTTTTCTCGTTGCGGGTAGACCGATGGAGCACGCGAGTTCTCACGGTCCATCACGCCCTGGCAATGCGACTCGGTAGTCGGCCGGCCACGGGTAACAGCGGCGTTTGTCCAGGGTGCATCCTATCGACCAGGAAATGGACCGCAAGCTGGAGACTATAACGCGTCGAGCCTCTGTTAACTCCAATCAATCGGAAAGCAGAAAAGCGAGTGACAGGATCCCAAGGGGGCAATGACATGCCATTTCGCTGCAAGAACCATTCACTTGCAGTTTGTCCGATCGGCCGGCATGTCAGTCGCGGTATGTAGAGTACGCCGGAGCTGGTTACTTCTGCAGCTGCAGACAATCGGCGGCGTCGAGCCACTTTGATTCCCACCGAGCTTGGCCCGAGCCTCTTTTCCCATGAGGCGCTTTCAAATTTCTTTTCCTCCGCCAAGCCAATCATGGCCGCCCAATTCCTGGAAGACCACGGCAATGACAGGCTCTGCCCAGCCACTGACGGGAAGAATTTTTCTAGAATGTCTTCATCTCACCCTCCATCTCGTTTCCAAGCTTTTTGTCGTCAAGCATCAGATGCATCCAAATGAGCTTGCCAATCCTTCAGCGAAGCTCGCCGGCCGCGACCTACACCTCCTGTCTAGTCCCTAGGGACACGGCGCACCCCCCCAAGACCAGCTCGTTGCACTTCAGTGTGTTATTCCCGTCTAACCGACCTTGTTACTGTCGCCCGTCTGTCATTGTCAGCCCTACAGCGTGTTTGATGCCCTGAAACGACAACGTCTGCCAAGGAGCGGCAGCATGGCGAGTCACCGACCGCACGAAAATTCCCCTGGTATGTGTGATGGGCGCAGCGGTTTCCTAGTGAGACGGGAAATATCGTCCTTTTTTGCCTCCCATCCATGAAACCTCCCTAGGATGAAAAATTTTGTGCCCCTAGTTTCTCTTACGTCTTACTGTGGGACCGGCGCAGACTTTTCTCGCGATCGGAGCGGGCCGTTGAGATGAGCAAGACACATCAACTACGAGATGTTTTTTGTAAGCCCTACTGCTCGTCGAGTTGATTGTGCTGATATCGTATTATCGTTTCGTGATGCGTTTTTTTTTTGAGGCACACATTGTTGGTGATTTGCGATGATCAATGTCTCGGTTGGATGCCTGCTTTTGTCAGCTTCCCCCTGACTGGCAACTCGCCGCAATCCCGCCTTCCACACGGGTGATGGGTGCCGGTTGCCGTCCTTTCGGGGACGAGGCCATCGTCAGTAGGTACTCACAGTACCGGTTCCTCGTCGGCATTACGAGTAACTCAACCGTTTGTCTCCCACCTGGCCCGCGTGCAACAGCCTTCCGGATCAGCGCCTCCGGTCGGCGGTCTCCAATGCCGACATTCTTCACCGGCAGTGGACGCAAAAGGGGGGGGGGGGGTTCTGGCCAAGATTTGTGACTTCTGTACGTCAATGCTCGATCCGATGCAGGCTCCTAATTATATTTCATCCGCCTCAATGAGACGAAAAAATAATTGAAATGAGCTACTGTATACCTTGCCCTGGCCTATCTCAGTCGTTGCACAGGGACTTGCCATAGTAGCGATTTACGGGCATCGGCCTTCGATATGACGGCGTTCAGCAGCTGCGCCGATGCATTCGAAGCTGTGAGGATAATGATGCAGAAACAGTTCATAGGCGGGCTGCCATATAGTACAATGCCGGCCGGCCCTTTGCAGTCAATCTTCGTCATGTAGCAAGGCAAAAGCGTTGAAATTGCTGACTCGGCCGGAATTGATTGAAGCAACAGCTGCGATTCGATGGCCTTGTGGGCTTGGCTTGCTTTATGAGGGCAACCCAGTGAAACACAGAAAATAAACCGAAGCGGATAGTCTTACGTTCCAAAGATGCATCACTTCCGGCCAGACGTAGACCTCATGCACCCGACTGATGGTCAAGAAGCAACCGGCCTCCAGGTGATCCGCTCCGGCGATTCTCAAGGACCGAACAAGCCGATTGCAACACGGGACTTGAGCTTAGCTCCGCTCCGGTGCTGTGGGTCTCATTGGTGCTGGACGCACTTGTCAGTCTCAACTAATTGGGAAATCGGCATATCTCGAAAGCCACACGGTCGGACAATGCTGGAGGTACCCCCTCCAATGATGATGCCGTCATTGGACGCATGTGACATGCCGACCTGTCCCTTGCACGACCTCTTTCTTAGATTTTGAGTTGCGTTTTCAGTCCCAAGTCAATAACCATGTCTTCTCCTGCCCCAAAACGCGTCAAATTAGACGTCGACATGGCACCGCTCATCGCAATCGAGGAGCACTACATATCCTCCCTGCTCCCCGAGCAGAAGGGCAAATACAGCCGTCCCAGCGTCAATGGCTTCGGGACCGCGGTGATTGACAAACTCGGAGATCTGGGCGCATCCAGGCTCGAGGACATGGCAAAGGACTCGGTCGCGATGACCGTCCTCTCCCACGTGCCCGCGACTGCCGATGCCAACGCCTGCACCATCGTCAACAACGATCTGTACACGCGGATCAAAGAGCACCCGGATCGCTACGCCGCCTTCGCTCTGTTGCCGCTCGAGGACCCAGATGCCGCTGCTGAGGAGCTGAAGCGCTGCGTGCGTGACCTGGGCTTCGTCGGCGCCCTCACAGGGAATCACCTCGACGACGGAAGTTTCTTCGACACGCCCCAATTCTACCCTCTCTGGGAGGCGGCGCAGGAGCTCGATGTTCCCATCTACATCCACCCGACCTTTGCATCCGAGTCCGAGATGAAGGTCAACTTCGAAGGGCCGTACGACGTGGAGATCGCCAAGGCCTTGAGCGGGTGGGGATGGGGCTGGCACTCGCGGACGAGTCTGCACTTCCTCCGCCTCTTCGCGGCCGGCACCTTTGACCGGTTTCCCAAACTCAAGATTGTCTTGGGCCACATGGGCGAGATGCTACCTTTCATGCTAGACCGAATCGTGAGGTCTTCGAGCAAATGGCCGCCTTCCGACTTCCGCAAGAGGGGTTTGAGGGAGGTCTGGGATAGCAATGTTTGGGTCACCACCAGCGGGATGTTCTCCCTGGCGCCTATGGCATGTTTGCTGCAAGAGACGAAGATGGACAGGATCATTTTCAGCATTGACTATCCGTTCTCTCCGAACGCTCTGGGCCGAGAGTTCATGGAGAAGCTGAAGGGCAGTGGGCTCGTGAATGATGAGCAATGGGAGGGTATCGCTTGGAAGAACGTGAAGAACCTTCTTAGATTGAAGTTTGAACCTGGCAAATGAGATAACGGGGGTTGAAGCTGCTGAAATCAAAAGAATTTCACAGAATCGAAACCCGGAAGTTTGAGTGTGTTTCCATCTACGACACTGGTCAGTGCCTGCGGAACTACGGGTGATTTCTGGTGAATTTCGCATACATTTTCCGAGTCTTTTGGAGGATATACGGCACCAGCATTATGAATAACCACCAGTAGGTCATATATTCAACAATCAAAGTCAAATTAATAATGTTCGTTTTCTTATCGGCACTTTTGCCCACTATGGCCCTATCCCTGCCGAAGATCGGGATCCTCTCCATCGAGGATATGGGCATGGGCATTGCCAAACTTCTTGTCTCGAAGGGTGCTCTCTGTCGCAACAAATGGCAAAGGAAGAAGGTACGATGCTTTCTTCCATAGCGCTGAGCGATGTGACTGACATCTCTCCAGCCAGGCGACCATCGATCGAGCCAGGAGCGCCAATGTCGAAATCTTGGCGTCGGATCTGCACCTTGTACAGTCGCGGCCCTTCATTTTCTCAGTCGCGCCGCCGAGAGATTCGATGAGTATCGCGGAGCGTCATCCTGAACGCGACTACCGCCACGAAACTGGGAAAGCCGCTGTATTTCACCGATCTCAACGCCGTCTCCCCTGCCACGTGCAAACGGATCGCCGCCAAGTTCGAGGACGCCCAAACTCCGGTGCGCTTCGTCGACGGATGCATCATCGGCGGGCCGCCAATGCCGAAAGAGTCCGGGGACTCTTGGAGCGTCCCTGGTATGCCGGTGGTCCATCAACGAGGCATGTCCGGCATTGGCCAAGATACTGAACATGCGACGACACGTGTCGCGACAAGTCGGTGCGGCCAGCGGACTAAAGATGTGCTTTGCGACCATGACCAAAGGTTTCATGGGTCTCGGTATTCAGGCTTTCACGACTGCGGCTTCGCTTGGAATTCTGGATGAGTTGCGAGACGAGATGGAGGACCTGAGACGTCTATCCCGTTGGTGCCTCCCAAGTCGTACCGATGGGTACGCGAAATGGAGGAGATTTCGGATACGCATCGGACTGAAGGCGGATTCAAGAACAAAAATGGCGATGGCGGAGCTTTCCCAAAGTATGGCTGATGATCCTGTGTAAGGTGCTGAGAAGGTCGAGCAGAGGATAGGGGGCAAAACGGTTGGCGATCTCGCCTTGGCGTTGGTGGAAGGATTGGCCAATAACAAAGCCTCGAATTGAATCTCTGTACATATCAACCGGTAGAGTAGTTTCTCTACAGCCTATGTGTAAGAGGCTTTCTCCATGTTTCTATGTGGACATTCGCAACCGCAGTGAATGTCTGATCTGCTGGATCTTCGATAGTCAAAAGCTGCGTAGGCATTCGATCGCAATTCCCGCATTCGAACGAGCCGGTACTTTGGCACTTGTTCTGAGCGACGCAGTATTCTCTTCTCGATCGCTTTTATCGTGTAAGACGGAGGGTGGGGACGACTGACGAAGGTTGACATGTCTTGGCTCGGATTGAGCAGCCCTCGATATTTGTATGAGTTACGTTCTCGGCGTAAAGTCATACGGTCAACAGTGAATTACCAAAAACCAAAAAAACCGTTCAATTCAATTCCAAACATCTATTTTCGACTGTAGGAGGTCGTCTTGATTTGCTACGTCCGATACTTTTTCACCGCCAAAATCCCCACTCTCGCTTTTCGCTTTCGCTTTCGGTGTGTCGGAACCTAATGTGATCTTGCAGCATGCCAGAAACCACGAGAGAAACAGCATTCGCTTCGAAATTCCCGTCTCATATCCGGAATTGGTACGGCGATCACGACTGGTACATGTTCTGTTTACTGAAGAATCGGTCAGTGAATGGTTTTATCAAAGAGCTGAACGTTGGGACTAAGACACACTAGTTGGCTTTGGCTGACTTTTATCGTAATGAAGTTGTTGAGATGACCAGGTTAAAGGTGGCTGAGACAGTAGGATGAAACTCATGGAATGTATCCCGGGTAGTCACCAAGACCCTCGATAGGATGTGTAGGCTCCTGGTACCGTAGCCTACTTGATGTAGCTTGACTGCTTCTTCCGTTGATTAGCTCTGTTTCTGTCCGACAGTTGCTTGTCCCTGGCGGCGCTGGTAGAGGGCCGATTCCCCGAATCCGATAACGTCGAGTTAAAAGGTTCTGTGGCGGCTGTTTGGTTCCTGATAGCAGCGTCGGACCACTCTTTGATGTCCTTTTTATATCTCTCGCTAGACAGAGGCGGCTTCACGATGGGAGAAACACGATAGTTCGTTTGTGGACGCTGTTGTTGGCGACCCGACTTGACGATGACTTCTCGTCGCCCCAAGTGGTTGAGATCGTCTAACGTAAAGGTCGTGTTGTCGGGAAATTCGCCATACACGGTGAACCCGTAAACGCGTTCGAACTGAGCCTCAACGACGGGCCAGCGCTCCCGCATCCACCCTCTTAATTGACGCACTGGTAGTTCGTGCTGTGAGTCGTAGCTTCTGTCCATTCGACGTAGAAAATCGACGATGGTGACGCTAAGTCGCCCAAATGCTTCCATGACTCGCAGGAGTGCATCGGGGTGTGACAAGCTCCTTCCTGTAATGGACCGGTAATGCAGGTAATACCAGCACTTGTCTAGAATGCGGTTGACCATGTAATGCTCGCGGAAAGACCCTTCCCATCTTGTCTGAGAGAAGCGCAGTTCTTGGGCGGTGTTCGTTGCTCCTTCTGAGAGCCCCGTAGGGCTCATCGCGGTCGTTGGGGTGCATACGGGGGGGATGGGACTCGTCATCCTGGAAATGCTTGAAAACTAGGGAAACGGACGGATCGAATTTTCTCCAACATGGTCAAGATATTGGTGTATTTTCCATAAGGCGTCGACTGTCTAACTGTTGCCTATCTTCCTCAAACTAAGGTTTGGCTGTACCACGGCGCTCATTTGCTACACGATAAGGGATCAAAAGGTGCTTATAAGTCATGTGAGTTGAGCCGCACTTTTACGAAACTATGCACGCTTTCTTTGATCAGCTGCTTCTGGTTCGGACTTCTGCTCTCTGGGCTGCTTACAGATCTATCCATAGTTGGCTGACGTTTTCATTGGGCTGTATCGCAAGCCGCTGGGAATACAGTAAAAGCGAAAGGCAGGGGATTCCCAGACGCTCGAGACTTCACATCTGAAATGCTGCGAATGATATATTTTATTGAAAATTTCGAGTACATCGCTTTTGGTCTAACAGTGACATTCAACCTTAAGATTTATCGGCTTTGGCGTTCTCATCGGCAATTGACTGCACGTCGGCAGACGTAGACCCCTTCGGCGGCCGTCCCCCTAGGACGCGAGCCTGCATTTCGTGTGTCAGGTACATTCCCAGGTCGTTCGGAGGCTCAAGGTGCCTTACCTCTGCACTTTGCACGTGTGCGGCGTCCTCTTTGGTGATCTCATTGGCTGGCTTTCTTGCGACATCTCCCGCCGTTGCCACAAAGTTTTGCTGTTTGTCGTGCAGACTTTGCGCCGTGGCCGCCGCACCTCCTTTGATGGGCCCGAATCCAGTCAGGTCTGTCTCTTCAGAGGCGATAGTGGAAGCCTCGACTTGAGTGATGGGGCGTCCGGTGGCAGCCTGTTCCCGAAGCTCGTCCTTGTTTGGGAGTTGGTGTTCCATTGTGAGATGTTCCGTCGGCTGCGGTATTGGAATGCCTGGTTGTCTGGAAAATGAAGTATGGTTTTACGAGGAATTCTTGAAGTAAGGCAGCTTTGGTTTTTTGTTTTATAGACGAAGCAGCAAATCAGCAGTTGATGATATCATCCTGATGATGTCCCTGGCAATTGGGG